>BLKR01001713.1:0-240000 GCA_011170035.1 Teleogryllus occipitalis | reverse complement strand
ACTGTACTCGTTTTTTTTATTGATAATTCACGACGGAAAATAAACGTGTATCAGTGGGAGCGAATTATGTGAATTCGGTGAGGGCTGAATCGGACTCTTTTCCGGCGTACGCCGAACAGTTTTCTGCATCGCCGCTACGTCACATCACCGAAGCAAGGAGCCAAGGCGATAACCATTCCTGAAAACACCGCCAGAGAAGCATTTGTGTTGAGGAAGGAAGATGGGCGCAGAGGCGAGGCCGAGGCAATTCTCAGCCGAGAAAACTGGTGCGGAAACGCAGCGGAAGGAGGGGCGGAGGATCGTGGAGGCCAGGCTACCCCGGCGCGTCGCCAGCACGAGCCGTCGCTACCAGCGCGAGAGCCCGGAGGTCGCGTAAGGTGCGATCGCCACGTTCTCCAAACGCCGAGGCGCCAAGGCGCCGCTCGCAGCACTCGACTAGGCCAGTTCACGTAAAACCCCATTGGAGAAGCGTGAGTACCCGTGCGACAGAACGGTCGCAGTAACGAAAAAGATGTAATCGAACAATGTTAAACCACACTATTCTTTTAAAAGCTTTTCAAATGTTACGCATTTCAAGCCACATTTGTGAATGCTGGCGTGTGGAACTCTTGAATGAAAGCTATGTTAAGAACATAAGTGATTAATTTGCTTTAAACAAGTCACCCAGTTGATTGAGTGTTTAAAGAGGTTTATAAAGTGTTCAAAGTTCATATAGTAAATTTATCTGCAGTCTGTGCTGAGTTTTCTAAGCATTGGTGGTTGAAGTGTATTGTGAATTAAAAACCACTTTTAAGAAACGAAAGCAATTTAGCGCAGGGAATTTAAAAATTTGTGTTCTTTGTGTCCTTAAGACGAAGGTATTCCTACACCAACTGGTGCATGAATTACAAAATTATTTAATGAATGATGAAATAAGGTGTTTTTTTATGAGGTAGCGATAATTGCTTCGAATATGCATTTCCGAGCACGAAGGTTGTGTTCTAAATGTGATTATTTGTGAAGGGTTGTTATTTTTGTTGAATTTGTGTGTTGTGTTTTTTTTTTCTTTTTGTTTCTTGATTGTAGAATATACAGCCTTGTATGCCAGAGCCACAAGTGTTTTGCTTTGAGTACAAAACTGCCCGTAGTCCCCACCCAGGTGCATTTCCAGACATAAGCCTCATCAAGGCAAACGATTCGAAACAACTCGAGAGGTCTGACGTCGGGACGGCAGTGAACTGTCGAACGACGCCGGTAACGCCCACGCGATCTCACTCATCCTTAGGGCTAACGACTCCTTATCGCAACAGAGTTGTATTATTCGCGGCGCGTCGGAGGGAAGGCCACGACGTGTGTTCCGTCGCATAATTTGGCGCCCAACGTGGGGCTCGACAATTGACCCATAAATGTCGCATAATTTGGCGCCCACCGTTTAAGGCTCGACGATTGACCCATAAATGTCGCATAATTTAGCGCCCAACGTTTAAGGCTCGACAATTGACCCATAAATGTCGCATAATTTGGCGCTCAACGTTTAAGGCTCGACAATTGACCCATAAATGTCGCATAATTTGGCGCCCAACGTTTAAGGCTCGATAATTGGCCCACAAGGGACCATAATTTTGGTGCCATATGTGGAGCAGGATATACGTGCCATTTTAGCACCCACGCAGGTATCATTGGATAGGTCATTTTACACGCGTGTTTCGTCAGTCATTCGGCGTACATGCGAAGCGCAATTTTGTTTAAAGGAATTGATTTTTTTAATGTTTCAGGACTGTTATTTTTCCAAATTAAAATAATTGTGCTTATTCATCTAAAATTATTCCTACTTTTGAGTTAAATGATTACAATTTTTGCCATTTCAATTAACAGCAATTGGGTGGAATACAGAAAGGTTATGACTCATTGTGGCAATAGTGAAATATTGTTGTACAGCATTGTGGTGAATTTCTTTCAGCAGTGATTTATTTTGTATATTTAGTGTTGTGTTGTGATTTCTTTTAGCTTAAAGTGTGTCGTGCATTCATAGTGTTTTTGCAAGGTAGCATTGTGATTCCCTCAGTGATATTTCTTTCTGTGCATTGTGGAGGTGTCAGGGTACTTCGTGAACAACTAAATTTATTGTATAAATATTTCTTTGTAAACGGGTACTCAACTTCTCACGATGGCGGATAGATTTATGGAATCTAGGGGGCTAGTGGGAGAAAATCCTGTAAGCAGTGATTCAGATCAGGATTCGGAAGGACGGGACCGCGGAGTAGGGGCGTCGCCGCAGGAAGAGGGAACGCCGACTGAATCAGATCGCCGAACCGAGAATCCAGAAACATCACTGGACATGCAAGGGTTGGAATCACCACCAGTCAGTCCGAATGACCCCATGTTAAACCTAATGAGGGCACTATTGGGTAATTTCCATACAACCCTTACAACTAAAATGGAGAATATTCAACAACAGAACCACGCCATAGCTGCAGAGTTAAAACAAGAAATAAAACAAGAAATTCAACAAGTACAACAAAATGTTCAACAAGAAATTCAACAAGTACAACAAAATGTTCAGCAAGAAATTCAACAAGTACAAGAAAATGTTAAGCGAGAAATAAAGCAAGAAATTCAACAAGTACAAGAAAATGTTCAGCGGGAAATTCAGCAACAAAACCAGGCGTTAGCTGCGGAGCTGAAAGAACAACAACAGGTTCTAGCTACGGAGTTGACGGCCAAAATAAATACCGTCAACGACAAGGTCGAAGCTATTCAGCGCGCGCAGGAAACCTGGGCGGCCGAATTGAAGAACGAAGTTGATAAGAAGTTGGAAGCACAAGCGGAGAAGTTGGAAGAACAGGCGGATAAAATAGAAACTGTACAAAATAAGTGTGAAGAAATGAACACTAGAATAGATGCAGTAACCGACTTCGTCGAAGCCCGCACGAAACAACATGAAGACAAGGTCGTACAAGAATTAAAAGTAATTTCAGATCGGGTGGAAGAAGGCGCGCAAGAACGTTTAGAAGTGCAAGCGAAACTAAACGACTTACAAGCAACGGTGAATACCATGCCTGTCGCCGTAGGTTCAACGCACCCTTTAAACTTAAATGTGCCGCCTACTTTGAAGTTTTCGGGATCTCCCGAAGAACATCCGTATTCTTTCTTGAAGGCACTAGACAGTTTTATGGCTCTTAGTCGCCTGCCGGAGCAATATAAAACTCACTTGTTATATCAGATTTTACAAAAAAATGCGAGAACTTGGTTAGAAACTCTTGAACCATTTCCTCAAACAATACAAGAATTTAAAATAAAATTTTTAAATAGATATTGGAGCGAGGAAATTCAACTCAATCACAAGATGACAGTCATGAACGCGTACTACAAGCCGACGCTTGGCAGCATGCGCGATTATGCTGCGGGGAAAATCGCCGCACTCAAGTTATGTTCGCCACCTATGGAAGACAAAGAAATTATTTGTTTGTTGACCAGACATTTTCCATATGGCATACAAAACTTAATAAGAAGTATTGCTCACCTACTACGCTCACTACTTATAAGATAGGACACTATGAAATGAGTGGGCGCTAACATTAAAATAGTTCCCACTAAAATTCATATTATTATTTCATGTGTTCAACAAGTGATGTTAAACACATGAACTAAAAGATATAAACCAAACAAAATTTTATTAGCGTTTTAAAATGACCGTGGGCATACTATTATTTAATCATTAAATAATTTTACTTAAAACTATTATTTAATGTATATTTACAAAATCTTTTTTAGTTTAAACACAATTTTTGTTATTTGTTGAAGTAATATAACTCAAATAGCTTTTTGATACAACCTTCACTTTTTCAATTTTTTCGGAGGGAGGACTACGTTTCAGCATTACCCCGGGTCCTACATTGTCTAGCTCCGACACCGATTATATAGCACCTTATAAAGAAAACCATGAATTTAAACAAGCTTGCCTTCATTACATCGAAGGGAGCTAACCATTTCTGAATACCATAATTAGCGATCAAAACTTCTTAAAGTAAAAGAAGTGTAGGTATTTGTTAGTTCCAAGTTAAATATATTACCTTTCTTAAATATATTTACTTTCATTAGAAAGTTATCTGCATCATACGTTTTACGTGACTGGTAACAATAACAAAAATTCCAAGAATTTTCAACCTCCGTGTTCCCATTTTGCGAACTGATAGCGCGTCCAACGAAGCGCGGGAAGTTCAAATTTACAATTTAGATTCTTTTTCCGATTTTTGAAAATGCAGAGAGTGCGCCGAAAATGGAATCTGCACCATTTTCTTTACCATTATTTGCTACATATGAGAAAAAAAATTGAAGCCGTTTCTGGGAAAATGATTGTTTAAAAAGTGCCTATGTTTAACGTCAAAATATGCAAAAAAAATCATATTTTCGGAAAATTGAACACTATCTTATTTGAAGATCTGCTTTTATAGAACACATTTCATTGAGAAAAAAGTATATTCATAATTGTTGTCCGAAAACGCCAAAAAGATGGAAGTTTTGTAATTTTCGAAAAATTAACGATTTCCACGAACATGAATCCTGCACCGTTCTCTTAAGCGTTCTTTTCACCATCCGATGTAAAAATGTAATAAATAAATATCGTGCGCTTCTTGAGAAAAATAGTTTTAAAAAATTACAAATAGCTTATAATTCACACAAAATTACGCAAAAAGTGCTCAAATATTCGAAAAGTTGTATGTGACCTTATTTTAAAATCTGTCTTTAAAGAAGAACTTCCATTAAGGAAAAAACTTGAATATTTTAGTTGTAGGAAGACGCCGAAAAAAATTGAATTTTTGCAATTTTCGAAAAATCAGGAACTTCAATTGAAATGTGTCCTGCACCATTCTCTTAAGCGTCATTCACACTATCCAACAAGAAAATTTAATCAAAGAATTGGGTCCTTTTTTATTTTCAAAATGTTCCAGGAGCTTAATGTAAAGTAGCCCAAAAAATTAAAATATCGGTTTCAAATTCAAGGGACCGCGACATCAGGCAGATCTATTGGGGAATATCAATTTGGAGAAAAGCGAAACGAAAATCGAATGGATTAGACGCTAACGTTGTTCACAGACAGGAGCAGACTTTTTGCCGCCAATCGATTTTTCTGTATCAAGTTCCCTCAAAACATGAATTCTCAATAGAGGAAGTAATTTATTTATATAGAGACAAGATTTATCATCTAATCCAGCAGACAAAGGCAATTAGTTTTTGTTTCGAAAATTTGCCGGTGTTTTTCCACAGCATTACTTAACTTTCTCTATGCTGCTTAAAAATGTGAAAAAAATCAAAACAACTGGTGTTTTTGAGAATTTTCGCACCTGTTCTCGATTTCTAAAACCGAAAATATAAAATGTTTTTGGGGGAATTCGCCGCATAAAAATAAATCAAAAAGGGCATTGAAGCTGTCTAAATAATAATGTATTGCACACGAGGTAACTATTAAAAATGTAAATAAATAATACGAAAAATTACTCCGTCGCCAGCCGCGAGTTTTATTGCAACAAAACCTAGTCCTTAATTTCCTTGTTATCCGAAAGTACTTTCTAGCTACGGGGTAGAGAAAGGTATATTGTGTCGTCGCGCATTGCTTCCGCCGAAGCAATTCCCGTGCCGGGAAAACCGTCCTCCCCCATGCTTAAGCCGGATGCGGGGTTGGGGGCGGTTGGCATGCGCTGTGCACGCTGACGCGCGCCGAGCTGAAGACGCGCTGAATAGGCCACGGGGATGGGGCAGGAAACACTCCAAATATAACTATAGAGAAAGGTTAGTGCGAGTCGTGGACTATGTCGCAAGACTCCTAGAGGAGGCTGGCCGTCGAGCCTTCCTGACGCCCGCCGGCATGGGAGCGCCGAGGGGAGGGGGCGAGCCTCCGGGTACTCAAGGCTGCATCAACTGCGCCCACGCGGGATATGTAGAGGGTCGAAAGGCCGAGTGATATCTCCGGTGCTATCCTAGCACGCGGTCTTTGAGGCGAAGACCGGTTTGGCGTCAGGCCATGTTGTAACGATAATTAAGGGACTCAGTGTCCGACAGCTTCGCACCACACGTTGCTAGCCTGCTTTAAAGCAATGGTACTGGGCTGGGCCTAGGGACGGTCGCGGGGGTTTCGCGGCTAAGGGATTGGAAAGGTTGCCGGAGATTTTTATTTCGTAAGTTATTGTGTAAATATAGTTATATATTTCTTTTAGAAACAGTCGTCTGTGTTATTTATTTCCAGTATTTCCCAATATCATGATGCGTGAAAAAAGACGAATTTTCGGCAGAAGAACTCTTATTACAGAGCCCTGGCAACCAAAAAGTGGATAAATCCAGGTGCTAAATTTTGAAACAAAATTCTAACACGTGGTGCAGCCAGAATTCATTTTTTGTGGATCTTCGATACCGAAAAATTGTTTGACGGCAAAACTTCTGTCTGCCCGAACGTCAGTCCGTCCGCCTGTCCGTCCGTCTGTGAACAACACTGGTGGCTAAACCGTTCGGCGGATATTCTCCAAAATTGATATTCCCCAATCGAACTGACTGACGTCTCGGCCCCATGGATTTCAAAACCGATATTTCAATTTTGGGGGGTACTTTACATGAAGCCTTTAGGATATTTTAAAAATTAAAAAAAAGCTCCAAGTTTTTTATTAAATTTGTTTGTTGGATAATGTGAAGAGGGTTTAAGAATTTTTTCGTATTCTTCCTAGAACTAAAATATAAAGGATAGAGATTTTTCCCTTAAAGATAACTTTGAAATAATGTCATGTACAATTTTCGAAAATTTAAGTACCTTTCGTGTAATTTTGCGAGAAAATAGGGCGGGAAAATGCGTGCTGTTTAGTACGCATTTTCCTTGTTTCCAATTTCAGGCAACATTTCTCTGTAGAACAGAATATTGTAGTACTCTACAAGGCGCTACTTTAGGACGGGTGAGCGTGGGCCACGCATAATATAAATCCTCTTTCTTCGTGTTCTCACAACCAAAAACCAATCGTTAAAAAAGAAAATCACATTATGAACGAATTGTGAAACTTTAAAAATACGTTGCTTCTTGCATCGACTATTGTCATAACAAGCAAGCTATTCAAATGTTATTATGTTGAGCATGACGCCTGAAAGTGAATGTTATTGCAATAAGAAGGTAAGAAAAAGATCACAAATTGGTCGGCAAATATAAACAATATCCCTTTTACACGATAATAATTAAGTACAGTTAAATACGTATAAATTCAGTTAAACGAAAAAGACAATATAGAAATGCGCTGATAGATTCCGTATAACAGCAGTTCTATATGCCACCGCCAGGCCACGTCTCGTATATTTTGACTATAGAAAAATCATGGCGGCTCTTGGCTCTGCGAGCGTCCACTGCTAACATCGCTGAAACCGTAGGGTCAGCTGTGTATACTTGGATTTTTCTAACATGGCATCTGAGGGTTTTATCTCCGAGATGGAATATGCCACGACTTTTTGCGTCTCTCTCGGTCCTGCAGCAAGGTGCCGCATGATCGCCACCGCATCAAGCAGATGAAGTGACTGTAGTGGCACGACCGATTGATTGATTGATTGATTGTTAGTGATTCCAGGATCGTCAACTATTATGGTCATTAGTCCCGTAAGTGTAGTGTGTGTTTTTACTCGGGATGTGGCGGTGGTCTTTCCCCGCTGGATGGAGAGATCCGGCGCCGACCTACCCTCGGCTAGTGGGGTTTCCCCCTAACCAGGACTCTCCCACCAGCGGAGCACCACCCCAGCTGGGACAAGTTGTAACTCCCCAACCGGTCTCCTGGAATATGTGGTAGTGTAGTGCATGTTAGTGTAAGTGTGTGTGTAAGAGGAGAGGATAAGGAAGAGGAAGGAATTATCGCGCGCGGTCCGTGGCCCGTTTGTTAGGGTACTGCTCCGGCATTCGCCTGGTGTTGATCGGAGAAACAACGGAAAATACTGATCATAGCAGCCGGCCACTATAATTCTCCTCCAGCCAGCGACTGAATTCGACCTAGCTGAAAAGCTAGTGTCGAAAATCCTGCCACCGTCAGGACTCGAACCTCCCGGTCAGAGGCACTGCAGTGGCATCAGTTGATGCACTGAGCCACCGCTCCCGGTAGGTACGATCGAGAAAGACGCGAAAAGCAGTGCCATATTCCATCTTGGAGATACTACCCTCTTTATTTATTTATTCGTATGGTAGGAAACAGCCGACCTGGATGGCCGAGGTGGCTAAGAGCGAGTACCGACTCAGCGCTTCGGTCTGAAGGGTCGCGGGTTCGAGTCCCGCCTTGGGCATCCCTTGACTTTGTATGTATGTGTTGTCGCGGAGGGCCTTGCGTTCTGCTGACCCCAGATCAGAGGAGCCCGCAAGTGTGTTGGTGTCTAGTGTATGGTCGAATATGCGTCCCATCGGGGCGTAAAGGGTAACCGGCTGTCGGCTGGATAAAAGCCCTAGATAAAAAAAATGGTAGGAAACAATACAATAAGAAAAAGGGAAAAAAATTCACACAAAGAGAGCAATTCAAAACAATGAAAAGAACAAGTACACAATTTAAAAACAATATAGCACATTTAAGTGGGGTGTGATGATAGAACCAGCTCCTCGTGCTACACCCTGGGTTAAGCTAAGAGTTCTATCAACTTGGATGCCAAATTCGAAAGAAATCCTGGCAACTAAAGGAAACGAAAGAGAGATGCTAAAGTACCCTCTGATGCAAGGTGAGAAAAGCCCAAGTGTAGTGCAGTCTAACTCGTGGAGTCTGCGCTCTATGTGCGCGTGAAGGCCAAGCCACACCTCTACGGAGGAGCTGCGCCGGCGCCGCTGCCGCCTCCCTCGCCGCCGCCCGCTCGCCACCTCCGCCTCCGCCGCCGCCACCGCCGCCTCCGCCGCCGCCACCGCCGCCTCCGCTGCCGCCACCGCCGCCTCCGCCGCCGCGTCGCGCGGTCGGCCCCCGCCGCCGCTCATCCCGCTTCACCTCGCTTCGGCAGAAGACCCACGGAAACTTAAATTTCTTTTCGATTATTGATACGAAACATTGATTGATTGATTTTTTCGTGTTTCCGGGCGCGTCAACTACTGTGGTCATTAGTCCCGTTAGTGTAGCGCATGCTTTTTCGGGAGATGGCAGTGATCTTCCCCCGCTGGATGGCGAGATCCGGCGCCGACCTACCGTCGGCTAGTGGGGTTTCCCCCAAACCAAGACTCTCCCACCAGCGGGGCACCGCCCCAGACGGGACAAGCTCTAAGCTCCCGACCGGTCTTCCGGAATACGTAGAAGTGTAGTGCATGTGTGTGTAAGGGGAGAGGATAGGACAAGGAAGAGGAAGGACAGATCGCGCGCGGTCCGAGGCCCGTTTGTTAGGGTACTGCTCCGGCATTCGCCTGGTGTTGATCGGAGAAACCACGGAAAACTACCGATCAGAGCAGCCGGCCGCTATAATTCTCCTCCAAACAGCGACTGTATTCGACCTAACTGAAAAGCTAGTGTCGAAAATCCTGCCGCCGTCAGGACTCGAACCTAGGACCTCCCGGTGAGAAGTGCTGCAGTGACATCAGTTGATGCACTGAGCTACCGCTCCCGGTTTGATACGTAACAATTTGTGTTGAATGAACAAAAGCATATTGCAAGGTTGCAGCAAACGCTCATGGACTTGTGACTAGCCGGTTTTAAGCGGTGGCTAAGCGGTTTGCCGCCGGTTGCGGCATGATGTTCTTTTCAAATTGGTAAATAAATACTCGTATATATTGAAACGCATTACGTTTCTAAGTACGCTTTGTTGCGGCGATATACGAGAAGTCATATCGCGCGCCAATTCGGCAGCGCGGGACGCCGACTACGGAAGGCAGCAGGGCCACGAACCGGCGCGAAGACCGCCCAATGAGAAGTGAGCGGCCGGCGAGCGGATCTACAGGCCCGAGGCGAATCTGCGACGCGGAGCGCTTCTTAACGGGCCGCACCGGCCGGAGGGGCACTCAGTAGTGAAGTGCGATCCTGAAGCGAAGTAGTGACTGTGAATCTGGTGCTAACTCTGCAACGTTATTTGGTTTTCTCTCTCCGGTTATTTTTGGACGACAGTGCACGACTTTTGGACATCTACTGGATTTCGGGACCCCACAGCTTTGTACTACGGACTACGCTTTTGGATACTTGTAAACTGGATCGCGCCTGTAAAAATTGAACCAATAAATTGTTATTGTTGACTTGTGTCTTTTCACGTTCATAACACGCTTGTACTTAACGTAGCCTGACGACTCGTTCGGAACGAGTCAGTTCAGGCACGGCTGGAACGAAAGGCAGGTGGCATAAGAGGAGGGAGGACGGCGGTGTGATTTGATTTTTGATTTTTTTCGTGTTTCCGGGCGCGTCAACTGCTTAGGTCATTAGTCCCGTCAGTGTAGTGCATGTTTTTTTCTCGGGAGATGGTGGTGATCTTCCCCCGCTGGATGGCGAGATCCGGCGCCGACCTACCGTCGGCTAGTGGGGTTTCCCCCTAACCAGGACTCTCCCACTAACGGGGCACCGCCCCAGTCGGGACAAGCTCTAAGCTCCCGACCGGTCTCCCGGAATATGTGTAAGTGTGTGTGTGTAAGGGGAAAGGATAGGACAAGGAAGAGGAAGGACAGATTGCGCGCGGCCCGTGGCCCGTTTGGTAGGGTACTGCTCCGGCATTCGCCTGGTGTTGATCGGAGAAACCACGGAAAACTACCGATCAGAGCAGCCGGCCGCTAGAATTCTCCTCCAGACAGCAGCTGAATTCGACCTAGCTTAAAAGCTAGTGTCGAAAATCCTGCCGCCGTGGGGAGTGGTAACCTAGGACCTCCCGGTTAGAGGCGCTGCAGTGACATCAGTTGATGCACTGAGCTACCGCTACCGGTACAGCGGTGTGGAAATGCTGGCAATGGCGGTGAGGTACCGAGATTGAAACGAATCCGACGACATCGAGCCGAGAGAGACGAGAGACAGTGAAAAGCAGTGCAAACTACTGAGTGATATCGAGTGAAGTGACGAACACTTAAGATTGAATGCGCAATAGCGGTGAGGGACGAAGCAAAACGTGAACGTGTGTACACCAGCGCGGCAGAGTAAGCTTGAGGAAGATGGACGTAGCGAGACATCATCGTGGCATCACCATCAGTATTAGTGGTGCGTGAGAAATCCACACTGTAATAAGTGAGCAGAAAACCACGTGCCCGACCCTATAACAGAGTGAGATACAGTAGTTCAAATAGGAACATCTTCGTGCGCTGCACTATCGCATATGGTTATAACCATAGTAAAATGGGCAGGACAGGAATCTATTCATGTGGGATAACCGTTGCTGAATTGGCGGCGAGTGGACATCGCCGTGCTCGACGAAGCACGACGGCGGCGTGGGAATTGGACAGACGGCCGGAGAGGGACGGCAGTAGCCGAAACCAAGGCCACGAGGCGGGCGAAACGGCGCCGACTCATCACATCACGCGGGCATATCCGGAGACGGTGAGCTTGAAGGAATCTCATACGCAACAAAAATAATAAGACTGTTCCTAGATGGGACGTTGTGATGGAAGCAAGTGAACGTGGAAAAGGGAGTAGACGATTGTGAAGAGCAGATAATGGGGTATTTCCTGTAGCAATATATATAAAATAAAGTAATATGAGTGTCAGAAAGGGTATTTTGGAAGGGCATGTAATTTTTTCGTAAACAGAACAGAACGTTGTATTTAGAGGTGATTATGTTTCAGTATATTAAAGGGAGCTCCCATTAACGGTATGAAGTGTAGCTTTAAGACAGAAGGAAAGACATTAGAGTTCATTAGAAATATGCTTTTACTTAATAAAAGAGTAAAACAGAATAGGAAATATTCTTGTTTATGAGAAATATAATTAGATCATTAAAAGCATTACCTGAGTGCAGCAGTAACATATCTGACAATATATAATTCATTAATTCCGAACCATCATTAATAATAAGACATTCTAAATATTTAGTGATACGATTAGTGCTATCTTTTGTTTAATGTAGATTATCTTTTCTTGTAATAAAGAGTTAATGATTTGTTCATATGTGTTTTCAATGTTTGTGCAACCTCACGAGCTCATTCCCGAAAAAGAACACATGTCCCCTCTTTTAACCTAATTTTGTTGTAAGGAACCAAAATCTGACCTAAAAGACCTAAACGTTCAGCGAGAGATTAAGTAGGAGTTTTTGGACGCCAGAGAGACTTATAGTCACGAAGTTATTAGAATTTTTGCCGGAGAAGAATTTGTCGCTTGTCGAGGACGGGAGCAAGTGATACGAATTAAATAATTAAAAATGATTCAGTGGTCAGCAAAGAAGAGACGGTAATTTGCATGGTGAAGACGCAGTTACTTTCGATTGGCACTGAGTAGACCGTGATATCTAGTGCGACGCGTACGCTCGAAGTAAGCAAATACGCAATTATTTAATCAATTGCAACGTGCAAGGGACATTCGCACGTGGGCGTGAACGAGACGGCGGGGCAAGAAAGAAGCAGACGAGGACGTGAGGCGCCGTGGGAGGAAGAGAGAAGACGGGAGCGGCGAAGGCGCCTAGGAATTGCCAGAAGAGGACGAGAGGTGAAACGGTACGCGCCGCAGCCGAGAGCAGCTGGCATCAGCAAGGCGCTTCGAACGCCAGCGCACAACCGCTGGCGTGCGCCGCCGTCACTCCAAGGTCGACTTCGAGGCGCGCAGCGGGCGGGAGCGGCGAAGGTAACGGCGAACAGCGCAAAAGCGCAGAAATATAGGTCAACGCCCCGCGACCGGGGAGAACTTTACAAGGGAACATTGATAGGGAGAGGTAAATAGGGCACGGAGCTAGCAGAGTAACTAAAACTTTCTTCCATTTTAACTAATTTGCCAATAGAATTTGTTATAAAAATTGTGTTTGGTCTATGTTATTCACAGTGACCATAAATTATTTGAGAGTATTATGTAATAGTTCACAATTTGATGTTAAATTTTTTCGAGACTAAATGTCGCAAATCTTAACCCGGCATCACTGGGCAAGTTAAACAGAAATTGGAGTAAATTTCAGGAGTAAACTGATCGACGGGAATTCCCAGGTTAAATATGCGATAGAAATGAATGAAGGTTTCATGCATTAAAAGAGAAAGGTACCATTGATTCTTGTCGTTCTGTGTATTTTTTATGTGTGCTCAGTGCAATCATTTAAAAGGGTTTCAGAATATTAAATCCAGTTTAATTGATTTATGTGTACTTGTTTGGATTTCCTCACGACGCCCAAAAAGATTCCACTGCCCTGAGGTATCATAAAGCTCGCAAGAGCATGATATCTGCGAATTCCCGACAGGAGCCTAGGAATTGCTGGGCGGGAATATATATATATATATATATATATATATATATATATATATATATTGTGACGTCACGGGATTATACAAACCCGTAACGCCACCATAAGCCACGAGAAAAGACCAGAACACAGAGAAATAAAGTACGCGGCGGAGCGATGGTCCGAGAAAGCGACATCTACCCGCAGGTTTTCGCACTCCGATATCCGAAGTTACGGATCATGTTTTTCTTGAGAGGGCGCGAAGGAGGAGAAAATTCACCCCTCCAGAAATTTCCCCAGGCGGAGACACATAAATACCGCGACGCGCTTCGGGAGAGCTCTCTTACAATTTCGACAGCGGCGACGACTCAAGCTAATTCTTCGGCGATAGTAATTGGTTAGTGCAGGAGTATATTTTAACTTGCTTAGTTAAAGCTGATTTGAGAAACGTGGTAATAAGTGATAGAATTCAGAAGTGAAGTGCATGTACAGTGAGTGTTAGCACTAACATTACGCAAGAAAGCAAGCGATGTGATTGCTTAAATCTGAAAAAGTTCCATAATTGAAAAAAAATCGCGCAGAAGGACTCTAAACGAAATCCAGCATTTAATTTTGTACGCACGCTCAAAGTGTGGTATGTCGGCCGAGTGCTAGAAGCGTTCAATTCAATAACGCTAGTTATTCGAAGCTGGAAGCGCGAACGATGGGTACGCGGCACGCAGAAGGACGACTCCAGTGAAGACTCAAGCGTAGGCGAGAAGGACTTGGACCAATTACGTGGATGGTGGAATCCGGAGAGATCGAGAGAAAGGTCTGGAATTTGGTCGAGTAGCGGAATCCTGAGATCGAAGGAAGTGGTGTAACCGTGGAACACCGAACCAGTCAAGTTGCGCGGCGAGGACTGCGAGCGACCGAAAACACCAAGGTTAACTGATGGCAAGCGGGAAGGCGATGTCGAGGTAAAGAACTCGCAACTTCTATGCGGCAATTTGTTGGGAAATCGTGTAGCTTTAAATACCAGGCGATGCGTCCTAAAATAGGTGAAAGTTCCAAATAATTACTGGGAGAAACATTCCGAACGTATGAGCGGCAGTTTAGATTTCATTCGCTGTGTGCACCAGTAAATTCGTTTGAATGCCATACCTTGTACAACCTTTCTAGAGTGAATATGATATTTCATGTAGTGTAAAAGTGATCTTGTTTGAAGTCACGCTTTTATTGTATTATGTCAGGGCTAATTAGTTGTCTATAATTTTGTAAAGGGTACGATTTAAGTAACGTGTCTGTCACGTTTATTTTTTGTTTGAGTTCACAGCATTGTAACAAATGTGCAGCTTAAGGCTGACACCTGTGAACAATCTATGATAGAATAATTGTAGAGAATCACTTAAAGGGCCGTGCACAGAGAAAACTTAAGAATAACAAAAGTTAAATGAGGTATACGAAATAATTCAGAAAGAGGTAGAAGCACAAGAATTGTAAATAATACTTATTGAAGTATTAAGGCAGTCGAGGTGACGCCTATACATTTTTTTGTGGTTGTGTTCTTTTCTTTTGTTGTTTCTGTTTTCTTTGCAGTGACCATCTACACAAAGTGCATACTTTATTGTATATTTGTGCCACTGTGTAATTTGTTTACTCACTGAATATGTGCTCATTTTACCAGAATTTTACCTAATTCATTGTGTCAGGGGTTCAGACCTTTCTCATACCCGAAAGATCCTGCTTCCTGAGAATTCAAAGCTCGCTTCACGAGCATTCATTGTTTCACGCTTTATCGCCACCGGCTGGAAGGTAGTAGGTGGGTGTGTTACAATATATATATATATATATATATATATATATATATATATATATATATATATATATAGATATATATATATATGTCCTTTTGCGGACGCACAAATTTCAGCTCTGTAAGCCTCCCGATGTTCGCGAGTTGCCGGGCCATTACGATCCGACGCCCTTCCCTCCGGGAGAGGTTGATCAGGGCAACAGTTGATGCCATTGCAGTGCCCCTGACAAGGAGGTCCAAAGTTCCAGCCCCGACGGTGGCAGGATTTTCGTCACTAGCTACATATCTAGGTCGAATTCAGTCGCTGTCTGGAGAAGAATTCTAGCGGCCGACTGCTCTGATCGGTAGTTTTCCTTAATTTTTCCGATCAATATCAAGTGGACCAGTACCGTAACAAGTCGACGGATCGCGTGCGATCTTTCCGTCCTCTTCCTTATCCTATCCTCTCCCCTTACACACACTAACATGCACCACATTAACACACATGCCGCGAGATCAGTCGGGAGCTTGTAGCTTGTCCCGGCTGGGGCGATGTCCTGCTAATTGGAGGTATCTGGTAGGGGCAAACCCGCTATGCGACAGGTGGTCGGCGTCGGATCTCTCCATCCAGCGGGGGAAGATCACCGCTACCTACCGAGGAAACAAATACACTACACTTACAGCAGTGATGACCTTTGCAGTTGACGTTTCCGGAATCACTACTCAATCAACAGACGCCCTTCCCAAATTTCTTCTTTACCCTGTCGGGATTGGATGTTCATCCTCCTCGGCTGCTAGAGGTGAAAACTACTCATGTTTTAGTAAACTGTACATGTCCTGCTCTAAAGATCTAATTTTGAAGAACAGATTTCATTCTCAAGAAAAAACCGGTAGCGGTAGCTCAGTGCATCAACTGATGTCACTGCAGCGCCTCTGACCGGGAGGTCCTAGGTTCGAGTCCTGACGGTGGCAGGATTTTCGACACTAGCTTTTCAGCTAGGTCGAATTCAGTCGCTGTCTGGAGGAGAATTCTAGCGGCCAGCTGCTCTGGTCGGTACTTTTCCGTGGTTTCTCCGATCAACACCAGGCGAATGCCGGAGCAGTACCCTACCAAACGGGCCACGAACCTCGCGCGATCTGTCCTTCCTCTTCCTTGTCCTATCCTCTCCCCTTACACACACACACTAACATGCACTGCACTACAACATATTCCGGGAGACCGGTCGGGAGCTTGGAGCTTGTCCCGACTGGGGCGGTGCCCCGTGGGTGGAAAAGTCCTGGTTAGGGGGAATCCCCACTAGCCGACGGTAGGTCGGCGCCGAATCTCACCATCCAGCGGGGTAAGATCACCGCCATCTCCCGAGAAAAAACATGCACTACACTAACGGGACTAATGACCGAAGCAGTTGACGCGCCCGGAAACACGAAAAAATCAATCAAAATCAATCTGAAGAAAATCTCTATCTTCAGTATCAGTGGTAGGAAGAAACAGAGAAACTACAAATATTCATATTTTCTCGCACCATTTCTCATTTTTCACAATTCTGAAAATTCACAGAGTTCAACGAAAGTTAGATCTGCATCATTTTTGTGCCTCCTTTACGCTCTCCGAGGAGAAACTTTAATCTAAAACTGTGAAGCCATTTTTTAGAAAGTTTGGAAATGTTGAGACACCATGTAGAGAACTCATCAAAAGCAAAATATTCAGGCAATATATATTGCAAACTCGCAGGATCTCTAGTTCGATGAGATCGCTCAGAGAACATGGATTTTAGAGTAATTTGTCAGCGCGGTTTAGGGCAAAGGTTGACCCCGGACACAGTATCTAATGAACGGACAAACAGTCTAACAATCATACAAACAAGTTTGGCCGTTATTCAATTTTTCGGTATCAAGGGCTCACAAAACGTTGATTCTGGCTTCACATCTTGTTCGAAAAAGTATCGTACTACGTATAAGAACACTTCTTCGTTTTCAGAGTTCGTTGCCAGAGTTCAACAGCAGGAGTTTTTCTGAGGTGAAATCGCCGATTTCTGCCGCAATATTACAACTACGTAAGTACGTTTGAAACAGCTCCTGAGAAAATTTTAGTTATGTATGTTTACTTTCTCGCATGCTACTTACGTAGTATCGAGATTAGTTACTTATGAGACGAATGGTAAAACTGAGTTCATTTTGCTGATTTTATTCGTCGAGCCGAGTGACGCAATTCTATGAGCACAATAAAATAATGTTTACCGCGTGTGTCATATATTATTTCACACGTCAACAATAAAAAATCATCAGAAATAGAACTATGTATGATTTTTTATGTATCAGGTCCGATTCCAGGTAAATCCGGGGTAGAGGGTGGCACGGTTCCTTTGATTCACTGATTCGGTTCATTAGAAGAGAATCGACTCCATGAACTGAATCCTTGTTTATACGTAGTAGTCGCATGTAGTTAAGTTCATGATGTTACAGCAATAAATATAATTATTTAAAATAAAGGTTGATCGGGAGAATAACTACCCCACTGCTCTAAAGTCCCCTGTACGTGTAAATCTACGTAGCAACGTACTCTCATTAAGTGAACTGATTATTCGTCTTTTTCACGCTACAAATTTAATTTTATAACCTACACAATTCTTTAACCAACGCATTTTTTTCACCAAGTGGTCCGCGACGTGCTACCGCACGTCGCTACCCGACGGATCCAACGTGCTACGTTCGCGAGGGCTTTCCGGCACTCGCTCTCGAGACCTGGTTCGCGCCTCCGCGGTCGCTCCGGCGCTCACGCTGTATTATATACCTCCCTCATTTTTAAGAGAATTTATTTTAAAGGGAACACTCACTTTTAAGAAAATTCATACCTTCCATCTCAGTAGACACACAAACCTATATGAAGAAGATTTGAAATGCGAAAATACATACAATTCCACGCCAATCAATTATCATGTGGCTTCTTCTCATTTAACATTAAACATAAATAATTCAGTTGTTATAGTGAACCGCGCAACTATAAACATAGGAATCGCGAGAAATAATGAATCATAAAAGGAACCAAAGGAACCGTGCCACCCTAAACTCCGGATCAACCCCGATTCCAAATATGTACTTACAATTTCTCTAGTACGTATCACTTTTATGATAAAATAGTTTTAAAATTGCGAGTGTGCGAATTAATAACCCAAAATAAGAACTTACCTAGTCAATAATGAAAATGACCAGAAAAGAAAATATGCGAAATTTACTAAGTGTCATCCCCTGATTACAAATGCTTGCTTAGATTCTCTCTAACACGAATTGTTTCTGACATAGGATGGTTTTCGTATGGTGTCAGTGCGTATTTCCCACGACAAAAACTTTCCTTCAGGAACCACTTTTTCATGGGATGAAATGAGCTTTGTTTTGACCAGCGTATCTCAAAACACAAGATACTAACATGCATGTGTCTCTATTCGCTGGAGAGTCACATGTTTTCAATGAAGCTTTCTAGAAACTATATATATATATATATATATATATATATATATATATATATATATATATATATATATATATATATATATATATATAAACCAGTGTTCTTGTTGCGTGGGGAAGAAAGAGTATTTCTTCGCTTTATATCTGTGTGTTGCAAATATTAGCATCAAAATGCCTCAAAAGTGTAAAAATAACCCGAACAGATTTTGCTACGTGAGTGGTTCCTTCACAGGAGTTAAACGATCAGGAGTTAAATGATCCCGTAAGATATCTTTCACTGTCAAAAGAAAAAGCAAAAAAAAATTCTTGCTTCAAGAACGAAAGAAAAATATTTTTTGAAAGATGCCTGAATCTGCCACTAACGTAGATGGATCTAAGAACTGGAAAACAATTTCACGGTAGACAGAACGATGATTGCCTGCTATTGCATTTCACAGTCTCTTCAATGAACTGTAACAAGAATACTAGTGTAAATTTTATCTTTCACCGAAGACGAACCAGGAGCGGTAGCTCAGTGCATTAACTGATGTCACTGCAGCGCCTCTCACCGGGAGGTCCTAGGTTCGAGTCCTGACGGCAGCAGGATTTTCGGCACTAGCTTTCCAGCTAGGTCGAATTCAGTCGCTGTCTGGAGGAGAATTCTAGCGACCGGCTGCTCTGCTCTGATCGGTAGTTTTCCGTGGTTTCTCCGATCAACACCAGGCGAATGCTGGAGCAGTACCCTAGCAAATGGGCCAAGGACCACGCGCGATCTTTCCTTCCTCTTCCTTGTCCTATTCTCTCCCCTTACACATACACTTACACTAACATGCACTACACTACCACATATTCCGGAAGACCAGTCGAGAGCTTAGAGCTTGTCCCGGCGGTGCCCCGCTGGTGGGAGAGTCCTGGTTACGGGGAAATCCCGCTAGCTGACGGCAGGTCGGCGCCGGATCTCGCGATCTAGCGGGATAAGATCACCGCCATCTCCCGAGGAAAAAGCATTCACTACACTTTCGGGTCTAATGACCAAAGCTGTTGACGCGCCCGGAAACACTAACCAACCAACCAAAGGCGGCGCGCCGCTTGCCTCAGCGAATAATGCTGTCGGTGCCCCGAGGACGAGTCAACAAGGGTCCCGCTCATCCGGCAAAATGAGGGCTGTTTCAAACAAAGCAATGTCTTGCACTTTCCAAGCGTTTTAATGAGCGGGGAGTTTAACAATGAACATATCCTAGAGCTCCGATAACTATCTGGGGACCTGCTCTTTTACGCCCCACATTCTCGATTTTTACTGATCGCGATTTTCAGACTCGTATCAGATCGCGGTGCCCTGTTGGTGGGAGAGTCCTGGTTAGGGGGAAACCCCACTAGACGACGGTAGGTCGGCGCCGGATCTCTCCATCCAGCGGGGGAAGATCACCGCCATTTCCCGAGAAAAAACATGCACTACACTAACGGGACTAATGACCGAAGTAGTTGACGCGCCCGGAAACACGAAAAAATCAATCAATCAATCAACATAACCAGTTTTGTTGATTTTCGTACCATTTGGACAATGAATTTGAAATTTCGATGGCGGTTCTGATCGGCTAGTGGAGGTAACTACACGCCCGGTCGTGTCTTTTCATGAATTCGATCTTTGTTAGGATTGGACAAGCTGAGACATGATCAACGGTTTCCACTTGTTCCTGGAAGATGCGGCATTTATCATCTTAGGAAGTTTTGTGAACCGCTTTATCATAATGCCATGTTCTCGACACCTGATCTTGTGCAGCTATTAAACTGCTTCAAAATCTGGCTTAATTGTTCCCCTTTTAAGCCGCATAAATCGTTCGTCTGCACCTTGTCCATTCTTTTCAGATATTGTACATGGAGTGGTTTCTCTCTCGACGATTTCTTTAATAGATTTGTGTCATATTTCATGTTAGGTAGCATCAGAAGTTCAGTGTCTGTGTCATTCTGCGTGTCTTGCATAGGTTTTCGCATTGATCCTTGCTACATGTTCAATTTAAAAACTGGATTGAACTTGTGTCTCCTCAAGATTCAGCCGAGAATCCAGCTCATCCATCACTTGAAGAGCAAATCATTGTAAAATCTGGATGTAAGGCTTAGTTTTTAAATTTAAGATTAAGTACTTCTTGTAATTTATTTTTTAAGCACTTATAAATCAAGATCTGGTGGTTAAAAGCCTACTGATGTGATTCTATGGCCATAGAAAAGTGTTAAAAATGCTATGTGATGGTACAGTAAACTGTTAACAGCAATTATTTGGTTAATAATCAAAATTCATAATTGATGACATAAAATTGTGGTATTCAAAAACAGGTTTATGCTCTTTGTAAAGAAACCAGAAATAGAAATGGCTTCTACTAACAAAATCCCAAATTTAGATCATTTTTGGGATTGATTGGTACCTTGGTTTGCCTTTGAAAAGGTTGAAAAAGCCATTTTTTAGGCAAAATAAAAATGTTTCATGGACATGCTAAGTTTCCACTGGCGCCCGCTAGAGTGCACTGGTTGTAAACGCCTGTGTATAGGCAACCTGCCAGGTGCACATGTTTGGCATTTTGCCTAGTAACAAGGCGCTGAAGGTTACTTCGTGTAAGAAAATGAGCATACAACCCCTTCATAATCGATTGGTACTGCGTCACGCCCCAGTGACGTCTGTTGGCACCCCCACCCCTCCGGAGAAGCTATATAAGGGCTCTTCGCCTGGCATTTATTGCCACTCGCCTTAGCCACGAACGTAGCCACAACTTCTTGCCTGCGACGGGTGCGCCTCGGCATTTTGCCGATATGTTTCTCTTTGTGTTTCTTTTACAGGACTCCTTGTAAGATTTAAAATTTTTGAAGTGGCTTAATATGCCACATTCTGATGGAATTGGATTGGTTAATTTATGTATAGTATGTTAATGTTTAAATTGTTGTGATTTAATTTCGCCTTCTTTTACAGAGCTGTTCTTTGCTATGTTCATGGTGCGAAAGCACATTGTGTAGGAACTCGCGTCGATCCTAAATAAGCGGCGTTTTTCACACAGAGCTGCGTAGGGCGTAATGGCGGCGCAGTCTCACATGTTAATGAATTGATTCTGCGTATTCTAATGTTTGATTGAATGTTGCAGTATACGGCTCCAAGTCTTGAGTAAGACGACACTTCGCATTGGACCTCTGGAGCATAAACTAGAAGAAGGAAGGGCCCATACGGCAGTTCAAGCCGTGGTCTGATTAGAGTACTTCGTATTTGGGCCCCGAGACCGGCGATACAAGGTCGCTCGGGTATCAAGCCGCAGTTGGCACTATAGGTGTTCAAACGGCTTTTACAAAAGGTGGCACTGTGACTGTTATTGTGGTAAAAGGCATATTTGGTGTAATCAATCCAAATCCATCATCTACGTTTAAGTTCGTGGCAATGTTGGAGTCTCTGTTTAAGGTTTTCCAATGTTTTAAAGTGTAAGTCAGATAATTCTATACCATTGCCGCTTACAATTCTCATTTGTGTATTTTTTGTAAAGAAAGGCTTCCGAAACCGGGGCTTTTGTCATGTTTAAATTTACGTCAGCCGTTTGCAATCCTAAATTGGACTAATTGGCAAATTCCAGGGTTGACGTAGTAATTCTGCGTAAAGAAAAGTTTCTAAAGGCAATTGTGGCCTTCCATTTCTTCCAAATTTGTGTTAAGATTGTTTAATGTTAGTAATTCTGTATTGTTCCTCTTTCAGCTTATACTTGTGCAGCAAGAGGAATTCAATATTGTTAAAATTGTGGTCTTGTAATCTATTATTGTAATAAATGTTTGTTACTAAGTGAAGTTGGATTGTGTATCTACAGCTTAGATCCTATAGTTGAAACTCACTTGGATATTTCCGAACCATGTGCCTTTTCCTTTAGAAAATAGCACCTTCACGAATGTTCGATACCTAGGATTTTTGTGTTAATTCCGCTCCCCTTCATTAGGACCATACATGGTAATAATTACTTTTCATAAATTGATTTGCTGTTAATTCAGCTGGCGACCGTGATAAGTTAAAGATTTTTCGCTTGGTTCATAACACTACACTTACAATTCCTGTTTCCTATTCTTTGGTCAGATTTAATGCCCTGTCTCATTAGTGAATCATCTTGAAGGCTGACTACATACTTTCCCACCTCGATTGTTGCATTGTACCAGGAGGCTTAAATTTGGCCGAGACCTCGTCCTCCTTCCTTACGTGACACATAATGATATAGTAAGGATCGCTTAGCATCTAGTAAGAGATTGGAAAATTGTCAAAAAAAGCCGTTAGGATTAAAAAATGTTAGATTTAAAGCGACATTTCGTCCTACGCCTTCACTAATTACTTTTTTTTCTCCTATAAGTGGCGACACTCTCCTCAACAAGAAGAACAATTGAAATACACTTGGTGTATAGTTTTCGACATGAGTGAATACAGTTTTGATTCGGAAATATAAATAGCAGCAAATGCTGCTATAGAAACATTGTTACGCAGAAAGATATGAGGTGAGTATTTAATTGTTAAAGACTGGTGTTGAAAAAATGTCATTCAATTTTGGGAAAAAAATTGATTGCTTACTTTTCTGGCAAGTCATTGTAATGGGACAGCCGCACGCGTCAGATTTCGACGTAGTATATTCTAAATTTTATTTCAAATAACGTTGGGAGCCTCCGGCATTTGAGAGCCAGGAACGTGGAACTTTTTCGCTACCTGCGCGTGAGCGAACCGCGCTGGCTGAAGCGCGGCTGGGAGCACCACGACTCAGCGTGGAGTTTACGCACGCCACGCTAACGAGCGTCACCACTCACCCACCCAGGTTTCCGAGAATTCCCGACACGTCAAAATTTCGTCGGAAACCCGCGACGCCAACCGTCGCCGATGACACCGCGATTGGAGAGAGCACACCGCGTCATTTTACCGGGAGTGGTAGCTCAGTGCATCAACTGATGTCACTGCAGCGCCTCTGACCGGGAGGTCCTAGGTTCCCACTTCCCACGGCGGCAGGATTTTCAACACTAGATTTTCAGCTAGGTCGAATTCAGTCGCTGTCTGGAGGAGAATTCTAGCGGTCGGCTGCTCTCATCGGTAGTTTTCCGTGGTTTCTCCGATCAACACCGGGCGAATACCAGAGCAGTACCTTAACAAAAGGGCGCGGACTGGGCGCGATCTGTCCTTCCTCTTCCTTGTCCTATCCTCTCCCCTTACACACACACACTAGCATGCGCTACACTACCACCTACTTCAGGAGACCGGTCTGGAGCGTAGGGCTGGGGCGGTTCCCCGCTGGTGGGAGAGTCCTGGTTAGGGGGAAACCCCACTAGCCGACGGTAGGTCGGCGCCGGATCTCGCCATCCAACGGGGGAAGATCACCGCCATCTCCCGAGAAAAAAACATGCACTCCACTAACGGGACTAATGACCAAAGCAGTTGACGCGCCCGAAAACACGAAAAATGAATCAATCAATCAATCAACCGTGTCATTTCAGGGGGCCAATCGCCGAAAACCAGGCGGGTGAGGACCACACAGGATCTCGCGACTCATGGGAGGCCACTGCGGGTCTTCTGGTGGAGGAGACGGGAGTGAGGTCGAGAAATTATTCCGCCTACTCGCCAGACTGCCGTCGCTGGTCGCGCACGTGTCGCCTGGGCTAGGCCACACGCTGGACAGTCGCCGTGAGGTGATGCCCAATGACTCGGGCGGGGACTTGCGACGGGCAGAGGCGCTATCACCACCGCCTTGGGCCACGCCGCCCGCGCTCGGGTGGGCACCATTAGCGCCCGAGGCGTCAGGCCGCCCCCGCCGCCGCCGCCGCCACCGGACCGGACCGCGCGCAAACCCAGGGCCAGCACACCGGGGCCGATGTTGTACTACCCTAAGGGGCCGAACACCCGGACAGTGACCCGAGAGGGCCCGAAATCTAAAAGACGTTAGGTTAGGACAATTATTTTTGTAATTGGAGGCACCACCTCACCTTAACTCTGAATTTTCGTAAATTTCAAAAGATTGATTTATTTCTGGCGTTTTCTCGCAACTACAAAATTAAAGATAGAGATTTTTCCTTCAAATAAAATTTGACACTCATGATCATCTTTTTATAAAGATCAGGTAGATTTTTTTGGAAATTTTAGTAATTTTCGTGCAATAATGGGTGCAAAATTTGCAATTTACAAAAATTCATAAAGAAAGGTTTTTCTCAAAAACGGTACCAAAGTTGTTTTTTTTAATTTTTCGTAGCATTATTGCCAAACGAAACCCATACGATGATATAAGTCCCATATACCTCTATTCTTTTGGTTTTTCAAAATTTCACAATTGTAATTTTTTTGACTGGTCTCTCACGTCGGATATATTTACGTTAGAGGCGATTTCTTCTCATTATTATATTTATGAAGACATATGCTATAAATAATGTCAAATAATATTTCTCGAAAACTCAACAGTTTGCTGTAAGAATGAGTTCAAAATTCCACATTTTAAAAAACTCTCAAACGCCGTTTATGCAAAAATGGACCCAATTTTTTTCGAACGTTTCCAATGGATAGTGCTGTTTGCACTGTTTAATATTGCGTAAAGTTTATTTTCGTGTAGTCTTTCAAAAAAAAATTGTTTTTTCAAAAATTATTCAAATGTAATTTTTTTAAATATCACTATCGCTGTTAATATGTTCATCAATTTGTATACATTGTTGAATGTGTAAGTGTAAGTGCTCTAAAGACTTCAAATGAAGATTTTCGAAAACTCAGTACATTCCAGTGAGAAAGAGCTTCAAATTTCGCATTTACGGTAACGTCTAACGCCATTTTCTTAAGAAAGGCTTCAATTTTTCTAGAAAAATATATATTTTGCGCGAGGTTTTGACCTTCTTCAGTATTCTCAAAATAATATTTCGGCTGTACTATTGGAAATCGGAAAAGTTGAAAAAAATTCAAAAAATTCTTTGGGCGGCGATAGATGGCAACAGACAAGAAGGAGGGGCAAGACTGTACAGTACCAGTCCACACCAAGGAATTTAGAAAACTTTGCTACGAGAAAGTCTGTGCCATTCTGTAGCACTTCTAGTTACCTCCCCGTATACGTGCGTATATACGAAGTAGCATACGTAGTAGAGAGAAAGTTATGTCATTCTGTGTGGAAGGAATCTTATTTAACACACTTACGCACATCGTAAAACTTCATTTCATTTATCAAAATTGAATTTCAGCATTGTCCTCGCCTCTTTTACATTCTAGACTTAAAGGTAAACTTACGAGTGAACTCACATCTGAGGAACAAAATAAGCTTTTATAATCCAGATATCTTAGAAAGAGATTTCCATTTTTCGGTGTAAAGAAAACATACATGTGGATTTGAAATGTTGAAGGTCTCTCCGTCATGTTTTATTGCTGCACATGACATTTCTATTTAGCATAATTATTTGTTTCAATCACAGTCAATATCATAAAATTGCAATACATATATGTAAGTTCTATATGGGTAAAGGGATTTGTTTAAGATATTCTACCAGCTGGATAAAAGAAGGACATTGTGAAGGAAACAAACTCAATAGTTTGTCACTTTCATTTGTATTTGTAGAATTATTATTCTTTATATTTTAAATAACATAATTAAACATTCCTATATTTTATATGATAAAAAATCACCCCATTTCATTTTGAAGTCTTGAAGATTCACTATAATGTCCTTCATTGTCACTGTTTTGCAAATGTTTCTACAAAACCTTAAGTTGTTAGTAAGAATAGAAAAAGTGCTTATTGCAAGCCAGATTCGTCATGAGGGAAGAAGGTACGATCTGAATTTGTGTTCAGAAAGAACCAGGTTTTTATGTTCTGATTTTATATTCTTAATTCATTAGTTATCATAATATTTTCTTTCATTCAACTGTGTGGTATTTTGTTTGATGATAATTCTAGTGAGATTTCATGAACATATAAGATATAAAAGAATACGAATACAGCGCATGTAAATCATTAATAGAAATCCGGTATCATTGTACAAGAGAAAGGTTTCCATACGACTCTTGTAAAGAAGGAGAAGATGACGGAAACTGAGTTCATAGCGGTACCTTGCAAATAAATGATCGTTTATAAGAGCAAGTAAGATCTAATAATAGTTTATTGGTGAGAATCACGAGGCAATTCAACTCCCCAGACTTCGAGGGTTGTCCAAGTGCGAAGGCTGCATATCCTGTGTTCTCGAGGGGCACCCCGTCCGCGGTGACGAACTTGCCCTCCTGCTCGATGTCGTTGGCGCTGTGCCAAAAAGACTGATTGTCAGTGGCACCGGTTGCGTTCGGAGAGAAGTGTGTGAGTAGGAGCTCCCCCTCGCGCTGTGACGTCGGCGTCAGCAGTCCCCCGCCCTCCTTCCGGCAGAAGTCGCGAGCCGCGGCCCAGTCTTTGGCCTCGGGCGGCGCGCGGTAGTGCCCCAGGCCGGGCAGCGTCAGGTAGCCCGGGGGCGCAGGCCGAGGCGTCGTGGGCGCAGAGCGCGGAGAGGGCGTGGAGGGCGTAGAGGGCGTAGAGAGCGTGGAGGGCGTAGAGAGTGTGGAGGGCGTAGAGAGCGTGGAGGGTGTAGAGAGCGTGGAGGGCGTAGAGAGCGTGGAGGGCGTAGAGAGCGTGGAGGGCGTAGAGATCGTGGAGGGCGTAGAGAGCGTGGAGGGCGTAGAGAGCGTGGAGGGCGTAGAGAGCGTGGAGGGCGTAGAGAGCGTGGAGGGCGTAGGAGGTGCGGGCGAGGGGGCCAGAAACCCCTCCTCCGGGGGCCCGTTGAGCGTGATGGTTAGCGACCGCCGTGGGACGTCGTCGGGCCCGCACCCTGATGTCCTCACTTCCACATCCAGCAGCCACCCGGGACTCCCCAGCGGCTGCTCAATGTTGGCGCTCACGGAGCGGTGCCCTGTGGTGTTCGTAGAGTGCGACATTGAGAAGGATAGCTCCTTCCCAGACAAGCATTTTGGCTGTGCAGCCACAGATGGCCACAGCGGGAACGCTAATGACAGCGGCAGAAGCCACAGCAGCACCCGCTGTCCACTCATAGTGCATGCTTTGCCAGAGGCGCCGCTCGCATTTTATAGCGGGCTTAAGAGGCAGATGCCACTCTGTATCTGTATTATCGCTACATAAGCACGCCTTCTCCCTGACATTGCGTCAGGAAAGGTCATCTCCGGGTTAAGAAGTCACGAAGCGATTGAGATCATGTTATTAACGCGTGGTGGCTTTGAACTTGCTTCTCATTGTAACAGATATGGCATCAAAAATGGGTAGCTGTTGCTACCCAAGGCGAGTAATTGCTGTACTCTAAGTCTTTCTATTTATAAATTCTTGCGCGATAAGCATTATTAACAGACGTTTCTCTGCACTTGTGCCGACTCACATCTGTAAATTAATTTTACAAAACTTCCTTCACAAAGCGGTATGCTCCGTATCCAGAACTGAACAACTTGAATTTCACCCTGCATTTACACTAAATACTTCTTGATCAATACCTCCAGACAAAGTGTTTGCCTTCCAATGGGGTGACACTATTCTTTGCAGACATTTTCATGGACAATTTTGACACACACATGTTCCACACTTAACATCCCTACTACAAAAATTAACGCACCGCAACATTGATGACATTCTAACTCTACGGATTGGCCCAACAATACAACTCGACCTCTTCATTGTGTTCCTTAACTTCGAACGACCATCCACTACGGAATATGAAAATTAAAACCAGTTCATTTTTTTTAATCAGACCATCTCTAGAGCAGAGAAGACATGTGAAGGGGAACTCGAAAATGGTATAAGTACCATGACATCGAAAAAACGATTGTTTCATTGAAAGTTTGATCTATGAGCCTTCGCCAGTAGCGTAGAAAAGAGAACAAGTACAAACGTTATCCTGTCGTAGTTCAAATGCCGTTCAATAGAACAGCAGTTCTAAGCAACTCCAGTGAGTTTTCTGTCGCAAGTGCCAGCGCATGCTTAAAAACAGTATATTGTTTATTGTCGTCATGATGTTCCATGAACCTCGCACTTGCATTAATTTTTAGAGACATTTCACGTAGCTTTAATATCATTCTCAAAAAGCGTATATTTTCGTCAGGTGGTAGTAAGATAAAACATACCTCGACTGAGCTAGTAAGATGGAGAGAGTATATCTTCACCTGGGGTGAGTATTCCCGGACTATTGGAATATAACGTACATAACACGCCTTAATCAATCATTAATCCCACCAAGATATTAATCCTAATCTTACACTAGCCTTACAAATTACTAATTAAATTTTACTCTACTTGTTTACATTATTTACACAATATTGTACTTATAATCTAAACTTACATACTAACACATACTTACCAACTAAACTTATATTAAACGCTACTTATTTATAATATTTACATGCACTTGCCCTTACAATCTAAACTTACAGACTAACTAAGATTTATATAGTTCGCCAGGCAACTTGCATTGGCTCACAGTTATAGTTACACTTTCTGCCCGCACACACGCACGCATGATCCATTCATAAATAGAAAATCAAAATTATCAAAAGAATCAGCATTAATAATATTTAAATGCATTATACGATCTTCACTGACCTGCGCCTGCCCAATTCGTGGAGGTGCCGCTAAAAGCAACCTTCAAAAACTGGAAATGCTGCAAAATAATTTTTTAAGAAATGTTTTAAAATCTCGATGGCATATCAGAAATAATCAAATTTTAAAAGAATTATCTACAGTTCCTCTGAAAACTTGGATTTTAAAACTCCCTTCTAATTTCTACTCTTCTCTTTCATCTTGCCCAGCCACTCCTGTGTACACTCTAGGTAAATCTGTCAATCATTTTCCACGAATAACAACAAGATATTCTAAAGACCTACTACATCCTCCGTAATTAGCTGTAAAGCAGGTTCCAACCTTTCTAAATTAAATAATTTTGTTTTCAAATCCAAATATTGTATTGTATTTTTCTGAAGGACCCTTCCTGGGTATCCTTTGTTGTTATTGTCTTATATTGTAAATATTACTGTCTTTCAAGCATTGTAGTACATGTATGATGAAATGTACTTAAAACAAAATTGTATACACTATGTATGATAAAAACCCTTGAAAGACATAATAATGTCAAACAAGGAAAATAAAAACTATTTTTAAAAAAACACGCACGCACACCCCCGCGTACATCCGCACGCACGCACGCACGTGCGCACGCACACTGCCCGTCGGGGCAGGCGCACGGTTGTTCCATCAGAGGCACTCTGGTTTCTTCGGAATTCTTCAACATACAACTCTGATCGGTAGTTTTCCGTGGTTTCTCCGATCAACACCACGCGAATGCCGGAGTAGTACCTTACCAAACGGGCCACGGACCCCGCGCGAACTGTCCTTCCTCTTCCTTGTCCTATCCTCTCCCCTTACACACACACTGACACTAACATGCACTACACTACCACATATTCCGGTAGACCGGTCGGGGGCTTAGAGCTTGTCCCGGCTGGGGCGGTGCCCCGCTGGTGGGAGAGTCTTGGCTAGGGGGAAACCCCACTAGCCGACGGTAGGTCGGCGTCGGATCTCGCCATCCAGTGGGGGAATATCACCGCCATCTCCCGATAAAAACATGCACTACACTAACGGGACTAATGACCACAGTAGTTGACGTGCCCGGAAACACGAAAAAATCAATCAATTCAACAGACAACACTAGAGACCAGTGGCGTCTCCTGCTCACTGATCATGGGGATGCGATCAGTTTCACGGATTAAACAAGGTAGACCAATTAAGGTGTCTATCCACATTACGATGTACATATCTACTGTACCTTCTTTGAGAAACTTCCAGAATTGCTAATTACGCATTGTTTGCTCTGACAATAATAAACAAAACAATAATACGTGCCTGCATGTGTAGTATGGTCAAACTCCCTCCCCCCCCCAACTCTTAAGGCCCATTCACAATGTAATCACAAACATAAGCATAACACATAGACATAGACATTAACACAAGCGAAGAGTTGGCGTATTCACAATGTCGAACATAAACACAGGCAAAATAAGAGTTTCTATTGGCTATGAGACGCAGCACACGAATCGACACGATCGACTTCGATACTCGATTTTGAGTTAACGAACTGTGATTGGCTCATTCCTTATGTCTGACATAAGCATAGCACAGAAGCTTGAAGCTTGCAAGCTCTTAAGTTAACGTCTTACGTGTTTTGCTTATGCGAACGCATTGTGAATGAGTCCACTTGTAGACATAGTCCTAACTTTTATGTTAACGCCATGCTTATGCTTATGTTTGCATTGTGAATGGTCCTTTATGGAGGCCACAGCCGTTAGCACGTGACCACTGAGAGGCGATGGCGAAGCTTTGGGAGGGGGAATACAGACGCGCCAATGAGAAGTCGGAGATGCAACCCCGCATCTTGCACACAGCACATGGTGAGAGTTCAGTGACCTCGGTAACGAATCGAAGCTGTCGAAGGGATGTTTCTCGGCCTGTCACGTCCGTGGAGGTGACAGACGCCTACCGGAAAGCGCATGGGGAAGAAAACGCAGAGTACAAACGGAACAGAGAGATGTACTACTTGAGGAATAGAAAAATAGTTTTATCAAAAGTTTTAAAAGAGACGAAACACTTGAGGATGCGACACATCACTCGCATCCATTGAACCTACGCCACTGCTACAGAAAGTTTCACGACTTATTCTTTGCAGGAGACTGGGGTTCGCTCTTACGAAGTTCATTCACTACTCACCAGCGCCACCATCACAGAGCTACACGGACCATCACAGAACTACAAGAACACCGGATCACTCGGTGCCACCTTTCCAATCGTCTGTTGAAAAGGCGGGAAAAGAGGGCCGAGGCTCATGGAAGGAACATGGCGGCAATTTCAAAATTTGTCACTTCTTGATGTTGGAATAAAATGGTTCCGACTGTGTTGTTATTACAACACAAACTTATAGCAGCGTGTCAGGTTCATGACAATACAATAATTTAAATTATTTTTATTGATATTTTAAACTAAACAGCAATGGATGACAATCATTTACATCAGGTTAATTATGGTATATCTTGGACTATATTACTTTCCTCTACAAAATCAATCTTTCAAATAATTATTGAATTATTAATAAAATTTACATTAATACTCTGCAATATTATTTACATTTGATTGAATTATTAAATAAAATCCAACAGATTTTGCTTCTAATATTTATCATTTGCCTTAACCGATTGAAAAAGAATAATAATGCATTCATCTTCATTGGAAGCATGTACGTTTTATTCTATACTAATAATTTCTTCCTAAAAATTTAACATTTCTTTTAGTATTTCGAATTTACACTGCTTCCCACTTCATTAAAACTGATTTCCCCTCCAACTGGTTATTTTTCCTAAAGAAAGAGGTTTATCAAAGCCGTTCACGTATTAAATTAGCACTTTATGAAAAACACTTTATTTAATGATTTACTCTTGTAAGGATAAAATTCATCACTTATATTACAGAATTAGTGGTGCTACAGAATTTTCTCGTAGGAAAAGTACATAATTTCCTTGGTGTAGGCTAACTTTATGGTCTTGCCTCATCCTCTTGTCAGCTGCCATCTTTCGCCGCCAAAAATACATGTTTTGAAGTTTTCCCAATTTTTCGGTTTCCAAATGGAGATTCCAAACATAACACTTAAAATATTAAAGAAGAGTAACACCTTGTCTTACATGGAAATTTTCGTTGAAGAATTTGGAGTCGTTTAAGCTGTAGTGTGAATGCGAAATTTGAAGCCTTTTTACAGGAATCTTTTGAGTTTTCGAAAAACTGCATTTGAAATAATTTGAAACACTTACACTCACTTGTGCAATAATGTAAGCAAAGGGCTGGAAATGTGCATATTAACGGAGTGAGATATATTTCAAAGAAATTACATTTGTGTATTTTTTAAAAGACAAAAGTATACAGCAAAATGAATTTTATGTCATCTTAGACAAATACAATTAGTACAACCCGTACGAAAAGTTTGAAGAAAAATTTTAAAGCCGTGATTGAGAAACTTTTGTTTTGTTATTTTTTCAAATTGCACATATTGCACACAATATTGCTCGAACACAACTAAAGTTTTCAAAAAAATGTACATGTCTTTAATGGAAAAACTAACTACGGAGAAAAAATTATACTTAAAGAAAAATCAATATCTTCAAATTTGTAGTTGTAGGAAGACGCCAGAAAAATTCAAACTTCCGAAAATTCAGACGTAGCAGGACAGAACGTAAGTTGCATGAATAAATAGACATACAGTCACTTTTACTCGAACTTGTAAACGCGAGTTTAACCTCAGTAAGTATTAAAAACATTAATATTTAATCGCTATTTATTTATAATGACCTTAAGAATTCAAAAAATCTACATTAGAGGAACCATGAATAATTTTCGGCAACTTCAGAGTTAAAGGGTAAATTTGAATTTTAAAATCTCGTTGCTCTGTTTCTATTTGGTTCAGAGAAATAATTTATATAGCAAAATTATAGAGAATTTTATGACCTTTAAAATTGTTCTTAACTATTATTGCGTTAACATCAACCATTAAGACGTTATTACCCAAAAAGCAAACAATGCCCGAATTTTTTTGTTTTTTGGGCTACCACAACTTTTCCCAAAATATTTCGAGGTGGAAAACTTAATGGTTTCTTACTAATAACAATATAAACAAAATAAAAAATCAAATCTTCTACTTCACTTGTTGCAAGGCAAAATGACTTATCGACTGCACTAACTGGTAACGAAGAATAAGATATTATGATGCAGATTATGTTCTAATCTAAAGGTTCTTTAATGAAGATAGATTTTGCTTAAAAAAAGAACGTCATAGTAAAAGTAATTTCATGAATATTAATTGCGATACTGACGGTGTCCAAATAAAGTAGTGAGCGTCCAACAGCACATATTTTCTCGCATTGTTTGTAATGACTATGTAATTATTTTCCAACCAGTTTTACGCTCTCGTATACATACGTAAACACGGAACGTAGTTTAGAGAAAGTTATGTGATGCTGTGGAAAACAGGTTTTGAGATTTCAACGGAAATATACGTTTTGAGGTCCCCTGATTTTTTCTTTCTTTCTTCAAATCGTCTGTCCGTCTGTCCGTCCATCTGTGAACTACTAGCGCCTAAACCACACTTACGATCGTTTCCAAATTCAAGAAACCTCTGTCCATTTAGCTCTAGTAGAAACTTTGAAATTTAAAAAAAAAAACATTTTTGTAAAGTTGGGGGTACTTTATATGAAGCCCACCGGACACTCAAAATTTTCTCCAAAACGGCTCCAAATTTTTTCTATAAATTTCTTGTAAGAATAGCGTAAAAGACACTGTTAAGGAGGCATATGTCCGATTTTCACGGTTAACTCTGAATTTTCGAAAATGGAAAAAGTTTGATTTTTTTGCGTCTTCCTACAACTATAAAATTGTAGTTTGTTTCTTCAAATGAAGTTTGTTATCCATAAATACTTGTCATGTACTTTTTTTGAAAATTTTAGTAGTTTTCGTGCAATAGTGCGTGCAAGATTTGCAATTTTAAAATATTACTAAAACAAGATTTTTCCGGAAACGGCTCCAAGTTTTTTTTTAAACTGTTGGTAGTGGTAGTGCCAAATGTACCGCATACGTTGACATAAACTCCATATTGCGCTACTCTTTTGTTTTTGAAGAAGAGTAGTGTTTTTCCAAATCCCGCATTTTCAGAAAGTATCAAATGCAATTCCCTCAAAAATGGCTCTAAATTTTCTCTTCAAACTTTTCCAATGGATAGTGCTCATTGCACCAATTAATACGATGTAAAGTTCATTTTGGTGTATTCTTTTGTATTTTCCAAAGTTACACAAATGTATTTTTGTTTAAATATCTCTCTCGCCATTCACATGCACATTTCCATCACTTTATATATATATTATTGTATTAGTGAGTAGAAGTGCATTAAACGCTTTGAGTGAGATTTTACGAAAACTTAATAGATTCGTGTGAAAAAGCTTCAAATTTCGTATTTACAGTAATGCTTAATCGCCTTTTTCTTAAAAACGGCTTCAAACTTTTCAATGAAAATTTCTATTTAGGACGAGGTTTTACTCTACTTTATTATTTTTGAAGTAATATTTCAATTCTACTATGAGTAAACCGAAAAGTTTTTAAAAAAAGTCAAAAAATTGTAATTTGGGCGCCGATAGATGGAAGTTGACATGAGAATGGGGCAAAACCGTAGAGCCAGAACCAAGGAAAATAGAAACTTAATTACGAAAAAGTCTGTGCCATCTGTAGCACCTCTAGTTACTTTCTCGTATACGTACGTATATACGGAGTAATATATTTGATGTAGAGAAAGTTATATAATGCTGTGAAAACTCGATTTCGAGAATTAAACGGAAATACAAGTTTTGGAGTCCTTTTTTGATACCGAAAAGTGGTATATACGAGATGTACGTCCGTATATGAGAATGTAGAAATAAGTTTGTGAGTTTAACTTGTACACCGACGATAAATGAAGTAGATTTATAATTGATTAAGTCGTAATACCAAGAAGCTGAATGAAATTTAATTTTAATAACAGAATGTTGTTCTAACTAGAAGTGCACTTAATCGATTCAACGAATATACATAAAGCTAATAGAAATACAATACGCTTACTTGCGAACTCTACGGCGTGGAAATGGATTTCAAACTCTTGCCAGCGTATCCAAGAGCACATACGTTCTTATAATGATCGACTGAAGAGATATTTCTTAGCAAAGACTAACGCAATGTTAATACACAAGAGAAAGAAATGAAACTATCACTAATTCGTTAATACAAAGCGTGCATGAAGAAGTGTTTTGTTTTGATTTTTTAATTTAATGAAGTATTCAACAACAAATATCTGAGCATATATCCTATGCAGAAAAATTATATATCCTAGATGGAGTATATACAAGAAAAACGCATGTACGAAAAAATGCATCAGTTTCACAACTACTAACTAAATTAAACATGATTATTTAAAAATATCATTTTTCATACAACAAACTTGTCAATGTCTCCTGAAATATATTGAAATGTCTGGTCTACAAATACCGTATTTTCATTAGTTTTCATATTAAAAAAATCCACGTAAATAAAATAACCCTCATCAGGAGTAGTTTGAAACGTATGTTTTGCCTTATACTTTTAACGCGCTCTATTCTAATTAACACTAATCTCACATTAAATAAAGCAACCGAAGAAATGTTTAATGTCACCATAGATACCACAATAGGCTTGCTATTCGTTTATAGAAAGAAGATAGAAGCCTACCCAGTTTTCTGTAATTCTTATCACAAATGAGACAAGATTAATTACAAAACATAAACGAAAACACTATAGCGTATTACTGGTGCAAATTACATGTATATTGCACACAACAGACGCCCCCAAAACTTCAGATTTTGTTGTTTAGACCTTAATTACACACTCTATTTTTCGAGTATAATATAAGGACAGTTTAGCCGGTCAGGTTGCAGATAAATTGTAGAAGTGAATTTTTGCATTTTTGAAGAATGGATGATTTGATGGCTCGCAGGCAAAGCGGAAATGCGAAACCACCTGGGGGGAGCAAGGAAATAAGGGCCTCTGGCACCACGACCGTAAACAAGTACCTTTGCGTACGGAAGTCGAAAGGGTCAGACCACTGAGAAGACTTTCAAATACTTTGGATATTTAATAAAAAAGAAAACTAATTGGGCTGCACACGAAAAAGCAGTGTTCCTGATCCATGATAAAGTAACAAAGAAACGCATGATAATATAGGCCCAACTCAAGTGTCAGTATCAACAGCTTACTACAAGAAATCCACATACAATACATGTACGTTAGGTACTTTACAATGCATTGCCAGATGAAATTAATCAATTGAAATTGGTACACCAATTTAAGTTTACAGTAAAATCTTTTCTGCTGCAAAACTGTTTCTATACAATTAGAGACTATACCGATTGTCAAAAAAAATAATGTTTTTTAACAAAACAATGATATAGTATAATGAATTAGATTACATTTGCATTGTATAATTTTTTTAAAAGACTTAAATGCCTGTAACAAGTAATGTACTTCAGCTTCCGGGTCAATGACCCCCATCTCGATCGGGTTTTTGTCCAGTTTCCCTGATCTATTGAGCAAATGCTGAGATGGCCCCTTGATTTGCTTCTGGACGTAAATGTAGCTTCACTATGCGCACGTTTTGTTGAGCTTTCCTTTTGCTTGTAGTGGTAGTAGAGCTTAGGGTGAGTTTCTATTTGTTAGCAATAGAGAAAAATCAAATCTGTTCGTTCGTTTACCGTTACAAATAAGTTTTCTATAATTCGGCAACGAAAATATCTAGATTTTGAAATGTTAATCTCTCGCTTTTTTAAATTTATTATTATTATTATTATTATTATTATTATTATTATTATTATTATTATTATTATTATTCATCTTTCAACTATTAATAGTTAATTTGTTGGGAAGGGATTCTGAAACTCAAGAAAGCGTGCGTAGGTGATTTTCTCCCCCATACGTCACATACAGTTTTTGACTGTTTTTGACTAAATAAATAAATAAACTAGGTTCACTGTTGCTGCTTATATACTTAGGTTTTTCTAACGTGGCATATGAGGGTATTATCTTCAAGATGGAATAAGGCATGACTTTTTTGCGTTTTTCTCCGTCCTACCGGTAGAGTCGCTTGATCTGCAGCACTGCTCGATACGGTCGTGATCATGTGACACCTTACGGCAGGACCAAGAAAGACGCAAAAAGTCGTGCCTTATTCCATCTTCAAGATAATACCCTCAGATGCCACGTTAAACAAAACAAGTATAGTGACGGAGCTGATGCCACGAAAGTAGCATCGTGAAGAGTACCTTGTTGCACCCCTCTGAAATAACCTTCTCAGAAGTGCACAGATAGGAGCTGCCGAATCCAAGCAATCTTAAGGGGGAGCAGGCTACCTACTACACGTACCTGTAAGCGAGAAACACCTAAGTGTAGGTGGCTTGTCGGCTCCTGTGAAAATGTCGCGGAGTACGTAGTGTTTTTTGTAATGTGGGCACTGATAAGTTGATTTTCCTGTTGGTTCGTGACGACTTCAAACACGTAAGGTAATTTTGACGCTAATAGCGAATAATATTTGGCTATGTGTTGCTTGAATGTCCTGCTCACGATTTCCATGTTTAATAAATATTACGCCTTTTAATGAATTGCTTTAACAATAGTCAGGTATATTAGATATTCTTTTTAGCAATTTTGGAATGATTAAATTGTTCTAGATTTGTTTGGTAGGCAGAGTCTGTTTTATTGATTTATTTTTACGTCAAATACAGTGAATTATAAGTTAAAGATAAATTTTGAATCTAATTCCAATATTTTTTGAAAACTTTGTGATGCCAACTTTACGGACCTGAGACGACCTCCAACAGGAATCAGCTTTCACCAATTGTATATCTTATAATTATATAATACTTTATATAATTATATAACTTAATATATTACTTATAATTATATCTTATTAGTTAATTATTAGTTAATTATAATTAACTAATATATTACTTATAATTATAATTATATCTTATAATTGTATATCCACGTATATCTTATATAGAACGATTTTTCTAAGGATGAGCCAAAGTGACAGTTCGCGAAAACAAGTATTTCACATGTATTTCAGAGAAGTATCTCTCCGCCGCGAGAGCTGTTCAGCCCCTTCGTAAAGTGTTTGGTTATAGCTCCTGAGAAGACCTCACTATCCAGAAGTCTAAGATTTTGGCTGAGGTATATGCACGTACGCGAGTCCGGAAAATAATTAAATTTAATTATATATGTGGAAAATCTCTTAACATACTCTCACAACCAGTAAAAGAAAACTGTCACGAATGTAAATAGCTCTCAATCACAGCTCGCCACACAACAGCACAGGAACCACGTGCATCGGTACGCATCTCGCATTCAAGTCTCGGTTTTAAAATAAACATAATATTTATCACACATAAAGTATATTCAATGTAATATATAAAGGAAAAAAGAATTTTTACAGAAGAGCACATGACACAGTATTTCCTAATTTCAATTATTTCTCGCAGAGCACTATATTTTTGTCGGACGAGGACGTCACGAAAGGAAGCGTCGAAGCCATTTACACGTTAGCCAACTGCAAACGAACGAATGCAGGAAGGGAGTCTAATGGGCACAACGACCACAAAACCTTCAGTTAATGTTGCCAGCACTAGCTGTCACTTTGGCTCATCCTTAGGAAAATCGCTCTATACATCATTGGCTTTTACCCTGCAGAGCGCTCGCCGTATAATGTTCCCAGAACGGTGACAGGGGACCGTCTCATATCTCTGCCCTAAGGATGAAGGTGAAGTCGGGATAGGGAAGGGAGAATCTCGTGCTATCGACGGCCCGTATTCTGCGATGCTGTTTTAGCATTCTCCTGGAAATAATCAGGGAATCCAACGGAACCACTGATCAGACCATACCAATCGCTCTACAAATTCGACTCCGACAGTCACCACAAACTCCACCTGTATATCTACATCTAATGCTACATATGACCATGTAGCATGTTTTTTTATCGATTGATGTTTTCGGTCGCTTCAACTGCTTAGGTCATTAGGTCCGTAAGTGCAGTGCCGCACGAGTTTCATCGCGGAAGCTGGCGGCCATCTTCCCCGCTGGATGGCAAGATCCGGCACCGACTTATGGGTTTTTCCAACCCCCCCATCAGCGGGGCACCGCCTCAGTCGAAACTAGTGGTGCTACAGAATGGCACAGACTTTCTCGTAATAAAGTTTTCTAATTTCCTTGGTGTGGATTGGCTTTACGGTCTTGCCCCATTCTCTTGCCAGCTGCCAAGTATCGCCACCCAAATATGTTTTTTTGACATTTTCTCAATTCTTCGGTTTCCTAAATGGAGAACCGAAAATGTATTTTAAGAAAATGAAAGAAGAGTAAAACCTCGTTCTAAATCGCAATTTTCATTGAAAAACGTTGAACTGTTTTTAAGAAAATGCCGTTTAAGCGTTACTGTAAATGCGAAATTTGACGTTCTTTTCGTAGGAATCTATTGAGTTTTCGAAAAACTTCATTTGAAGTCATTTGAAGCACATCCACTCACAAATGAAATAATGTATACAAATCGCTGGAAACGTGCATATTAACTGCGTGAGAGATAGTTGAAGTACCATTTTATCATTTACAAGTTTTCAATTAGCATATGAAATACCGATATTATATTAGAGTTAGAAAATTTTGGTTTCAGAGAGATATCTATGGAATGCATCGATAGTTACTATTGTAGCTTAGAAGCCAGCAGTCTCATTGACAAGAATGTCTTGATGTAGTGGAAACCATAAAATTACAATTTTCCTTCCTGATTTAGATGTTTCAAATTGAATTCATTATTTTTTATTTACAATTTTTGATGTTGGTCTATCTTGATAGAGATTATTATTTTGCATAAAATGAAGGTGAGTATAATAATCCTAAGAGATAGAGGAACCTAATAATGATAAAACATTTCATGAAGTAGACGAAAGGGTCAGTGTGTTGAAATATTTTTGTGGTATTCCAGTTACTCTTAGGAAGAGTCAAAAAAAAGTGTTATGTTTACTAAAAAAAAAAGATTTATCAATGAATAAAACCTGCCATTGTAGGAAATATGACTCCTATTGATAATTCATTGTAAAAGTGTAAAATTATATAACAGGTGTCATACAAAAGACACCAATTTTTATATTTGCTAAAATAATTCCTGATAACTCAGTAATGGTAAAGAAGAATAAAATGCCTAATTATTAAAATAAGGAAGGATTAAAAGATAATTTGTACTGTCACATCAGAAGAAATGTCTCGCAGATGCAGGGCCAGTGCAAAGAAGAGTTTGTTTTCTTAATGTGCAGTGTTTGACATGCTTTATCACGTATGTATTCACTGTGTAAAGAATGCTCAGAAAATTCTGTAAATGAAAACATTTAGAGAAAAATATTTACTGAGGAATTTAATTTCAGTTTCTTTAAATCTAAGGATTAGTGATCACTGTGAGGCTTTTAAATGTAATGTAAATCCAATTGTTTATAAAGTAAAATGTAATGAAAACCATATCTTCAGAAAAATGTATGGAAAAGCGGAAAGATTACAGATAAGGAAGAATTCCAAGAAGGAGATTAAACCAAGGCACTGAAGTGGTTTTACAAAATGTATTTGCACTCCCAAAAGTTATTGTATCCATTTTTTTCTATAAGAGAAAACTCAATTGTTATAATTTAATAACATATTCTTTTTTAAATAGAAAATATTTCTGCTCTGCAGGGAATGAATCCAGTCTGAGAGTTCTAGAAATGATATTCCCAGTGCGTTACTTAGTATTCTCAAAAATATTTGTACAAATAATCCAGTGTTACAAAATATATAAGATTCACATATCCCTCAAAATAACTACCGTATTACATTCATGGCTGTACTCACTTTTTAACAATAATAAAAATTTATTCAGTGTTGAACAAACGTTCTTAGAACCTGGCGTTGTGGAAAAAATTGATTCTGTACATAATGTCATTGAAAATAGCCTGAAATATACTAAAACATGCAGTCCAGTGCCTCTAATAAGAAATATTTAAGCCATTCAGACTCAAATGGTTTACATGGTAATTCTTCAAATGCAGATTAAAGAATTTCTGTATTATTAGCAATCAGAATCCAAAGGCATGAATATAATTCCAGTACCATACATAGCCAGGAAATTTTAAACAAATAAATACAGTTTAGATTTCAATAGTGATTTTATTACAGTAAAAATTTGGTAAGAGATAAGAACAGGAGCAAGTGTAATATTGTACAAGTACTATTATACTTTCCCAAACTATGTAATATACCGGTATGGTTAATTAATTTCCTGAATTTTTTCCAAGAGCATTTTTCCCTAAACTTAACTGCCAGATTGGTTTTACAGCCTCCAAACTTTTAAACTTGATTTTCTCTTTTTCTACTTCAGTGAAGACAAAACAGTCAAGAATTAGAGTGATGAATTGTCTGTTTAATAAAGATAGTTACTTGAAGATTTTACGTCTTATAGAAACAGCAATAATTATTTGTGCTGATGTAAAATATATTAATGTATTATCATCTAATCCAACAATAAATATGTGAAGGTCTCAAATGAAAAATCCTAATAATCCCATTCATAATATTGCATAATTTTTCCTACAGTTGCAAGTGATTCTGTGGTTTTTCTTTCTTGATAAATAATATGAGAAATTATACGAAATCCTGAAAGAATTAAATTATAGATTTATGGGTGGCATCCTGTTGGATAAGAAAAAGTAATTTAGAGTTTGATCTGTTAATAATATTGTGATGTTTCCTGCTAGGACAAGAAATTATATTAGTAAGATCAATGCAGTAATATTAGTGCTCATGCAAATAAGCAAGTTCATCTAATGATATTTCTGGGCATAGTACATTAATTATGTTTGTAATAAAATTTCCAACTCCTTGAGGAAATAGTTGCTAAAGGCAGTGAAAAAGATCCCTAACAACCCTAACAAGATCCCCTCAACAAAGCTGCAGAATGTACGATTCCTGTTGGATAATTAATCTTCTGATAGCTGCCCTAATTTCAAGCATTCTTCTGGTTAATAGGAGGGTTAATGATAATGGTAAAAGCCAAAATCCTATATTAATTGTGGAAATGCTATATCAGATGCTCCTAATATTAATGATAATAATTATTTTCCAAAGCCTCTAATCAAAATTAGTTATTGGTTGAACTGAGGAGGTGATTACAATTAATATATTTATGGTAACAATAACTTGTTTGATAATTTCCAATTAAATAGCCTAGTACCCTAATTTTGTTCAAAGGAAAATTCTTAAAGTTATATCTGCTATTCCGAATCAAGTTCCAAAGATGATGTACAGGGTTCATAAGTCATTGTGGTTCATAGAAAATAATCATTATTGTGATGAAATGGGTGATAAGTAATACAATAATATTACAGCTCGTGGAAATAAACAAGTTATCATATCGAATAAAGATTTGAGATTGCATTTTTGAAGGTGTATGTTTACTGCTGCCTAGAACGGAGTCAACTTAATTTTTATTTTTGAAAAGCTAATATCTAATTTAATTAACTTTAGATCTTATATTTCAAAGGCAGTAATAGCAAAGTGAACCAGGAAACTCTTGTAAAAAATTAAATTATATAGGAATTATTTAATTTGGAAGTTTGCTGGTCTGATTGTAATTGATTTATGTTAAATAAAAAAGATGGCATCACTAATCAAAGCTATTTAAATGATATATAGATAAATAGAATTAGCATAGTTAAAAATCTTGTGAATAATTTTTAGGAAAAACTCATTTAAGTAACAAAGCTAACAAGGGAGACAAATATCTTAATGATATTAATTTAATTAAAATTATGAATTTAAAATGCCCATATTTTCATGGAAATAAGCAATGGGTTACTGTGCTTTTTTTAAAACTATTTTTTTATCAAAAGGTATGTGAATAACGCTAGTAGCTAAACAGTAGGCAGGATTTCCCCCAAAAAGGAATCAATCAGACAATTGATCTGATGTTGCGGCCCCTTGAATTTGAAATGGATATTTTTATTTGGAAGATATTGATATTTACATTAATCGTCTTTGACAGTTTCAAAATATTTTGAAAATTGGCACAAACCTTTTTATTTTTATTTTTTTATTTTTTTCTTGAATAAAGAAAAGTACACTTAATAAGTGTACTGGTATATGGTACATTTTGATTTTCATAAAATATTTTCAGGGCCATGAGTGCAGCAAGATTGATACAGGAATATCTATTTTTGGGAAAATGCTATGAAAGGTTTAGGGAAGCAACTGCCACCTTGGGAAGAATAATGTCAGAGCCAGTGTTCCCAACCTTGTCTATTCATCTGGTCATATATTAAGTAACTAAAATGGTTCATACGTTTTGTGCATGATCACTTCTTTTTCTCATACTTAATATGAACAATGTTTTACTTTGTTTTTATTTTTTAAAATTTTTTCTTTATATGTTGTAAAAGAACAACAGGGTATGTTTCAATAGAAGAATAATTTACTTTTTTGTACTTCTTTAATAGATATTGAAATTAACAAAACACATGATTTTAATGAAATTTACAAATTAAACATTTTGAAGAGTGGAGTCTACTCAATAGAAGAAGAAAAAAAAAAGAATTGTGGTCATCTATCATATTGTGCAGACTTCTTTTGGTTAATAATAATAATAATAATAATAATAATAATAATAATAATAATAATAATAATAATACTTCATAATATATACACATAAATATCAAAATATGAATATTTTACCTAAGTATAATTACATACTAGAATATGATAACTTTCAGATTTAGTACTAAACTTAATAAAATTATATTTCTGAATTAGAGTTTCTCTGAAAGATTTTTTCTGACATGTCTAATTTTTTTTAAAACTTTGTGATTTTTTGATTAGGTTACAAATATTAATGTACACATCACCATTGCACATTTTGTTTGAGACATTTAATGTTTTAATGTTTGAGTTGCTCATAAAAAAGAAAAAATACAGAACAATATTAAGGCAGCTGGTGATATTGCACAGTGAACTTTCACTAGACTGAGTTTAATACTTTTTAAGGTATCAACTATTACTCTTCTTTATCTAAGCACAGTGGGTGCTCTGAGAATCCTTTACAACGTAAACTCCTGATGGCATTATTACAGTAACAGGTTTGGGAATAGAGGTCTCCTGGGTCGAGGATGTGTTCTCTGTCCTGGGACAGGTTTTTATAATAATGATATGCAATTCTTTAGTCTCAGTCCCCGAAGATGTTGAATTCTCACCAAAACTCTCTTCCTCGCCTGAAGGTCCCCACAGCTCTTTTGTTTCTTCTGCATTTAGAGACCAGACATTTTCTATCCGCGGGAGCCAATCTTCTCTTGACGTCAGGTTTTGCAAACCATCATTCGCTTGCGTGCTATGATGATCATCTGAATGTAATTGGATCATGTCTCCTTCCTGGTTCCGCTCACTGGCTGTTTCTTGAGGAATTTCGAACGCATTTGGCCCTTGTCCGTTGGCTATCAACACGTTGTTTGGAAGAGACGTCATATTCAGTGTGCTGTTCTGCGCTGTATCCGAGGTACGAACTACGGAAGCCACCGATGAAAGAAGTGCTTGGAGTCGCGCGGAACGGAGACGTACAAACAACGAACCCAGAATCAGAAGATCCGATTTGGAGCAACGCTTCCTGCAGTTGCGTGAAAAATCTCAGCAGCTGCGGCTTTTTGGACGTGTGCTGAGTGGAGTTAAAAGGGATGTGTTGAGGATTCAACTCCTAGGGATTCAACGCCTCCACGTCAGCTGTCGTAGAGTTTGGAGCAAGATCTTTGTTGAGCATCGTGCTTCCACTTCCAATTCGGTAGTTGCCTCACTTGTCTGACCAAGCTAGAAGCCACAATTTTGTTGTATGACCATCCGTGAAAAGTTGAAACTCGAGGCCCTTTGTGTACAAAAACGATACATTAAAAAGTTACTTCAACTCTACACTACTATTCATTTAAAAAATGTACATTATATAAACTAATAAGTAAATTTACACTAGTTTTACGAGTAATTAATTCTAAAACATCGGAGCATTTAATGTTTAACATTACTTACATAATATTTATGATTGCATGCATATACGTATTTTTTTACTTATGTATTATTATTTTATTTTATTAGTTTTACCAAAAAGTAGTTATAAAATGTTACCTGCGCTTCTGTGCTCGTAATCATGAGGGAGTACAAGTAAAAATGTCTTAGAGAGCGATCTTCGGACTCGACGTAATTACACTCGAATGAACAGTTTTGATTGTCCTGCTCACAATGCTCGTTTGAACAATTGTAACCGCATATTACCAACCAAAAAAATACTGTAATTTGAGCAGCATAAAACCGACAACAAAGCACAACGATTCTTGTTTCCGCTTTGTTTTCACACTCCCATTCTTTACGTCAATGAACAATACCAGACGCATCGGGCCTTTCTGCTCATTCCTGCACTTCCTGATCATTGTGGGGTCATGTTGAGTAGTAAAGTTGAGAGTGATTTGACGACATTAGATAGATAAATTTATCTGATCTTCTTAGGGACTACTTTTGCTTTGAGAGTGTATAATAATGTCGAGGGAGAGGTGCAAAACTTGTGCTGATTCGCCAACTGATAACAGTATATGCACTTGCATTTTTATGAACACTTTGTATATTGTTGTCTTTTCACCCATGCTCGTATGTATCATAAATTCAAATTGAAATGGTTTGGGGTGAATCTTTAATATATCTCATAATGTACCTGGCCGATAGATCTTACGCTTAGCAATAGCATCAAGATATAAGCAGGCTTCGGTGGCTCAGTGCATCAGCTGATGTCACTGCAGCGCCTCTGACCGGGAGGTCCTAGGGTCGGGTCCCGACGGTTGCAGGATTTTCGTCACTAGCTTTCAGACAGATCGAATTCAGTCGCTGTCTGGAGGAGAATTCTAGCGGCCGACTGCTCTGATCGGTAGTATTCAGTTGTTTCTACGATCAATACCAGCCTAATTCCAGACCAATACCTTAACAAACGGGCCACGGACCGCGTGCGATCATTCTTTCCTCATCTTTGACACATCCTCACCCCTTACTTAGATTTACAAGTCCACTCACACAAGTCCTACACTACCACACCAGTCGGGAGATTTGAGCTTAAGAGCTTGGAACTTGTCCCGGCTGGAGTGGTCCCTAGCTGGTGGGAGATACCTGGTTGGGAAAAACCCCGCGTGGCGACGTGCAGGTCTGCGCTAGATCTCACACTCCAGCGGGGGACATCAACGGGAAAACATACACTACACTTACGGGACAAATGACCACCACCGTTGACGCTCCCGAAACACAAAATAATCAAGAAAGGTATAAAAGGTCTCGTTTGATTGATTGATTGATCTTTTCGTGTTTCCGGGCGCGTCAACTGCTTCGGTCATTAGTCCCGTTAGTGTTGTGCATGTTTTTTTCTCGGAAGATGGCGGTGATCTTCATCCGCTGGATGGCGAGATCCGGCGCCGACCTACCGTCGGCTAGTGGGGTTTCCCCCTAACCAGGACTCTCCCACCAGCGGGACACGGCCCCAGCCGGGACAAGCTCTAAGCTCCCGACCGGTCTCCCGGAATATGCTAGTGTAGTGAATGTTAGTGTAAATGTGTGTAAGGGAGAGGATAGGGCAAGGAAGAAGAAGACCAGATCGCGCGCGGTCCGTTTGGTAGGGTACTCCTCCGGCATTCTCCAGGTGTTGATCGGAGAAACCACGGAAAACTACCGATCAGAGCAGCCGGCCGCTAGAATTTTCCTCCAGACAGCGACTGAATTCGACCTAGCGGAAAAAAGATCTCGTCCCCTCTTCTCAGCACCAATGGGTATATCCGCAGGCCTTATCCCATAAAAATGTATTAAACTATATTATAATGAGAATTAAAATAATACAAATATTGCCAGAAGGTATTCTCAATGATTGGTTTTGGAGTGAATAGTCGCAGTGTTTTTTGTTTTTTTGTTTGTTTGTTTGTTTGTTTTTCACGGTCGAAGACGCATCTACAGTCTAAATGATTATGCGTAAGCTTATTTCAAAACTGAATATTACCCGGTCGATATTGTCTCACTAATGCTCTACAATTTTCAATAACCTTTATTAATTTTTGGGGGTAGTTTACACGAAGCGCTTGCGACATTTTCAACATTTTCTCAAAAGTCACTCCAAATTTTTTCTTCAAATTTCTTGTAAGAATAGAGTGAAATACATTTATAAAAGTGGCGTAGGTTCGTTTTCACTGTTGACTCTGAATTTTCGCAAATGGCAAAAGATTGAAATTTTTTCAGTGTGCTCCTACAACTACAAAATTGAAGATAAAAATGTTTCCTTCGTATGAAATTTTTTATCCTTAATTAATTCTTTTATTAAAATCATGTACACTTTGTTGAAACTTTTAGTAGTTTTCGCGCAATATTGCGTGTAATTTGTGGTTTTAAAAAATAACAAAAACAAGATTTACTCAAAAACGGTTTCAAATTTCTCTATTTTTTTTTTTTCAAAAATTACACAATTGTAATTTTTGACATCTCTCACGCTATTTACATAATGGCCATTTATTCACATTATCACATTTACAAGGACGTGTGTTTCAAATGATTTCTTATAAATTTTCTCGAAAACTCAAAAGTTTTCTCTGAAAATGACATCAAAATTTCGCAATTTGAGAAATGCCCAAACGCCATTTTCACTTTTGAAAAAGGCATTTTTATGCCTCCAAATTTTTTCTTCAAACTTTTTGTACGGATAATGCTATAATGCTCTGTATATGATCACATAAAAGCTATTTTGCTGTATTTTTTTTTCAAACATTACGCAAATGTAATTTTTACTTGAATTCTTGGCTGCCCGGGATTAGCTGCGTCATGGTCGATGGAGCTGACGTTTCGGCCATCTTCTTGTGGCCTTCTTCAGAGCAGTATATTCGAAACATCAGCTCCATCGACCATGACCCGGCTAATCCCGGACAGCCAAGAATTCAATGACTCCGGCCGCGGAAACCTACGACTCTGTAATTTTTACTTTCTCGCCCTTACGAAGGCACTTCGTAAGGGAAATTTTGAAAATGTATTGGCATAATACAACCAACCCCTAAAAATGAAAAAATCCGTATCCTCAGAGAGCCTCGAGTTCATTCAAATCGATGGGAGAATATCAATTTTGAAGAAAACGTCTACACGGTTTACACGCTAACGTTGACCACAGACGGGCGGACAAACAGACGTTTTTTCGTCAATCGATTTTTCGTCATCATGGACCTACAAAACATGGATTCTGATTACACAATCTGTTAGAGGCAGTAATTTACTGAACGTAGGAAAAAGATTGATCCACATTTTTGTTACTAGAGCCCAGCAAATAAGAGGGATTTTTTCCACCGAACGTTCGCCGTTTTCCAGCGCACACTACTTTATCTTCCTGCTAGAGAGAAAAAAAGCACTAAAAACACGCGTGTCCCGAAATACACAAGATAAACACTTACCTTGAGGTAAATAGTCTCCACATGCCATGCCCTTGTGCAAAAGCTCGCCAGAGGCTATTGCGGAGGCGTTGCCTGGGATTTGTGCAGTGCGAGGGTTTCCCCTGCCCTCCGGTGGGAAGACTTCTGACTCGTGGGCTCACGAAAGACACAAAAAACAAGCGAATTATCTTAAATACATTTTTTCCCTAGGGCTTTTATCCAGCCGACAGTCGGTTCCCCTTTACGTCCCGAAGGGACGCATATTCGACCATACACTAGACACCAACACACTTGCGGGCTCCTCTGATCTGGGGTCAGCAGAACGCGAGGCCCTCCGCGACAGCACACACAAAAGTCAAGGGACAGATAGCCATGCCCAAGGCGGAACTCGAACCCGCGACCCTTCGGACCGAAGCGCTGAGTCGGTACTCGCTTTTAGCCACCTCGGCCATCCAGGTCGGCTCTTAAATACATGCGGTCTGATAATAAATGTTACGAACTTTTGGAATGCGTAGTGTGATCGAACATGACTATTTTGCCAGTGAACGTGTAGTGGAAAAGCAATAAATAAAGGTGAATGTGAGTATGTCTGTCGCGTATAGACACAAAAACTACTCGACCGATTTCTCTGAAATATTCACACCTCTTTCTTATTAGTATCGGGAGTAGTTAAAGCGTAGTTTGAATTAAATCGCACGCGTGGAGGTGTTGTTTTTGTAAAGTTAATCGACGAGATGGGCTCTACGCCGTTCCCAGAGGACTTCCTTGAAGTACAATCTATGGATATCTTCAACTACGATCTAGAATTTGCGATCTAGAAAGCAGAAAGTTTGCGCCAAATGCTGAACGTCATTTGATTTTTTTATTTTCAAAATGTAGTGTAATATAGTAAAGTTAATACGTAGTTGATCTTCATTGAAATAAATTATTTTCAACTTGAATTGTTCTTATTTATACACTACAACAGCGAAGCATTGTCGGGTCCGTTAGCCTCAAATAAAGAAGTGACATTTGAGACAATTGCTCATCGCTGGAAGGTAGTAATTCAACGTGCACTCGTGTTTGTCAAGAAACCTTTTGACGCAGCCAAAGATGTTGTGTGTCTGCCAAACACAAGTGCACGACGAGCATCTTACCAGAGGCAAATCTCTGGAGCGCAACTTCGTTAAATGAGTTTTTCCACCAGATGTTCATTGGCAAAGGAATCTTCTGCGCCACCCCTACGTCCTCTGGCAGACTAAAATTTATTCTGAGACACTGAGCATAAATTATACGGATAAATTAAATGTATCACTTTCAAGTTAAGAATTATTTTCTTACCGACTGTCAGTTCGCTGTTTCCTCTTTAACACATCGTTTCTTGTTGCAGAGTGAAGTGACGAAAGTCCCCTTCTTTTATCGTCTTCTTTGATTGGAGGTGTATTGCAGTGGTCACAAGTTCTATTTATCTTTTTTGATAAAGAGAGGTCTTGTGATGTAATGAATACTTGTGATGAATTTCTTGCTACGATTTAAATTTTTTATTTCATTCGTTTAGTCATTGATGGCAGAGAGAATGCACTGTACATAATATGGTTTACTTGTTGACTTCCATTGGTTTCAGAAAGTGCCTTATAGTAGTCAATGCACTCTTTGTCGAGGCCTTAAGGATATGTTTGAATACCGTTCCATTGTTTAATCTAAAGAACATTTCCTTGTAATTTGGGTCATTTTTAAGGATGTATGAACATAACAGCTTTTTCTTAGACTTCATGTTTTTTAAAGTACATAATTTATGGTAGCATTTTGGTAGCTTTTCAAAGCCTGATGTCCTGAATAGTCTCCCGCAACCTGAAAATCCTACTGCAAATTTGAATCCCTTCTCTCCCAATAGAATGATGTTGACTTCAAAAACGAGGACACGATGAAAACGAAGTCTTGCAGGGTCTAGTCGCCTCTGGCTTGCATTAAGGTTAGGCCATGAAGTGAACATCGGATGGTCGGATGGTTCTGATGCTGAAGTAGAACAACTTACAAAAACGTTATCTCCTCATGATTCAAAGTTCAGCAGATACTATCGAATTCCATGAAATCTGTCTTATTGGCAGATGGAAGTTTGGCAGCGTTTGTAAAAGCATTAACAGTCTTGACGGGTGTATTTATGCGATCAAAAAGAGAGCCCGCTGGTAAACAAAAACAACGCCCTCAATAAAGTGTATGCGCAAGCCGTTCTAAGAAATCATGAACAGGTTATGATATACGGCATGGGCAGAAGATGACCATATGCTCATTCAAAACTAGTAATGTAATGGGGGCAGCCTAGCTGATTCGATTGAACGAAAAAAAACAGCTTGGACAGGCATTGTCTGAGAGTAAAATGAGACAACTGATATTCCATGTTGCTGATGGATTAAGATAAATTCATTCAATGCATTTACCACTAATGCACATTAAACCTGGCAATATATTTAAATCCCATGAGAAGAAGTTGCAGAGATTGCAGTTTGAGCATGCAGATGATGGGTTTGAGGAACAAAAATGAAAGCATCATCTACAGGGATATGAGGAACGGGAATGAAGAGATCTATATCTATACAATTCGCTTCCTTCTTCTGAATCTGGACTTTGGGCCGACACTGGCGAAGTTAGAATTTTTTTCCTCGCGAATAGGCCATCTTGGACCACGCAGAACTTGCACGGGCTCAGTATCATTTTTTTACGTTGCAAGTCTTGCGTGTAACTAGTCAGGGGGATCAAAATTACGCTGAATCCAATTTTTATACCTCAGGGTTGGGGGGATGGAAGATGGAATGATGATAATGAAGGATGAATGGACGGCACACACAAACAGACATACACAAACACACCCATGCTTGAGGCGAGATTCGAACCCGCGATCCTTCCGTCCGAGATTGCCACGGCACTACACTCGGCTATCCGGACTGGCGATTATTATTATTATTATTATTATTATTATTATTATTATTATTATTATTATTATTATTATTATTTCTCTTATTTCACTCCAATGGAGGCCAACATCTTACTCCGGGACTCTGTAGCCAAAGGACGTAAGATTTCTGTTTGACATCTTGCCCATCTACTCTCCCAGTATTCTTCGGACAATACTGCAGGTGTCCAAGATCACGGACTTCTGAATGGAAATGTACACATCACGGTGCAAATCTAAGATGTCAATACTGCTGTACAGTGTGTTGGTGATTTCACCTGTAGCGCCAATAACTGGTACCACTATGACTTTTGCCATACCCCACATAGATTTGATTTCATCTGCCAATGGCAGGTATTTGTTAATTTTTTCCGTGTGTTTTCTTCAGATTGGCTCGTAGAGGGACTGCAATATCAATGATAAAGGTTTTCCTTTCAGCCTTTAAAACCAATACAATATCCGGGATGTTATTCGGAATTTCTTTATCTGTTAGTATTGGGCGGTTCCAGTAAAGTTTGCAGTTCTCATCCTCTCTTATGGGTGGCGGTTCATGAGAGTAGTATGGCGCCTGCTTCTCATCTCCAAAATACTTTAGCCTGAGAGCCTGGTGTATTATCTTGGCCACGCGATTATGCCTGTCAAGATATTGTTTTGGCGCTAAAACTGAGCATCCAGAAATAATGTGATCGATCCCTTCCTCTTTTTGGCCACACATTCTGCAGTTGGCATTTTGTATGATTTCACGCATGATTTACTTGCAGTAAGCTCTCGTTGCGATTACCTGATCTTGAATCGCAATTATGGAGCCTTCCGTTTCCGCAAACAGGTTGCCAGTTTGCAGGTAAGCCAAAGAAGCTTGCAGATTTATTTCAGTGTTTTCTAATGTGTTTCTGTAACGGCCGTGGAGGGCTTTACTCCTCCATCTTTCTAGTTGTTCGTTTGTAGGGATCTTCGAGGAAGGATCGCACATTAAGTCGGAGAGTTTAAGAGGTGTGGCGCTGTGATCTGCCTTTATAATTACAGTCATCCACTCACTGGATTTTGCCTTCTGGAGGAAGTAGTCTCTAAGATCTTTTACTTGCTTATTTACTTGCCTGGTCGTGACACTAGGAATACCTCTGCTGCCATCTGTCCGGGGCATATGGAACCTTTCAATTGAACTGTGTGGATGGTGTGCTCTTGCTTTATAAAATTATTTCCTTGTTTTTATGTCAAGGTTCTTAATTTTGGTGTCGGTCCATTTCAGTATTCCAAATGAATAAGCGAGTACTGAGGCTGCATATATATTGATTGCTTTCGCTGTGTTGCGTGCACTCAACTCTGTCTTCAAGATGGCGCGCACCCTCTGGATGTAGTTATTACCCACCATTTCCTTGGCAAGTTTGCCTTCTATGCCTTTAGACTGCAAATATTCGAGATATTTGTAATTCTCTTCCTCGGTCAATCCTTTGATGGTGCCTTGAACTTTATTTACTTCATATCCAGGATGTTCAACCCATTCTCCTTTACTCATACAGCTAATTCTGCACTTGTCGAGGCCAAATTTCGTGTTCACGTCATTACTGAATTTTCCTACACAATCTAGGGGTCTGTGAAGATGACTTTGGTTTTCAGCATACACTTTCAAGTCATCCATATAAAAAAGGTGACTTACTTGTGCTCCTGATTGTTCCAGCTTAAATCCCTTCTTCTGCCTATTTAGCATTGATGTTAGTGGTTTCACAGCAAGACAAAACCACAAAGGACTGAGAGCGTCACCTTGGAAGATACCTCTCTTGATTTTAATATTCCCAGCTTGAACGTCCTTTTTGCCAGTACTCAGTTGCAAGTTAGTACTCCAGTGATCCATTGCATATCGCAGGAACCCCTTCGCATGATTCTCAACACCATAGATTTCCAACACTTCACTCAGCCACGTGTGTGGGACACTGTCAAATACTTTCTGATAGTCTATGTATGCGGTATACAATGATCCCTTTCTCTGTTTTACAGAATTGGTAATGATGGAATCTATAATCAGTTGTTCCTTGCATCCTCGTGATCCCTTATGGCATCCCTTTTGTTCTTCATCCAATAATTTGTTTTTGTCTAGATGTTGGTATATTTTGCTGCTTATTATGGATGTAAGCAGCTTGTACAGTGTTGGGATACGTGTGATAGGGCGGTATTTTGCTGGATCAGCTCTGTCTGTGTTCTCTTTGGGGAGTAGGTAGGTGATCCCTTCTGTCATGAACGGAGGCATCGTCTGCGGATTTTCCAATACACCAGTGTAACACTTGGCTAGATGTTTGTGGATTCCGGTGAATTTCTTTATTCAGAAATTTTGTAATCCGTCGGGTCCAGGTGCCTTCCAGTTCAATGTTTTTGCCAGGGCTATTTTCACATCTTCATTGATTTTCCAGTTTAACATTGTTTTCAATCTGGTCATACTTGCTTTTCAGTCCTCTGCCATTTTGCCTTTTTGTGTTCAACAGATTCACCCCACACGTTTTGCCAGAAACTGAAAGAGTCCTCAGCTTTGAGTGTGATGTCTCCGTCTGCTTCTATACTGGATGCTGTGGGTCTTAGTTTTCTGAAGAAGTTCTTTTGGTTGTATCTAAATTAGTTGTTATCTCTACGACGTGCCTGACTTTTCCGGTAACGTTTTAATCTCTTCGCAAGTGCAGAAAACCTTTGTTTTTGAGTGTCCAGTACCGTGTCTAGTCCAGTGTTCTCCTGCGTCTTCAGGCGCTCCAAGATAATTGCTCCAGCTCTCCTAACTTTAGCTGAAGCATTCGGTTTTGTGTATTGGGCCAGTATGCTAATATTCCTTCTAATCTGATCAATCTTGGAACATGGTCTTCGCTCCCATGGTGGGGTGTTGGGATTTTTCTTCCCTACTGGCTTTGTACTACTGACGTGTTGCCCATTACGAATGAGAACTGTCATTGCTCCAATGTATGTCAGAGTATGCAAGTCATCTAGTGAGTTTTTATATTTTAACTGATCAGTTAATTCAGTTGACATTGCTGATGATGCCTTTTGTATCTCGTTTAAAGATAATTTTTGGCAGCGTAGGTCTTAGGGTACTACAGATTCCTCCATACTTCATACAGTTGGTATGAGAGACATCTTCCTCTTCCTTTTTGTGAAGTGCAAGGGCTTCCGCAACACGAACTTGATGTTATTCATTTTCATCTCTGGTATCCGTCTTCTCTGCCATGCTCAATTCTACAGCTACTTCCTCCTTAATCGCATTGATTCTGTCCGCAGCTATTCTGTTGTTCGTAAATATTGATCTACGTTGATCTATGACGTTATTCACTGTCTTACGGCGTAAGCTGGGATACTTCTCTGTAACTAGTCTGTGTAGTTCGGTAGAGAATGGATCTTTCGATGTCTCTATTTTAGTCAATCTATAGCAGCACTGTACCAAATATTCGTTCATTTCATCTGTGCACATGGTACGTTGCCTTGTTGACGGGACGAGAGTCGTGGGCTCGGGAGTACACACTCCTGCAACATCGTTTACCCTTAGGTGTTGTTGGGTAGGGTTGACATTGATATGGGCTGTATCTTGTTCGGGTAACCCGGTAGTTGCCCGCCTCATCGGCACACTACCACTGGTGGCTCTCTTGCTGTCACGCCCAGCACCAGCTCCAGGCGCGCCCTGGCGCTCCCCAGGCAGCGGCTTTTTTCCGAGGCGTCTCATGCTTCGTGTCTCCATGCTGTGATGGGTCTGTGCCTTTTCAAGCTACCGCCAGCTTAAAGGAAATGGGAGAAGAGAAGGGGCAGTGGAAAAAGACAGAATAGAAGAGTAAAACAGAAACGACTCCCTAGCCCTCGCGAACCTAATAGCGTCGGGGTCAGAAACATAGGAGTTGACCGATACGAAGATTGGTCTACATGACAGAAAACAGAAGAGTGCCACAAGTAAGTAGAAACAATGAAACACCAAGTTACAAGTTGGAATTGCAGGAAGTTTAAAGGAGTGGCAGCGGACAGCTGCTCCGATTAGTCGCCTTCTATGACTGGGGGAGGTCCCGAGGTGCTATTCTACTAAAACCCGCGACATCACACGCGGTTGTTGTTATTATTATTATTATTATTATTATTATTATTATTGTTGTTGTTGTTGTTGTCAATACTATTGATATTTTACTATATTTATTGATTTATGGTTATTTTGTTAAAGGTAGTAGCTGCCTTAATGGTTTTTTTTAGTGTGGTAAAACATGAATGCATACATAATCCTACATATAGCTTGATTCGCGACGTAGATTGTTCTTAATGCATAATAGTGCAGTCGATAAGTCATTTTGCCCTGCAAAATGTGAGGTAGAAGATTTTATTTTATTTTGTTTATATTACTATTAGTAAGAAAACCCTGTTTTCCACCTCGAAATATTTCAGGAAATGTTTTAGTAGCCAAAAAATCGGGCATTTTTTTGGTTTTTGTGTAATAACTTTTTAATGGTTGATATTAGCGCAAAAATAGTTAAAGATTATAAAATTCTATACAAATTTGTCCTTACTGTCACTCTTACGCGAACTTTCAAACGCGAGTTTAACCACATAAAGTATTAAAACATTAGTATTTAATCGCTTTTTATTTTTAATGTCCATAAGAATTCAAAAATACATTAGAAAGACCATGAGGGCAAGGGGGCGACTGCCTCCCCCCCCCGCAATGTTGGGACAAGTTTTTTAAAAACATTTTATTTCGCGGAATATTTTATCATAAACAATTTACTTTTTTCTGTATTTTTATAAATTTAATAATAATTAAGCGAACAATTATTTTATTTAGCTGGGCTAATACTATACATTAATAAATTGATGAACTTTAGTTCCATACTATAAAACGCGCGGGATAATGTTCAGCGTTACTGGGAATATCCCTTATTAATAAATCATATTTCAATAAATTGCTTTCAAACGTTATTTACTTAGAAAATTAACAGTTTCGTGCCTCAAAATACGAGTTATAACACTCCAGTTAACGTATATTATGATTATATAAATTCTTTCCATTCTTAGCGTTCTTAAATATATCAAATGCCGAAAAATAGGTACTTCTCACAAAACAACGTTTCGTGGGTCCGCGGTGCGATAAAAATCGTTTTTTTTTCAGCATGCCTTGTAATCTACGGTAGCGTATTCGGCAAACTGAAATCTTTAGACCTTGTCCAAGCAGAAAAACGCTGCGAAACGTACGAATTCGAAAAAGGTGCCGATTGATTTACTTCCCTGTGATCCAGCAGTTCTAGAGTGAAAATACAGTGTGTTAGAGACCAAAAACTGCGCATTTACAATTTTGAAAAAGTGAGAAAGTGAAAATATATGAATGATCTTGTGTAAAACGATATATTATATTATATACTAGCTGACCCGGCGAACTCTGTTCCGCCTTAACAGCCGGTCCCATCTTTTTCTCGCTTCGCACTCACTGTGAAAAACTACTATCCTCGTTGCACTCGTGATAATAAAGCAATTGCAGATTTGTGTTTTTCTCTCAAACAAAGAAGAATTTAAAAAAAACGCTCTGATATTAAATAGATAATTAAAAAATCTATTACGTAGCAGAGCGTTTTTTTTTGGTTTTTTTTTGGAATTGATTTTTGTTTAAGAGAGAAATACAAAGCTGTAATCATAGGGACCGGCTATTAAGGCAATAAATAAGCATTTTTTGGAATTTATTAAGTTAAATTGTTTATTAGAAAATACAAATAAAATTAAGTAGATTAATCATTCATTATTGTTCCTGTATTTTGGTGCATAGGTTGCACTCTTCAGTTAAGTACCTTCACGCGAAAACATGCGAAATCACGCGAAAACGTGCGAAAACGTGCGTTCTCACACAGGAACGCTGTCGAACGGGATAAACAGTATCCTATGTCCGTCTCCTGGCTCTAAGCTTCCTGCTCACCAATTTTCAGCCAAATCGGTACAGCTGTTCTTGAGTTATAAATAGTGTAACTAACACGACTTTCTTTTATATATATAGATTGTATGTTTTTCCATTATAATGTAAGATGTGATGTAACTAATGCATGAGATTTGTTTGATGCCAAGTGTACACAGAGAAAAAATCGAACCGTTATCTCAACTGAATATTTTCTGTTATACTCAATGTTATTATAATGACTTCACTTTTCTGTTATTCTAAATGCGCATCTTGTTGTTTAATCATAAAGGCGGGTCCATTACCATAACAAAAAATTTTTTTGAACGACAGAACAATTACATTACAAATTTATAATACACTCACTCAAAAAAATATTCGGACACCTACGATTTTACCATATTTTCTTTTATTTAGAAGAGAATATTAAACTTGTCGTAATTTTGGTGATAAATAATGAAAGACGTGCATTTCATAGGTTAGAAAAATATGCAAGTTTAATTTTCACATTAAAAATTATTAAACTACAATTAATTTGAAGAAATGTTACTTCTTCGGAACGTCAAAAAATATTCGGACACATAATATAAACCAATTAATAACACTAAATAAAATAAAAAATAAATACATCAATAACTTGTAGGAAGTCCTTTCATTATCAAAACTTCATTCAATCTCTTTGGCATGCTATCTACATGTTTTCTGGTGTACTCTGCTGAAATTTTATGCCATTCTTCGCGCAGTCTCACTTTTAAATGTTCTTTGTTGGCAATGGGCTCCTTTCTCACTTCACTGTCCAACTTTTGCCAAAGATTTTCAATGGGATTGATGTCTGGGGATTGTGGGGGTGGGTGAAGAACTTTGGGACAGTTATATAAGAGCCACAGTTGAATCAATTGGGACATGTGTTTTGGATCATTGTCCTGATAAAAACTAAAATTGTGACTTATACCTAGCTTCTCAGCACTTTTCTTAAGGCTGTTCTTGAGCACTTGAAGATATTTGTATTTGTCCATTATATCTTCAATGAACACAAGCTCACCCACACCACTCGCCGCCATACAGCCCCACACCATTACGTGCCCACCGCCGTGTTTTACTGTTGGCTGCAGATTTCTCTCTTGCAACTGCGTGTTTGCCTTTCTCCACCCCAATGTTCTTCCGTCAGGTCCAAACACATTGAATTTACTTTCGTCCGAAAAAATAACTCTATTCCACCATTCAACGTCCTTGTTTACATGTTCCTCAGCGAACTCCCGCCTCTTCCTTTTGTTTATCATATTTATGAAAGGCTTTCTTCTAGCCACGCGACCATGAAATTCTGCTTTTCGTAGAATCACTCTAATAGTTTCTGGATGTACTTCCTTCCCCAGTTCTTTTCTCACCTCTGCAGCAATCTTTGGTGCACTTAATTTCGGATTCTTTTTAACTTTCCTGACGACAAAGATCTCTTCTCGACGGGAAAGTTTATGGGGACGTCCACTTTGGCGGTGAGACTCAATCATATCTTCTTTTTTAAATCGCTTGATTATATCATACACTGTGCTTTTCTTCATATTTAGAATTTTTGCAATTTCACAGCAGCTCTTGCCTTTTGCATTATGAAATATCACTAACTGACGCAGTTCAAAAGAGCTGTTTTTCCTTTTGCGTGCCATTCTTTCAACGTTCTTCAAGGAGAGACACTAATAGACTGAAATTGGACAGCGCTTCGATTGACCGTTACGACCGTCCTTGAATCAACCGTGGGAAGAGTTTCTACGTCCGTTTTCGCCCAATAGTTTGTTGACAAAAATGATTAATGTACAACTGTCCGAATATTTATTTGGTGTGCAATTTCCGTTATTGGAAGTTCTAATGCAAATTTATCATTGATGTAAAAGCGGAAAAAATGCATTTTGCAGTGTACAAGAATTTAAAGCTAAAAGAATATTAAAATTATTACTGGCATAATATTTTATGGTTTTAACAGCCTCAGAGCGTGTGAAACGTGAGTAAGCTGAATTCTGTCTGAATATTTTTTGAGTAAGTGTAAATAGGTACTAAAATAAATGCACAGAACTGTTGCAACCATTTTCAGTGTATTTAAAGTCAATGTGATTTAAAGACGGGGAAATGGTAAAATTTGTTATTATTTTTTAAACTACAGTTCAGCAATCGAAACTGTCTGTGCTATGGAATAGCACAGATTTTCTCGGGCTAGTTAATTTTCTAATTTCGTTACTCTGGGCGAGCTTTACAGTCTTGCCCTATCCTCTTGCCAGCTGCCAACTTTCGCCGCCCAAAGTCAATATTTTTCAAAATTTTCTCAATTTTTCTATTCCTCACGGTAGAATTGAAATATTACTTTAAGAATATTAAATAAGAAGAAAAACTCGTCATAAATGACAATTTCCATTGAAAAATGCAAAGCCATTTTTAAGATAATGGCATTTAAGTGTTACTGTAGTTGCGAAATTTGAAACTCTTTTTCACAGAGAAGTTTTGAGTTATCGAAAAACTTGGTTGAAAGATATTTGAGGAACAATAACTCACAAATGCAATAGTGTTTACAAATCGCCGGAAATGTGCATCCTAACGGCGATAGATATATACAAAAAAATACATTTGTGTAAGTTTTGAAAAATAAATGAATTCCCGAAAACGAAATTTGTTATTTTAAACAGTGCAATTCGCCTTGTCAATTGGAAAGGTTTGAAAAAAAATTTGGAGCCTTGGAGAAAATGGCGTATGTGCGGTTCTGAAAATACGGAATTTTGAACTCATTTTAACAGAAAACTGTCGAGTTTTCGATTAACCAAATCCCACCCACGTGATTCATGTAAGCCTCTCTTCATTAATCTAGGAATTTTACCATTATCTTGTCTGTTTATTTATGAATCAGTTGTTTTTGTCAAAAATGACTTGCTTAAGGGCGGGAATATATTTTCAGAAAATGCCGATGTCTATTACTATAACACTCGACGTAGAAATCATATTCATCAGGTGACAGTATCAACAGCTCAATACAAAAAATTCACATACAATACATGTACATTATTTTACAACACTTTGCCAGACGACGTTAAACGATTAAATTCGATAGAAAAGTTTAAATCTCAAGTGAAATCGTTTCTGCTGCATAACTGTTTCTATACAATTAGAGACTATACTGAGCATCACAAGAAAAGTAACATTAATTTTAACAATGATACATAATGCATTATTTACCATTTGGACTGTATAAATGTGTATAAACAACCTGTAACAACTATTGTACTACAGCCTCCGGGTCAATGACCCCCATCTCGATCAGGTTTTTCGTCCAGTTTCCCTGATCCATTGATCAAATGCTGAGATGGCCCCTTGTTTTGCTTCTGGACATAAATGTAACTTCATTTTCTGTGCACGTCTTCCAGAATTCAGTGAGAAATACAATTATTCAAATTATCGTTTCCATGTTGTCGCGGCAGGAAGTATTATTCCGAATGACAACATGGATAAGAGCCAAAGTTTATTGCTTATTTATCCTTGAAAATAGATTTTATTACATGGGAGGTTTTTTTATTTAAGTAGTATATGACTTAGTGTAGGGATCACAGAATTTTTAAAATGAGCACACAATTCATTTTTCCCCATAGCACGTCATACACAGTTTGAACTGTTTTTGACGTAAAATAAATAAATAAAATAAATAAAACTTTACATGACATTATTGAAAGTACATGTACTCGTAAATAAAATAATTAGTTCACAAACAGGGAACAAATTGCCGCTAATGTAAGTATTAAGGACGTGACACAAGTCAAAAAATTACATTTTTGTAATTTTTGAAAAAAACAACAAAAGAATAGAGCAATATGGTGTTTATGTCATCTTATGGAGTGCATTTAACGCAACCCCTACCAAAACTTTAAAGAAAAGATATCGAGCGTTTTTTGAGAAAATCTTATTTTTGTAATTTTTTAAAATTGAAAATATTGCACATAATATTGCGCGAAAACGACTAATATTTTAAAAAATGTACATGACAGTAACTAAAGAACTAATTATGGACAACAAATTTTATTTGAAGGAAAAATTGCTATCTTCAATTTTTTATTTGTAAGAAGTCGCCGAAAAAATTCAAGTTTGGAATTTTCGAAAATTCAGAGTTAATGTGAAATTCAGAATCCGTGACAATCGGGCATATACGACTTTTATGTGTATTTTACTCTATTTTTACAAGAAATTTAAAGAAAACTTTTGGAGCCATTTTTGAGAAAATTTAGAAAATGTTCGGGGGGTTCTTGTAAATCAAATTCTGAAGAAAGTTTTTCAAAATTGCAGCGCCTCAAGTCGAGCCAACTCGACCGGGGAATGTCCATTTTGAAAAATAATCCTACTGTGGTTCAGGTTCTAGTGGTGTTCACAGACGGGCAGACGGATTTTTTGGTATCAGGGGACCCCAAAATGTGTATTTTCGTATTCTCGAAAGCGATTATCTGCAGCATTACGTAAATTTCTCTATACTATGTATATTACTCAGTATAAACATACGTATACGAGAAAGTAAAAATGTTTTTCTGATAGTAGTATAAGTTATTTTCACATTTTTTTCAATAATTTAAGGTAGTGTTAAGTTGACGAAAAAATAAAATTAAAAAAATAACACGTTCGACCAAGAAACCTTTATGGTAATTTATAGTGTAACTACAAAATGTCATTTGGTTTAGGGGGAATTTTTCCAATGGTATGCGGGGGAGCCTTTGCCCTCCCCCACAATAAAAGATCTTAAATCACGCCTCTGGACACAACTTGATAGCCCTTGTGACAGAAGAAAACAGTTGATTTGGTGGCATACAGTACGTAATATATTGACTTAGCTTTTACACAAATCAAGTCTCGAAGAAGATGGCTTAACTTTCACACAAATAAAATCTTGAAGATCCACAAAATTTTAGTGGTTCATACATACTATGATGCTGTTTGTAGATTACTTCAGGCAATGCATGTAAACGTCAGCTTGCTATTTGTGAGTTATTTTATTGCAAACATGTGGAAAATCTACATGTTTTCACATGAAACATCTGAGAATGACAGGAAAATGTTCAGACGTGTAAATTGTGAATTACGAAGATGGGCGAAACCTGAAAGTGGCTACTATTGTCTTGAAATATAACTTTTCGGGCTACAAAACAGAAATCTACTTTTGTCTTGTTCCGAGAATACTATAATCCCTGGTTTTGGGGAACAGTAGAGCATCTAAAAAAAAAGGCTTAGTCTGTCTTTCGTTGCTCCTTTTGACCCAGTCAACTATCAGACACAAATTAGTTTTCGTAAAAATACAACTATTTTAGAGAAAAAAGATCGTCTCACTGCGAGAAAGTGTACCTAAACAAAATAAAAACATTTTAAAACCATTATAGGCAGAGAAAAACCTCCAACGAAGAATGATCACGACGTTTTAAAAGAAAACCGATACTTATGTCGTGTTTTATCCATAAGCTCATGGGCTAAGGCAGCCTGTCGCTTGCCACTCAGAGGCGACAGTGCTGCCCTCCGAACTTCTGAAAGTCACGTGTTCTGGACATTGTACTTTTCTTTCCCTCAAAAAAATTACACAAATGTCACTGGCGAATCCTGAACATTATTTTAAGTATACCGCACTTCATGAAAGCTATCTCTACCGTTCTTTTATTTTGAGCTTTTCTGAAACCCCAATATTATAAAATTCCGTCCTTAATAATTGTTCTACAAGACAATTACACAAACCACTAACTTCTGGATCATTAGCACACTCCACTTTCACAAAAACTTGAGAAAAGCGTAACTTACGAACGACCAGAGGACTGTTCATCGCAATATTTTGCGGTGCCTGACCGTCCAGACGTCCAGAGAGATACTTCTCACTCTAACGCACTCACAGCGCTTACGGATGCGGAAGACTGACTGGCTCTCGGTAGCAAACTTATTTTTTCGCGTCTGTTTTATAGCTTTCAGAATCTCAATAACTTTTTAGAGGTTTACCAAACTTACGAAATATTTCTTATACACTTCGCATTGCTAGGTGTACTGGCGGTATACGCGGTGTTTCGGAGAATTCACCACAGACAAATGTGTTTTTTAAATATCTCTCACGCCGCTAATTTGCACATTTCCGCTGATTTTTGAGCACTATTGCATTTGTGAGTTGAAGTGCTTCAAACGACTTCCAAATAAGTTTCTCTAAAGCTCAAAAAATTTCTGTGAAAAGAGCTTCAAATTTCACATTTACAGTAATGCTTAAACGCCTTTCTCTTAAAATTAGTTCCAGTTTTCAACGGAAATATTCTTATAGGACGAGGTTTTACTGTTCTATAATATTCTTAAAGTAATATTTTGGTTCTATCATTCAGAAACCGAAAAATTGAAAAAATGCGGCACAATTGTAAAGCTGGCCCTGACCAAAGAAATTAGAAAACTAGTATGAGAAAGTCTGTGCCATTTTCTAGCACCACTAGTTTCTTTATGGTGAGGGCTTTATTATTCTTTTTTTTTTATTTAATTTGTTGCGTCTACACCTTGACGCAACGCGTCTCCAAGCCCCTTAAGGGGCGTTGAGCGTTTTGTACTTTCGGAGTAATCCTCCATTAACGTGCTTTTTAATATTAGTCAAGTCTCGTCACGTCGCAGTCAGTCAGTGCCTTTTATCCCTTCGGCCAGGGGCTCGACGGCATTAGATCCCGGGGTTCCTGGCCGGTCACCCAACCACGAACCCGCGAGTCTCGAATGCGCTTAACCTTCGTGACTTCACGGAGCGTAGTAAACGCATTCGGCTAGCGCCGCCGGCTTTTTCAGTTAGTATTAGTATTAGTATAGTTATGTGTAGTAGAAATTATTTGTTTTTTTTCTTACAGGAATTTTGTTTTGTTTAGTACATTGTAACACCTTATTTTGTTGTTAATAAATCCAAATTCAATTAAATAATTAATAAAAATTATTATTATTATTATTATTATTATTATTATTATTATTATTATTATTATTACTATGATGATGATGTCACTACTTGTGAAGTAGATGACTCCCAAAAATCAAACTTTTGTAATGATAACTAAAATGTCACCACTAAGAAAAGATCTTAGATCCTGTTTACCTAAGTTTCAACTCAAAAGCATCACATTGACAGTTGTACACGACATATACTTCTATCCATTTAGTTTAATTTCACACATATAAATCTCAAAAGTACCTTAATCACCGTTTTTAGGACTGGAGATTTGAGATTGTACTGGTCTGGAGGTGATTGGACTGGAGGTGATTACAATACTTTTCCTCCCTAAACTGTATTAAAGGTAGGAAAATTAAAAAGGTATCCCCCCCTCCCGGAACAGGTTGGGAATATGAACAAACTCAATTCAGTTAAATTTTTTGTTCTAATTTATTAAATATTTTACAACAATAGCATCCATTAAAACTGTTTAGAGGAGTTACTCCTTATTAAAAAACATTTACGCTTCAACAAAATTCATTAAGACTGGAAGCAACACATTTACATTGAGAATCTTTTTCCAAATCCTTTTTTTCCAAACCTATCCAAAATCTTTAATTCTGATCAGGGTTGACTATTTATCTCAATTTTTTTATTATCATTATTTAACACATACTGATTCAGATATACATCTTATGGTTTCAATGACCCCATTATATTACTGTTATGTTTTCATGTAGGTTGCAGAATGTGGCAATTGAACAGATTTTTTCCTGTTAGATTCGTTTTTTGCTACTTTTTCTGAGGAACTATCTTTCTGAGACACTTCTGAATCACTTTCAATTAATTGATTTCGCTGAGATGTGTTTTCTGGAGGAGGTTTGATATGAACAATGACAACCTTCATATCATTTTCCAAGTAGACCTGAAACAAACCAGATTCACAAAATGCAATATTAATAATAGCACTTCTTGATACATTACTTTCAACCTAGAATCTAGCCAAAAGTCAACGTATTCTATCAAAATAAATCTCCCAAGCAAAAAGAAAATTTATTTCATCCTCATTGTTATTCTTCTCAACTACATTATGCGAGGTAGTAAATTAGGTAAATGAAAGTCAAGTCATTTCCAAGGATGCCTTCCTATTCCTCACACTCATGTTGGCCCTCTTTTCCCAGGTGAAATCGCCCAAGTGAACGTACTTCTGTCCAAGTGCACGGAGGGGACCTGCTGCATCGAGTAGAAACTGCAAAGGGTGCAAAGCGACCCAACTAAATGTACTTTCTCCATTATAAATTCACAGTCTTGCAATCCAGGCTAGCATTATTACTTAGGCATCATTAGACCAAAAAGTAAAGAAAAGTGGTCAAGAAGTTCATATTCAGATGTCTCTGCAGTGGGTATGTGAGAAATACTTCAGGAATGCACCACCTTGGTAAAAGGACCAAAAAAGCTTAGATGAAAATCCTGTTGCAGTGTAACTGAAAGATTCTCATCAGCAATGAGCCCATGATCTTTACTCATCCTTTTACTAGTGCCCAAGTATTTGAGAAAGTCATGCTTATAGAGTAGTGTTTTTTTACGCAATGTACTACTAAACAAGACCTTTTTGAACGACTATTACATTTTTGAAGATTCAGCTCCTTTAGTCCTTGCTGCCATAAATTTCTATTTTTGAGGCAGTACATGCTAAGATACATCCCAACCCTCCTTGAAGCTCACTCTAGCGATGCAAACAGAATTTATGAAACCACAGCTGTTCCTACATAGGGCACTGAACCGGAGCATTCATATTGTAGCAAAACCCCCAAACTAACTCGTACAAATGCTGTGCAAGAACACCAAACCAAAATAGCTATGTGCTGAACCACACACAGCTAAAATCATCTCAGGAATCATTTGGCTCTTGCAAAAGGCATTATAAGAAAGAGAATGGTTTGGCATTTGTACACATTTAGAGGAAGCCAACCACAACCTGACTGCGCCCCATAAAATGTCCAGAGGTCCTCAGACCCAAAACATTTTCCATCTGTCAACAAGACCAAAGCAGTCAAAAGGGTTAATACTGAAAATCAATATTATTCCACATCATTAAGCAAGCTTTGATCTATTTCAGCAAAAAATTTAAAGACGGTGACTAGTAATTGTTAAGCACATCTTGTTTATGTATTTTTTTTTTAAACAGCCATGTTTTCACTGAAAATCATCCCAAAACTTTTCATTTTTCTCCTTTTTAAAAGTGAAATCTCAGTATAAAACAGTCAAAATACAACATAAAATCATTTTATTTATACTTTATTCTGAAAAGAACTTTATATTGAAAAACAGTTGTAATTAATTTATTTTAAATAGTGTGCCCAATAAACAAAAATAATGCAAAAAGTACATATAACTCATTAAAATATTCTCTGATGGAAATTTGTTTTGTCTTTTTGAGCAAGTTGATCTCCACAAACACCAAATAATGATTCAAACATCAAACTATCTCAAATAATGATTTGAGAACTGTCTCTGGAACATTTATATTTTTCTGAACATACACTTTTAACTTCTCAAGATACTGTTTCAATCTATTCTTCTTCTACTTCTTCCTCCTCCTCTTCATCCTTTTCTTGTGATGTGGTCAAAGATTCCACGATATCACTCTCTGTGAGGCAGTAACATGTTTCAGTCTCAGCATAAATATTAACATAATCCTCAAATGTAACAGTTGGAAGTTCTAACTCCTTTGCAATGTGTTGCCATACCTCACAATTATCTTCACAAGCCTCAACCTCTGGCAAAGCATTGTCAATAACTCCTGACTTTCTCCAACAATTGGCAATTGTTGTTGCTTTCACATTCCACTAACACCTTGCTAACATTTGTGTCCTTAGTAGGATGTTGATTTTGGTTGCAACTTTCAATTTATGATCTGAGCTGTCTGGGTGACACCGCATTGAAGGTTGGGGTGCCGACGTTTCGACCGACATATCGCGGTCCTCTTCAGGGCTGTACTTGGCAGTACAGCCGGACGCGGTGTCACCCGGACAGCCCAGGTCATGACTCTGGTTGCGGAAGCCTACGATATCAACTTTCAATTTAAGGTTAATTACATTTCCACTGAATCAGTTGTTTATGAAAGTAGACCTTTGCATTATGAATAATTCCCTGGACTAGTGGCTGCAGTACAGAAGTGCAATTGGGAGGGAGGATTTCAATATTGACCTGCCAACAATACCAACCTGCAGTTTACTTTATGAGCAAAGCATAATTATCTATCAACAACAGGATTTTTCTTTTCTGTTTTCCAATATCTCTGTCCAACTCAAGAAGCCAGTCTGCAAACATTTCTTTGGTCATCCATGCTTTCTCGTTGGCAGTGTATTTTACTGGCAGAGATGACACACCTTTGAAAGATCCAGGCTTTATGTAATGTCCTACTATCATAGACTTCAATTTTTCAGTACCAGTAACATTACAACAAAATAATGCTGTCAATCTTTCTTTTGGCTGTTTTCCACCTACACACTTTTCTCCCTTGTAAGACGTTTTATTCAGCAACATACGCAAAGAAAATGCAGTTTCATCTGCACTGAAAATATCATTAGGATCATACTTTTCATTTACATTTTTCAGATGATGTTCCTTCCACTCTCGAGCAGCGTTCATGTCAGCATCTTTAGCTTCCCCAACAACAGTCTTCCAAGTTATGCCATACCGCTAACTAAAACCAAACAGCAAGCCTGCACTTGCCTGAAAATTCTTAACATCCATTAGTGTTGCAAATTTTCTTGCTTTTTTTTGTATCATTGGTCCAGAAACAGGAACTCCAATACACTTAACTTTTTTAAACCACATGTCTACTGCCTCTTCCACAAAATTCCCTAAACGAATCTTCTTTTGATCAGGGCATATTGCTGATTGTTCATACATTTTTCGAATTTTTCCACTGCTTTTTAAAATTGTTGAAACTCAAGTTGGGTTCGTGTCATACGCACATGTTACATCGACCTGCTTCATTCCATTATCTATTTTTATCTCCGCTTTCTGTTCTATTGTGAACTGTCTCCTTTTCTTACTTTCCATTGTAAGCAAATCGGGTCATAATTATTATGAATACCACGACTAACCACCACAAAACACTCTTACAAAACTGAAACCACCACAACGTGTACTTGCAATCAGAGCATTCGCCACAATTACCAAGACAAATGAATTTCCAGAAGATCGTAATATTCAAAATTGAAAAAGTTGGGATTCCCAATCACTAGATTCAGAAATAACAACTACTGCTTCTATCTGTTGTGATTACGGCGAACTACATCTTGGTCTTCACAAATCCGATTGATGTGTAGAATTGATATGTTATTCAATGGACGTTGTGAACAATGGTTTTAACCATAAAGGAAACGTCATTAAATGCATATTCCAGAAAATCTGAGGACTTCAGCAGATTCAAAAGAAATGAAAATATTTTTAAAAAAGTAATAATCCATATATTTTTATTACATAACATTGAAATAGGTCTGAGTAAAGAGTTTGTAAAAGAGAAATAGCTTTACATTGTAACATAGGACATTTAAATGGGGATTTCAAATATGTATGTAAAACTGAAACGTACGTACTACTGAAATATACGTAATACTGAGATTTCACTGTATTTCCAAAACAATGGACATAAAAAAGCCTAAGTTTGCAAATCAAAATTTGTTAAGAAAAAATTGTCTATCTTAAAAAATATATAGAGTACGTACAGTACAATATATGATTTAAAAATAGTTTAACAACCTTTTGCAATTTTCAAAATTATGACCTGTGTCTTTTTCATAAGCATATTTTGTTGTGTTCAAGCAATACATTTCTTAAAAATTCACAGGCGTTATTGAGAAAAATTCAAAATTAAGGGCTTCAAATATATGAAGAATCCTCGAAAATTGAAATATCTTTTTTAAAGTTTCTTACATTAGCCAGATTCATCAGGATATTATTTTGGTGAAAATTTGAAAACCATTTTTTCAATATCAAGGACCTACAAAAATTTCGTGAAAAGGTTTCCCACTAGACAGCAGCTTCAGTGATAAAAAAGTTAGTGTATCAGACTGTTGTACCCCAGTTTGTGGGCTCATATCCAATCAAAGCTCAGAATTTTTAAGGGTTCATAAGCCTTCCTTCAGAGCTGAAGTAAAGCCAACTGTCTCATATTGACGATTTACTGCATGTAAAAGATCCTCAAGCCTAAAAAAGAAGCCTGAGCTAAATTCAAATCACCTGTTTCATCACCCAAGTGTTACCTTCTTTCTCCGCTAGATGGTGAAAGGAGCTTAGCAAAATTTGCATGGTCGGAAGAGCGGGCCTGATAGGCTGATTCTTGCCGTGTAAAATAAGGCATTAACTGATGTGAAGGTAGATAGGGGATGAAGGAAATAGTGTCATGATATCATTGGATTGAAGTTTGAATAGAGTTGGGTCAAAACATCTGCAAAAATCCTTTGGACACTGTTGCTACTCCAATTAGAAGAAGGTCAATCATGTGGCAAAACATTAATAGAATGAGACTTCTGCATGTGCTGTGACGGCTGCATCTCTTAGTCTCTTAGATGATGTCAACTATCAACCACCCCTCGCCCCACGTGTCAACAAGCTATTAACCTATTGTAAAATATTGACACCACAAAATCCTTTCATTAATAGTGAATTTAATACTGGGAGTGAAGCGAGTGACACTTTACTTAATGTATCAATTTAAGTTCTAACAACACAACTAAACATTAAATCTTAACACAACTAAACACTAAATCTTAACACTAATCTCAATTAGAACTTACTTTCAAACAGCATTTAATGTTAGTTTTAGGAACAGAAGTCACATTGCATGTCACTACAACAACAACTTCTCCCATTCCAGGAATGATACCAGATGATGGTTCAATCGACAGGAACTCTTCAGAGCTGCCAATTTCAAACATCTGGTCATCTTCATTAGTGTTTGCAATGGTGATGCATCCACTAGCAAACCGTGGAACTAGCAGAGTTAAAGTAGAGGGTGTGATGGTCCACGAAGATACTTCTTTGCCACTAGTCTCTTGAACACTGCAAATCAGAAGTCAAAAGTAAAAAATCTAAAAAATTGAACATTCATTACTGCACTAAAAAGGATTTAATCTTAAAATTAACATTATTTAATTGCTAGCTCCCATAAAGCTTTGTTTATAATAATAATAATAATATTAACCATAACAATTATGATGTTCTTCAGTGAAATATAAACAAAAAATTAGATAATCGATATATTAATATTTATAAATAATCCAATAATTCTTTTCTAGAACAGTAAAATCTCAATAGCATATTTTTCAAACAACCAAAAATTTTGAAGGTCATAAGTGGGAAAACTAAATTACACACAAGAAATAATTAAGAAGCTCTCAAAACAATGTTCGTTAACACGAAGAAAAAAAGAAAATAGAAAGGAGGGAGAAAAAACAACTATGAAATTAAATGTAATTCATAATTCAAAATAAATGAACAATGATGGCACCAGGGCACAGCAATACACATAAAAGTACCCTAGAAACAACATGCATTAGTAATTCAATGAAGTGGGGACTGGGACTTAAACCTGCTTCATAGAACACAACTTTGAACAGACAGCTTAAACAGCATTATAGGCCTGAGATAAACCATTCTAATATCGCTGAGTGTTGAGATTAAACTGCACAGAAAATCAAATAATTCCTTTAATTTGACCATTAAAGATTATTTCTGTAATTTTCATTTAATTTAATTTTACACATGATTTCACATTTCTGCACTTTTTTGACTAACCATCCTATGGAGTGGAGGCAAAAAACACAATATCTCAAAAATAGGTAAAGTTCAAAGAGGTCTTTTCTGCTTCAGAAACATAATTCAGACCTCAACTTTCCTCCATCTCCTCACCTTCCCTCCATCATTTTCCCATCTGTCTCCCAAAACTCTGGTCCTCCCAAAAATATATCCTTTTAGGAACCTGAAAATCTAGATTGAAGGGCCCAGGAAGCATCACTTCCAAGTTTTGCGGTTATAATGTAGGTTGCAGTAATTTCTTTTGTATACAACGATCTGCAAACATCTTTTTATTTGCGTCTTAGATCTGTTTGAGCAGGTCTGGGGAGCATATCCAGCAGCGGCAGCAGCAGCACATCTAGATGATTTTGTTTTATTTCTTACAAATTGACAAAAACTGTCATATATCCATAACATATTATATATAAATAGAATTTTAAAAAACTATCCTAATAATCCATGCATGTATATTCTCTTTTTAATGAAATGTGGCAACATGACATGGATTTAAATACCTTATGATCTGTTGGGCACCTGAATCACAAAAAGTTGTTCAGTGAATAGCAACATTAGGCAGTTATTTATAAGTAGATTTTAATTTATTTTATTTTCTTATTTATTCTAGACAAAATTAGGTGACATTATAAAGGAGAGTATCAATTGGGTAAAGTTTCAAATTCGATGTACTACATTTGTTATCTTAAAATTACAACACTAAGGATACGTTTCAAAAACACTATGTGACTCTAGTCTGACACATGGGTGAATCACATTACATTAAATTTGTTAAGGTATCTCATTGGTAGTCTCTGTGGAACCCAGACATTCTTTACAGCTCATTCTCACAAACATTTATTAAGCCATATTACCTGGAAGAAAATGTGGCATCAGGAAGCATAGATTTGAAAATTAAACTTTGATTTCCCAAAGGACCACTACCTATGCAAGTTTGCATTGCCATAGACCTATCGTCCATGCATTCCACAGTCAGTGCTATTTCATGCTGCTGAAAGGTACGGCACAAGGATCGCAGAGCATTCTATAAATTCAGAAAACAATGAAAATTAAGGACTTTCTGACTGAATAATTTTTTTACTATTTTTTATCACATGTTATTTACAAAACATACTCACCTCAGGATCACTGAGTACACTAAGTTCAGAAATGCAAGTTTCTCCAGAAAAAGTGGAACAGATGTTTTCCAAATTCAATATTCTATTTAATGTAGGATTTCCCGGTTGCTTCTCTCTAATTCTGTACAAAATAAAGCATTTCAAATAAACCGTTAAAATAGACAATTTTTATTATCCTAAAATTCCTCAGATACATAATTAATGTCTGAATGTACACACATTTGTGGACACATTACCTCTCCCAATACCTGCCTCCACCAACACCTAATGTTCCCTATGTTCCTGAGACAATAGCAGCTCGCAGCGGTTGTTGAAATTAAAAGAAGTCAAATATAATGTTCTGTTTTCCCAAAATTGTGAGTAGAGAAAAAGTCCAGACATCTTCAATTACAGATGAAGAAAGCTTTTATTACAATCTTAATTGTATCGTATCTTAACATCAATATCACAATAACAAAGTTGTTCCAAAATTACTAGGTTTCTTTAGAAACCTGGTAATTTTACAATAAAAACCTCAATCAAAAACATTGCCATAATCTCCAAAAATTGATTGCGTCTAAGATGACAATTCCCCACAATACCAATTACAGGTACAAAATTGAATTCTTACCACCTAACAAGAAGTGGCACTGCACTATGTGCATTGCCAACATGCAGTGTGATTGTGTGTGGTGTTTGCGTGTGTGTAGGGGGGAGGACTGGGGGTGCCTGTTTGTGTATGCAGATGAAATGTGTGTGTAGGTGAGTATGTGGGGGTGGGGTGAGTGGGGTAAGGGTAAAGGAGAAAGGAAGTAGGTGTGTGACGTGTGTGTGTGTGATGTGGAGTGTATGCATGTATGTGTGGTGTGGTGTGGAGTGCGTGCATGGTGTGATGTGATGTGGAGAGTGTGTGGCAAGTGTGTGCGGTGTGGAGAGAGTGCATTGTGGATAGTGTGCGGCGCGGAGAGGGTGTGCGGCGCGGAGAGGGTGTGCGGCGTGGAGAGGGTGTGCGGCGCGGAGAGGGTGTGCGGCGCGGAGAGGGTGTGCGGCACGGAGAGGGTGTGCGGCGCGGAGAGGGTGTGCGGTGCGGAGAGGGTGTGCGGTGCGGAGAGTGGCTAGTGTGTTTGTGATGTGGAGTGTGTGTGTGGTGAGTGTGTATGAGGGGTGTGTTTGGTGTGTGTGTGTGTAAATGGAGTATGAGGGATGTGCAGGTGTGGGTCTGTGTGAAGGGGGGAGATATGGGAAGGTGAGAGGGGAGGGAGGTCTTGTGTATGCCTGCGGAGAGGGTGCGGTGCGGAGAGGGTGCGGTGCGGAGAAGGTGCGGTGCGGTGCGGAGAGGGTGCGGTGCGGTGCGGAGAGGGTGCGGTGCGGAGAGGGTGCGGTGCGGTGCGGTGCGGTGCGGAGAGGGTGCGGTGCGGAGAGGGTGCGGTGCGGTGCGGAGAGGGTGCGGTGCGGTGCGGAGAGGGTGCGGTGCGGTGCGGAGAGGGTGCGGTGCGGTGCGGTGCGGTGCGGTGCGGTGCGGTGCGGTGCGGAGAGGGTGCGGTGCGGAGAGGGTGTGGTGCGGTGCGGAGAGGGTGCGGCGGAGAAGGTGCGGTGCGGTGCGGAGGGGTGCGGTGCGGTGCGGCGCGGAGAGGGTGCGGTGCGGTGCGGAGAGGGTGCGGTGCGGAGAGGGTGCGGTGCGGTGCGGTGCGGTGCGGAGAGGGTGCGGTGCGGAGAGGGTGCGGTGCGGTGCGGAGAGGGTGCGGTGCGGTGCGGAGAGGGTGCAGTGCGGTGCGGAGAGGGTGCAGTGCGGTGTGGAGAGGGTGCAGTGCGGTGCGGAGAGGGTGCAGGGCGGTGTGGAGAGGGTGCAGTGCGGTGTGGAGAGGGTGCGGTGTGGAGAGTGTGCGGGGCGGAGTGGATGCTTCAGAATCAGTCTGTCAGTCTTGCTGTCTCCTTTGAGGCTGTCTGCCTTGTAGCTTTGTTTCAGTCTCTCCATCTGCAAACCCTGCTTTTCTTGAAGTTTGATGTCATATTTCGCTATTCACAGGAGAAACTGCACCCAGAATTACTTATTCCATTAACATGGAACCCCATGTGTCACACTTGCTACTGCATAATGCCTAAGCAATTTCTGTCATATGGGTCGGCTTCGTTGTAATTAAGGAATGTGTTTCTTCAAGAATAAATAGAAAAAAAATATTGTAGGAAGGAAACTAAAGGTGCTTCAACAATACACACTTTCTCTCATTATTCCTCAATTAGCAATTTCCAAAAATTCAGTGTTAAGATATTCACCATTCTTTTAACCATTTCTTGTTGTATTGGGAAAATATTGGGGCAGTTTTTTTAGAAAATTTTTCTAATAAACTGCATTAATTTCAAGCGGAAATTAAGTGAAAACTACTTGTGTTTTCAAAAAATTGTACATATCTTTTAAAGAACTCATTTTTTCAGAACAGATTTTAAGGCAAACATCTCTCTTCAATTTTATAATATTTTTGAATGTTAATTTTTGGCAATTTTCAAAAATAGACAAAGTTTGCCGAAATGAGACTACTACTTTTTATCGTTCTTTGATACATATGAGAAGTAAATTAAAAGACAAAATTTGAAGCCATTTTTGAAAAAAATAATTGTTTAAAAATTAACCTGTATTTCAAGTAAATAATGCAAAATTTACACATTTTTGAAAAATTGTGCATGATCTTACTTATAGATCTCTCTTTAAAGAGCTGATTTCATTAAGGAAAAATCTAGTTGCAACACTGACTTTGTACATTCTTTGATTTAAAAATAATTTCATATATTTTTAAAAAATTTTCCTTAGCAATTTATTCTGGGTATCGCAATTTATCCCCCCTCCTCTCCGAGTTTTCCAGGTTCTGGAATGTGGAATGACATTGACACAGCATTGGTATGCAACTCTTAAATTTGTGATCAATAGGCACCCATCTTCATCATTACATTTGTTAATCACCATACATACCTGCGAAGTCTCTGCCGAGTTGGTTCATCACCACAAGTGACATATAGATTGCCCAACTCCAAAACATCTCTCCCATCTTTGAAAATGAACGATACATCATTTTGAAGAGCAAAAGAAATTTTAATAATTTCATTTGACCCTGCTGCAATTACAGCCTTTGATGGTTCTATTGACACACTGACACCTTGTAATAAAGCTCCTACTCCTGTTGGAAGAAAACGGTACATTATTATCATATAAATCCATTCACTAATATCAGGATTTCTTGCTGAAATCATCTTACCATGCAAGTTTGCACATGACATTTTATACCTGTGATATATCTGAACAAAGTAAAATAATTCTTAAACTAACCTATTAAAAACAATTATTTTACCAAAAGCTAAAATATCATTTAGAGATTTCTATTAAAAACCACTCTTAAACACAAATCCTAACTACTTTATAAATTAGTTAATGAAATATCACTCTTCCACATATGAGGTCATTGAGTGTTAAAAAAAATCCTCGATTAAGATACAGAGTGAACAGTGATTAGGAAAATAAAATTTCATTGCATTTTGCACTTTTAATAAGCTTTTGATTATAAACATGAAAGGTTACCAAACACTTCCATAATGTTCTAGACTTCCCAGAACATCCTCCAATGCACTTCTCTTGTCCTCCAATATACCCCCTCCCACGGAAAAGCAACTGGGTAATCAATTTTGAAGTTTCAAGTTACAGGAAGATCAGGCACAGATCTAAAAAATACTTCCAAGGCAGGTGGGATGGATTTCAGATAAGACCCCCAACCTTATAACCATTTATATCCTTATGCATATGATCCTAGGTATATTAAGGGTCTGGACAGTTCCGGCTACAGAGGAAGCCGCACAACTGCACAAAGTGCTCAGTACACCAGGCCACACACCCAGCTGTCGAGTCAGTTCAGCGGATATGTCAGCAGCAGGCAGTGATTAGACGTTAATGGGTTAATGCCCTTTATTGTGTTTTAAGTGTGAAATAATATGGCATCTTCACAAAACTCTTTCTTGAAATTAACTATTAAAAGCAATTCCTTCTTGAAAGATTATGCATTTTCACATATTCTTCAAAATTCAAGGAGAAATAAGAGTAGTAATTATTCAAGAATGAGCATCACACTTCAGGAAATTTTAATTTATCATTGTTACCTGAATGTTCACTAACTCTGAATACACAATACAACCCCCTAAATATGAAGAAGCCTCCTAAGAATTATTTAAACATTTAACTAATTCTTAATATTTAGTCCAAATAAAATTGCAAATTGTCTAGAAAATCTTGCTGATGAGAATGTTAAAACTTATTACCTGAATTATCACAATTTTCTTGTTCCATAAAAATCATCAAAATCAAGGTATTTCTCACCGTCATCTTTATCTTAATATTTATTACCGTTTCTTCCTTTCTTGTCCTCCTCCCTAACTGTGTCACCCTCTGATAGACTCTCTTAAGAGTTTTGTACATTGAATTTGTGTTTGTCTTTCTTTTGATGCCGCATAAGAATATTCCCTTCTGAATCACCTCATCATCATCTTGTTTAGTGTTGTTTGAGGTCCCTGATTCTTCAAGTTCTTTCACACAAAATATTTGAAATTCTAATTGTTTAATTTTCATATTCACTCGTAGTGAACTGTGAACTCGCTCATCTCCCATTTCACGGGTAATGCAGGAGAAAGCGGCACATTTCAGTTTGGGAAGTGTTTGCTTACAATGTATTTTTCAATCACTCTCTTTGTGGTTGATGTTAAACATGTACTTCTATCAATATGAATTTTTTAAATTACATCTCTTATAAAACACAGATTTGCATTAACCAGGTGTCAAACAAACATCAATAGACCACACACTCTCATTGATCAAGACGTAACAAAACCTTGGCAATGATTTTTATTCTTTTTCCCATTGCAATTTACTATAATCCAATTCATGTGAAATTCTCACATTTTTGGCCCATTCAAAATATTAATATTTGTCTGGCAAATTCACAGTGCATATCAAAAATACTTTCAGGAAAATTATTAAATATTACAGATACACTTGATATTTATCGCCTTTGCAACTTCCTTGTTACTTCAGCATTCAAGTTTCTTGACATGGAAAAACAATGTTAAAACTTAAATCCTGACACGGTTTACTCCACAAACATAAGATGACCCTCGTATTTTTGGAAAGAGATAATAAGGGAAAAAAACAACACGTTTTGAATTTGGATCAATCCTACATATGCTTGACATATGCTTGGACTGATGCTTACCTTTAGGAACATATTTCACATAAATGAAAGAGTCTATGTTTCCTTTATTGAAGACAGTGAATTGAGTGTGCAAGTTACTGTCTAGAGGCCCAAGATTTATCCACATATTTCCAGATTTATCCTTCGGTATATTTCTAATGCTCATATTAAAGGTCCCACAGTAACCGAATAAGGGAATCTGTAAATACAACAATATCTGATAGGAAAATATAACAAATAAGAAAATCACCATTATCTTATTTCAGTTGTCAAATGCCTCTGTTCTTAAAACTGAAATTGTGCAAGGTTACTTACTGCAAATCTCTCTGAACCTCCAGTTTGTTTTGCTTCGTGAACTATAATTTTTCCATAGGCCACTCCAACTTTAGTAGGAGAAAAGATAACATTCACTGGAACACATTCCTTTGCATGTAATCTCATTTTGCGTTCAAGAACATGCTCGCCATTTTCATTCAATAGCTGCAGACCAAATGATTGTTGATGTACACAAACTTGAAATCTTTTGCAACTCATCATTAACAACAGAGTGCAATATATTGACTATTCCACTCATGAAATTAAATCCAATATTATTTAACTAAATGTACCAAATGCCCCAATCAAGGCAGTGTATCTGAAAATGTTTATCGCTTTTTCTATCCTATTTTTCTTACCGCTTCTCCCTACTGGCCAATTATAAACTGTGACTCATCCATCGTAGGAGGCGGTACACATTGATAGCTATGTCGATGTCCAATAAACAGGGTATGTACTATAACATAACCTCTGCGATTTTAGCATAGCTTTCAGTGATTTCCAACATTTGATGCATTTTGGAACTCTGTATTGTACTAATTTCATTCGTGGAATAGTTCTATTAAGTACCACTCGTGCTTTGGAAACTCTCAGGTAAATCCTCCCCTCGTCTTGCGAATTGGGGCTTTATCGACAATTTCCAAAGCACTCGAATTACCTATGACAAACACTAACATCAATTACATTATGTGTTATAAACATAAATAAGGATGTGATCAAATTAACAAAACCTAGAAAACTCTGACAATAAAAATATAAATGCAATACAATGATTTCATACAGTCATTTTCTGATGTCTAACATTTCACATCACTCTTCATTGTTGTTCAGTTGTGTATCAGGTTGCAAGATGACAATATTTGAATTTTTTAAGGTTTATCTTCAGCAATAGTTTTTGTCAGTAGATACTCAATGAGAACTGAAATCAATTTTGAATGCTGGAATATAATATGATACAGCTTCTTCATGAAACTTTTAAAGAAACAATTGCAATTATTAATAATCAACAAGATTTGGTAGTCTCTTTCTTTGCAATCTCCCATGTTCTAGGATAAATTTGGTGAAGATCTTACAATGCTGGAGAATGAATTAAGGGCAATTACACAGGAATTTTTAGCAAATATTTGCAAGATCGTATTATATAGAAAGTAAATGTTCAAGCATTGCAAAATATTCATGTTTTTCATTACTAAGCTAGTAACTGCATTCAAAAAGTTATTTTACAAAAAAAGCTTTACCCAGAATCCATGACTGCCATCAACAAGGGAGAGACGAATCTTTACAGTGGAAGCCCAATCATTTCGTAGGCGACATGACTGCATTTCAATTTTTCCCACAGGTACAGTGTTCCACACTAAATATTTGTGAGTTGTTTGCACAGGCAGGCCAGTGATGCTCCTGGATGAGGAAGCTGACATAGAACCTGCAAAGAAGTTTGTACACTGACACTGAAAGCAAACCTACATACATTAAGGTGTCTAAAGGGACAGAAATATGGTAAACAATGAATATAAAGGGGAAAAAGTAGTGGTAATGGAAAAGAAAAGGAAAAATGGAGAAAAGAAGTCTCATATTCTCAAAATAGAAAAACTGTCAGCATAAAGCTGTGGCAATCATTTAGGTGTCCAAAACTGACCATGGCTTAACATCAGAGACTTCTCCACAGGAATAAAATTTGACATTTGCTACACCAAAACTCAATGAAAAACAATATTAATTCAGTAATTAATGTAAGAACAAAACTTCAATTAGCATTCATAGCTCGAAATCAACATTAAGTTGAAGCAATGGTTCATGAGTACACAACGAAAAATAACATCCAAAGAGCCAAATGAAATGAATAAGAAAAATAAACTTACCAACGCTTTGAGATGAACCCGATGACTGACAGGAAAGTCTCTCTTTGATTTGACCCCTTTCATCATTTTTAATGCTGGCATAGATTTCAACTTCAAATAGGTTACCACCAGGAGTAACATGAATCATGAGTTTCCTAAATGAACAAAATGAAAACTTCTAACAATAATTCTGGATCATCAATTTCAAAATTAGTCTAACTTTTCTCCAAAATACAAGACATTTCCTAATAGAAAATCTTAACATTTCTTAATTACACTCTTAATGCAAAATAAAATGCACAAAAATTTGTTATGTTATGAAATTTCATGTTATTTCATATTATCTGCTATGAGAGCATCACAGGTTTTAGATACAAAAATTTAAAATAATCTGGACTGCACCCTCAAACTAATATCCAAGATTTCCCACACAAATTTACTTTCTTGTAAAACATATCCAAATACTCTCCACAGTGGTCATCAGTAGAAAGATTCAGCCTCAACTTTATATATTGACCTTTCTATGAAGACCACCATATTTGATTATTTCAACTGGTAAAAGTATACATTGGACATCAAAATTCGAAAATCTTTAAGACTATGAACATAAATTATTGTTTAACAACTAAAGTCTTACTCTTTAAAATGTCATTCACCTCTTAATTTGTTCTTCAAATACCCAGGATGGAGTGAAAATCAAACTTAAACGAGTTTCTTTTCCTGGAGGAATACTTGGTGTTGCATTGCTTACAGTGATAACATTGCTTGATTGAGCCTGCCATGTCTCAGAGTCAACAACAGTTAGCTTCAAGTCAAGAGGCACAACTCCTCCATTTTTCATAGACAAGGTCACAGATTTTGAAATGCCTGGTCCTGGTGAAGATATTTCCACAGGTGATTTGAAATTGAACAATAGCTGTGTAATACCAACACAGCCTTTTAGTTTCAGCTTCTTTAACAGACATGTTTTAGCGCTAGATGAAATGGTAGTTGCAATATTAAGATACGCTGAATAGTATACAAATCCACCCTGAGTACCTATAACACAAAAGTGTTAAGTTTATTATGCGTTGAAAGCAGTTGAATTATAACTGAAGTATTTGTAGACAACTCACTTTTGCGATTTTCAATGAGTGGGGCTTTGAATGCCACATTCACCTTCAAGCATTTGTTGAAAGAATCATCATTATCACTTTGACACAAAGTAAATGTATGTTCAGAGCTAGATACCTAAAACACACGATTTACAGGTATAGAGATGATAAACACTAAAGACAAAACATTTTGTACAAACTACTTTCAATTTATAGAATACTGAAATTAATGCACCACAAACATATTAATACTTTCATGAGGCATTCATGTTTGTGTTCTGTGTGTTTGTGTAATGCAGCAGCAGCAGCAGAAGAAAAGAAGAAAACGAAGCCCGTAAATCATTTTTCTTTGAAATCTCATTTTGCACACTTTTCGACAATTTGCAAAGAAATGATGATTATTTGAACATGCAAACATTTTTGCTTGGGGTGGTATTTAAACCCAGAGACTTAGGTTAGAACTTAGGTTAGTAATGAACTTAAACCACTTATTTAAAAATCTAAATTTGATGATCTGATTTCATAAGAAAAAATCTTCAATAAGGAGGGGGTTTAAAAAAATGATTAATTTTTGCAATTTTTGAAAATTGAAAGGTTTCACAGAAAATAGAATCTGAATCATTTTTATAAGCATACTTATATTACAGTAAAAATTGTGTAGCCACTTAGAGGCAAGTTTGAAAATGTAGGAGGGCTTCACATGAAGCACCCCAAAAATTAAAATACTCATTTCCCTTTTGAAGGGTAGTGTCAGTCGCACCAATCAGGGAACATCGATTTTGGTGAAAATCCTGTTTATGTTTTAGGTGCTAGTATTATTCACATGAAAGGATAGGCTGACACCTGGGGAAACTGCTTACGCTACAATAGCTTATACATTCTCCACGTTATTTTGTAAATATATAATATAATACAAGTTGAACCCGCAAAATTATTTGACAGGACTCGGTCATGAACCTAGGGACTCAAGTTCCACAGGTGTCTTAACCGAGTGAGACATGCAATCTGCTCTGAAGAGAGTATTCTAGGCTAAATATTTTAATTTCATGGACATTTCAGAAAATTCTCTGGGCTTAAAGGGTCAACGTGTACTAAAGCAAATATTTTTTCTATCAATTTGTAGATAAGTCTTTGTGGACGGGCTGATCCTGACATTCCCAACTATAAACTTTTAAATGTAACAAAATTCATTTTAGAAAATAACTATTTTATATTTCATTATTAAATATACCCTCAAAACAATGGCATACGAGGGCGTCTCAATAGACTGGTGATGGGAGAACTTGAGTGCTACAAGGTCTTGAGGTAACATTTTACAGTAGATATGTGGATGACACTGTCTTAATTGTCGAAGAGAACATAATATCACAGGTTTACAAATGATCTCAAAATTCAATTCACAATTGAAAAGAGGAAATTGGTTGTCTTAATTTTCTAGATATTAAATTCATTAGACAAAACACATGTTGAATTACTGATTGGTACCACAAACCTTAACATGCAGGAATCTTACTAAATTGTCTATCGAAACACCCTATTCAAACGAAAATAGGTATAGTGTACGGTTTAGTAGAGAGAATGATTAATCTATCTGATTAGGTGTTTTGTTCAAAAAATTTACAGAAGTTTTCCACTTCTTATTAAACAACAAATATCCTTTGAGTTTCATTTCACAATATGTAATGTCTAGACTATCCAGTCATAAAAATAGAAAAACTAAGATAGCCAGTGATTCTTCCAATGACAAGATAAATAGACTATGTTTGCCTTATGTACCTAAGATTAATTGAGAACTCGTAATTGTATTTAAGAGCAAGTATAATACAGATATATGCAATAAGATTATAAACAAAAAGTGTAACACAAATAACTTGAAAGATAAAATTAACAAATTAGACCAACAAAATGTGACTTATAAAATAAACTAAGGTTGTGGAAAATCATACATAGGGCAAACTAAACGAAAATTTAAAGAAAGGTTACTGAAGGAATATTAAAGAAATGTTAGAAAACCAAAATTCTATTGCGCAGCACAAAATTCACAATAAACATAAAATTAACTTTGAGAATCTAGAAATTTTGGCTGCAGAAACTTATAGACTCAAGAATAATTTTAGATACACCTTATATAAAGACCAATTAGGCTCTTAATACCACAAAAGAATCAAATAGTTTCACAAATACGTAAAACAGCTTGTAACAACATCTGAAAGAAAGAAAAATAACTTTAACAGTTGTCATTACTGGTTCACATCCCTCCTCACTCTAACAATCAACTACGAGAGAAATTGTTTTATTAGTTAGTTCCTCCCTTGCTTTCGACTCAATAATTACAATCAACTACTGTAATGATTGATACAGTACAAAATTGTACACGATTGTTGTAAATTACACAATTGATTGTATTATGTGTTCGTGAAGTAAAAAAATGTTAGAAAAAATAATGGCGAGTTTATGTCCACACGTCCTATTACAAAGGTAGTTTATCAGTAATGTTAATCTAAAATTTCATTTGTACTTTTACTTTATGCTAACTTATGTATAATTTTATGAATTACAGTATTTTACATGATGGGGCCATAATGAGCTCCAAAATGTTGTGAAGTGTTTTAAAAGTTAATAAAAATGTCTGTCTAAAATTATAGAGGTGTATAAATGAAAGAAAAAACATTAGAGACAGGCTGATATAAAATAGAATAACTTATTTCACTGGAACATGTATATGAGATCTTTGCTGGAGCATATTTTTGGCAACCTCTCTTGAAGTGATAGTTCACTACAGGACTGTTGCATTTTTTATACCAACACGTTCATATAATGTGAAATCCATTTAGACAATCAAATGGAATTGATAAACAAATAAAATATTTTCCTGAATTACAGTTAACAAGATGAAGTTCAAAGCACATACATTTTGACAGAAAGACAAAGAAAACAAAGGAAGTTCCTTTCAGTCTACACAGGCCACACCGCAAACTTTTTTTGTGTTGAAAGTGGCATGATATCTGAAGACGAGAGCACAGTGTGCCATTTCTTCTCCATTAAAGGAAGCTTACTTTCAGATCTAATTGGCAATGTACTCAGGGTCACATTGTGCTAGTAATCAAAAGCATCCATGATTTATTTTGTTATTCTATTAATTAACAAGAAAAACACTAATGGAGAAAACTTCAATAATTTTAGAATTTTAGTATAATTTTAATAAAAAGGTTTCAATAAAAATTTCAATGGCAATAGCATTATTTGAGCATTTTAAAACATTTCTCATTTTGAGAAGGCTGTCAGATCTAGATCTAAAATTAACGCTACACTCAACCAAGGTGCAACTAAAACATCCCTGTCATAACTAATTACTTCTACACTACATAACAAAATTACCTCTTCTAAATTAATAGTTAAAGGTAAATTGACATCTGAATAATTCATTATTTCCAAACTAATCAACTGCTGACAACTTTCAGGCAGGACTCCAAAATCCACCATATTGACAGGAACTCCCTTCTCATGTACTTCGACCTGTATTTCAAAGAAACATTGATTAAAAATGTATATTATTTCATTGTTACTTAAAGTTTTATTAATTAGATTTCAATAAAGTTACCTTTGGCATTTTGGAGAACATCTGAAATTTTACAATGCAATTTTTGCATAATTGTGTAACGGCATCTTCAGCACTCACATTTACATATATTTCGAAGTTTCCAGGAAGTGTAGGTGTGACAATTATCTGGGGAACATTAAAATATAAAATAAATACATTAAATTTTTAGTTTTATTAAATAACACAACACAAACTACCTGATTCACCCCTTAGCATGCTCGTCTTGGGTAGTCATGGGGTCATCTTCAGACAGTCTGTCGATTTTTATTATAGACTAAAAATAATAATTACAGTAAATGCAATTGAAATTCAAAAGACTATTAACAAAATGAAGAGACGTGAGGAGCAGAACGAAGTCCACCCTGCAAAAATCGCCATTTATGAGACCCTAGCCTTGGCAAGAACACTGCTCGTTTTCCCTAGTAGACACACATGTTTAAAAACTTTCTACGTAGACAGGGTGTCATTCAAATAACTTACCAAAGCAAATCATGATACAGAAGGCAACAAAATGAAAAGGATTAGTTGAAAAAATTAGGGCACTTGAAGTCTGCTGAATGAGAAATGGGGGAAAAGGACACTCACAACACCACAAAAAGTATCCAAGAGCTTTTCTACATGATTGAACCTTTAGCAATGCCAAATAAACATTATTTGTTTATTAAACCTTTAGCAACAACAAATAAACAATTATTTGTTGTGACAAGTGAGCTGCCTACACTTTATCAATCATCTACTATTTCATTAAATAAGTCGTTCAAGTGTCTCATAAAACAACCTCATTTGTCTTTGCATGAAAAGGACAAAATTGCGATGCTTTCTGCCAAGAGATGTGTCGGCTAGTGATTTCCAAAAATCTTAGAAAGGATTAACCCTCCATTTCTTGCACTGTTGTAAATTTTACAACAGATTTGAATTTTAATCTCTTGTTTGTAATTCACTGCAACAATTAGTACGAAGGGCCAATGTATTCCTTTGCAGATCTTTCCACTTCCTGTTTAGTTGTGTTTAAATAGTTTCATGGAAGTGACGTAAGGTAGAGTTCATCTTCATCGTGTGAAGGGTTGTATATTTTTTTTTTTTTTTTTTTTTTTTTACAGCATGTGAGTTTCTTGTGTTTGTGTTGTCTTCTGAACTTCTACATGATATTCAGAGAGCTTTTCAGGAAAAATGGCTTTGCTTATGATAATTTTATTCTCCAAAAGAGTTTCAGAAGGACCTTGGTGAAGAAAACATTGAAGAAAGAGTAGATAATAGTAAAAGTGAAACTGATATACTGTATCTGACAACAGTTGTGCTAATACTGAAGATAACTTTTACAATGAAGAGAAAGGTGGTGCTCCATAGTGCCTGTTTATCTGAAAAAATATTCAAATAGAAACCTAACGGGAGCTTATGGAGAAAGTGTAAAAAGAGGGACATGCTTTATGTGCAGTTATATGCATTGTGGACAATTCATGTGCAAACAACACTGTAAGAAACAGATTGTTTGACTCAAATGTTCAGAGAAACAAACAGATTCCTTCTATTGAAACTTTGTAGAATGTGCGGGCGAATAAAAATGTTTCCTGAATTTATTATTTTATTTATTTTTTCTGATTTTAAAAATATAAAATAGTAAAAAAAAAACTTTATAATGGATTATTAATATCAACCATAAGATACAAATAACAAAAATTCAGAATATGCTAGAAGAATTTAGGGTTGTAAAAAATACCATGCACGAGTACTCATGTAAGATCTAATGGTGTAAAGGACAAAAGGTTAAATTTAGTATCGCATCTATATTTAATATGCTAACGACAACAGAACTTTTAATTGAGAATGATTTTGGCCTGTATAATAAAGTTTTAAAATTAACCAATTCTTTTCAGTAACACACTAGAACTAGAAACATGCAGATTTTCCTTATTTCATCTTTTTCATTCACTATTTCGAGTTTTTTGAAACTACATTCCCCCAAATCATGCCAAAATCATGCAACACAAAATTTTTGAATTTCTGATTAGGCAGCATTTAATAAAAGTTTGAGTGATTAATTTTCTTGAATAGGTATTTATGCATACCCTTCAATGCACTACAATAATTGTTTTTTAAAGGTTTCATTCTTTCTGTGTATAATGATACATGCATAACAATGTTCCAAGCCTTTTTGACACTGAATGTGGAAAAATTCTCCATTAATACTGTCAGTCATATGTCGAGCCATAAATCATTGCTTTTTATCTCCATAGGCCAGGAACTCGGCACTATTTAGTATCTAGAGTTCGTAGATGGTCACCCATCCAGGGAGCTGCAGTGCCTGTCAGTGGTGCTGCTTAACTTCCGCGACTTCACGGATTAGATTAACAAGCTCATCATGCCTTTTTTTGTTTTGATCAAAATACAGTGAAGCCTGTCTGAAAAACCACCCCTCTCAAAGACAAATCTTCTTTGCCAGTGATTTATACAAATCCTTTATTTAATTAAATTATCCTTTCCTGTATTTATTATATGGTGATTCAAATCACCTACATGGTGGATCAAACCTAACTTGCATCAGGACGTTTGACCCACTTCTGCATGATTAATGTAATGCAAAGCATGTCAGATTATACTAGCTGGGAAAGGGCAAATATTTTTTATAAAACACACTTTTACATGACCCGTTTTTATATGCCAAAAAAATTGTTTTTCATAAAAAGGAATGGAGTTAAAATGTTTAACTAAAAAGCGGGCCAAACATCTTAGATTGCTCCTATTGAAGCAAGAAAGTTTGCTGTTTTTTTTAAGGTTTTATTTGAACTTTTCAAATCTGAAATTGAATATTTTTAGTTCAAATAAATGCACATGTGCACTATTAGCTACATCAATTTATTAATGTAGCAAAACAGTTAAAACATCAATAAAATCTAAATTTAAAGACTCCAGAGATCTCCACCTCCATTGATAATGCATAGGATCTGGGGCATTGCTAGAGTTAACGAACAAATTTCTCACAATTAAATAAATTTAGACAAAAAGGAGAATAAAAAATTTAGTCTATTTACAATGGTTTAGTTTGCCTACATGATATTTAGTTTCACACACTAGTTTTGCATAATAAAAAACTTGCATATGTGTACATTTTCTCAATTTTTCAGCCCCCTAATAATTTTATTATAGGATGCTGAGGTTTACAAGTGTTGGTAATCGTGTACTATCATTATAATGCGATAGGTTTCATGTGGCACATTGATATGATATACAAAGATAAACAAAAGAGTATTGTTGATATTAACGAAGTTGTAATTCAATGAATGAAATAAAACAGTATTTACACGCAAAAAGCTATTATATTCGTTGGATTGGAGATACAGAATATTACCGTAAATTGTTAAACTGAACTCGTTATCCAACAAACTGGTAGCAGAGGGTTAAAAAAGAAATACGTCAGAAGGAATGAAGACGCCCTTCGGAAAAATAGAATTATTAACAAACACAAATCAGTCTGTGGAGCATAAAAATGAACGCTCTTACAAAATCCAAACACCTATATGAAGATGTAATACTAAAAGAAGAACCAAAGATAACCCCTGGAAATGAAGTAGGTAAAAGAAAGTGGCAAGAGTGGATGTATAAAAATGATGGGGTGATGGAGATGATTATTCTAACTCTCTGAAATGAACAACTTTTAGCATGTAGGGGAATAACTAGTGCAAAGACCTTGTGGGAATCGAAGAAAAGACATGAGGTAATCCACGAACATAGACCCATTTCGTTAAAAGCAAAATTAGGCAGGATTGAAAAACCGGACAATGAAACAATCAACGATTTTTAAACGAGGGCAACAAGCTTATCATGTGAAATTAATGAACTTGGGGGGAAAATTGAAGAACAGGAGCTGGTGCATTATATCACTGACGGTCTGCCAAAGAACTATAGTGAAGTGACGACCGCATTATACGCTAATTCAGACATTGATTTTGAATCAAAGAGGGATAGTTTATTAAGATACGAAAAAAGTGTGCTCGGTTGTATGGGAACAAGGAAGCAATAGCATTTAGGGCAAAAGAATTCAAGCAAATAAATTGCTTTGTATGCGGGAAACTGGATCACATCACAAAAAAAGGATGGTATAGAAAAAGTGGATACGAAAGCAAACCAGAGAGAAAACAAACCTAACAACTTGCATAAAAACTGTCACAAGAAAAGCAGTGTAATATCTACAAATAAGAAAGAATTTCGAATTATCAAAAGAACAATTCAATCAGATACCCGAAAAAGATGCAAGCAATGGTAGCAAAGGAAGAAGACACCACGCCAATAGATCAGCCCCCTAATAATTTTATTATAGGATGCTGAGGTTTACAAGTGTCATATAGGTGTTTGGATTTTGTAAGAGCGTTCATTTTTATGCTCCACAGACTGATTTGTGTTTGTTAATAATTCTATTTTTCCGAAGGGCGTCTTCATTCCTTCTGCCATATTTCTTTTTTAACCCTCTGCTACCAGTTTGTTGGATAACGAGTTCAGTTTAACATCAGCCTGGTGCCTGCACCAGAAGAAAAATTAGATGGCTATTGGATTCTGGTTGCACGGATACGAAAACAAATCCAAAAGAGAAAATAAACCTAACAACTTGCATAAAAATTGTTACAAGGAAAGCAGTGTAACATCAACAAATAAGAAAGAAGAAAGAAACTCAAATCCTCAAAAGAGCAATTCAATAGGTACACAAAAAAGATGCAAGCAATGGTGGCTAAGGAAGAAGACACTACGCCAAGCGATGGAAGAAAAATTAGATGGCTCTTGGATTCTGGATACACATCGCACATGACATAGAGGAACAGTCTATTGAGAAATGAAAAGTCAGCATGAATCGAAATTGTGACCGCAGAATCAGGAAGAAGAATATGTTCAAACACCGTCGGAAACCTGGTTAGATTCTCTAGCATTAAATCAAATAATCTCATCAAAATCAATCTGGAAAAGGTGTTGCATGTACCAGGTTTGAACTCAAACTTATTATCAGTCTACAGTATTTAAAAAAAGGACAAGAGAATTGTGCTCAATGAACAGTGTTAGAATATTTGATACCATTGACAATTCACTTATAGCAAATGGATTGTTCAACAGGGATAATTTCATTCTAGAAATGGATGTGGACGACAAAGAATGTGATACTAATAATGAGTCTTATGGCAGAAGTGAAATTGATGAAATCTGTTTCAAGTCAAATTCTAACATTGAAAACTTATAGCACAGAAGAATATGTCGTGTCAATCATAAATACATTGAAAAAATGTGTAGAAATAAATTAGTCAGAGAGCTTGAAGATTTTTCGAGTGAATACAAAACATGTGACAGTTGTTTGCAGGGAAAATTTACAAGACTTCCACTCAAAGACGTAGATATTGAAAGTGTTTCACCTGTTTTAGAGACTGCATGTAGACTTATGCGGTCCCATGCCGGTGAATTCACTGGGAGGGAGCAGATATTTGTTGTTGATTATTTATCAATACAGTCACAGGTACTTTGCTGAGTTTGTGAAACAAACACAAATGTGCAGATAGGTTGGTGGACAAGGAGGTGAAATACAAAGCGAGGTTAGTAGTAGATGGGTCCAGACAAGTGAGTGGAAGAGATTTTGAGTGTACTTATAGTCCAGTGATGAGGCTAGAAACGTTTCGCGTCTTGCTTTCTGTGGCTGCAATGAACAATTATCCTATGAAATACGTCCATACTAAGTTATGATTCCATACTAATACAATTCAGTAGATGTAACAAACGGCAAGTTGAACTCTGATTCTGAGCGAGTACAGCTCTGCGAGGAGAAGTGGATAGTATCACTCATTGAGGACATCAGCTTCAAGCAATTGGTTCGCTGACCAATACAAGTTTTTACTGATAAATCAATTATAGACTGGACTAGAGATATCAGAATATCTACCAGAAACAAACACATTATGAGGAAATCTAATTTCATGAAACAAGGCATTGAAAATGAAGAAATAGTTCTAAAACATCACAGATCATATGACATGAATGCAGATATCTTGACCAAAGACGTCGACAAAAATACTTTAAAGTCATCATATGTTATCATTAGGGATGTTGCTATAAGTAGTATTTTTTCATGCACACACGAAACAGGGGAATTTGTTGGTAATCATGTACTATCATGTTCTGCGATAGGTTTTGTGTGGCATATTGATATGATATACAGAGATAAAGAAAAGAGTGGTTGTTGATAGTAACAAAGTTGTAATTCAATGAATGAAATAAAACGGAGTATTTACACGCAAAAAGCTATTATATTTATTGGATCGGAGATACAGTATACTACCATACACTTAAATTGAACTCATTATCCAACAACAGCATGTGGCAAGAGGCTGCAACTACATATGGCAAGAGGCTGCTCAATGCAACCATGGGTGGCAACATACAATTAAGATAGCCTTATACACAGAAACACAATCAACTCCGGTTATAGTGAACTTCTGGGGACTAACATTTTTGGTTCACTATATGTGACGATGTCAAAATTAAATAGAATTTCTCCATAATGATTGATTTTATTATTTTAGAGATACAGCAAAATACATTAACAGCACGAATTGAAAATTTAAATATCTTTATTTATTCTTAAAAAAACCAATTATTTTCAATTCTTTGCTTCATACATTTTTCGTTAGTAATTTCTCTAGATCCTTCTCCAGAGTTCGTGCTCTCTCCATATTGGTCGTGCCCTGTCTAAATCTCGAAATGCGGTCGTGATACCTTTCAATGCCTCTTGCACAGTTGGAACACCGTCCCACTCTCCTAAGGCCCTTTTACTCCACTAATAACATATGAAATCTTTTCGGTAGTATCATGGCACAAGTGGCTAATAAAACCGATACCTTTCCCACTCAGTGTCCGGGGTGTAGCCAAGCAGTAGAGATGTGGCAGTCACACTCTTCCTGTCACCTACATAGAACACCATGTGCTTTGTCCTGTGGAATATCAAGTAACATCAAGCTTGAAATTGAAGCAAGCAAGCAATTGCATGTCGTCATCACCAGTTGTAGCCCACACAGGGCATGGCCTTTGTTCCACAGTGAAACTGAGTGGCATAAGGTCATCAGTAAGGTCCCCATTCTAGGCCAGTTACCTTCACCTTACAGGAGACTTCTTCGATTATGCCCTTTGGTCAATGATACTTTTTCTAATGGTGTTGGAATTTGTGTCACTGAGGCAATATATTCTTTCCCAGAACAGAATTAATTTCCAGGACGTATTTTCTATGTTCACTATATCCGAGATTCAGGTTCACTATAACCGAATCTTCTTGTGCTTATTTGTAACGTAACTGAAACGGGACCAGTGACTTCAATGTAAATGAGGGTTCACCATATCCAAGTTCACTATAACTGGAGCCAACTGTAATGTCACCTATGCAAGGCGAGCATTGATACTTGTTAGAAATTGATTAAAAAACAACGTGAGAGTCCCACAACTCTTCATGTGTCCAATGCATACCATGTTGCTACATACTGTGCTCTGGAAACAATCCAGGGAAGACTCTGCCTCCACATTCTCGCAGCCCGAAGCAAATATTTTTTTGACCGTATATCCATATGGTTATTGTCAAAGAATAATTTAGATGTGTTTTTAGAACGTGTCATTGAAGCATTTATAAAATGCACAAAGTATATTTATTTACCCACATTCCCAATCCTTTTCTTGAATCGACCCTGTTTAAAAGTATGGTTTTCATCATTGACCCTCTTAATTTTTTATATATTTTACAGCATACAACACAATCAAAACAAAAATTATTGCACATCATTGACTTGTATATAACAAATAGACAAATATAAAGATTTTGAAAAAACTGAATTAAAAGCGAGTTTTATTATTTTTGCACTCTTATCATTTTTAATTTTATACATATAAACAAGACTTCAGAAGCAAAATCACAGATTCTAATGTATAAAAAGTTTGATTTTCATTAATGGGAATTATGTGAAATTCCAAAAGGAGAACCTACCCAATTTGTATTTTATTACTATGAAGTTTAAGTATAAGTATTTTATTATTTTTAAATTATTATTTACATTTAAAAATTCATCGACCGCCAGGGGGCTGATACCAACCCCATTGACTGCCTGTGTTCGACAAAAAGGGTTATTTGGGGAATCCATAAAGTGGCAAGACAACTATCAACTATTGTATTTTACGGACCATTAAAAAACACAATTTTTTCTTTGAAAAATTGCCTCCAAAATTCAGGTGCATCTTATAAATGAAATTAATATAAAAATGTCCAGTGCTTGATTTAAAATTCCTGCCAGAACTTAAAAAAGGCCCTGAATTCAATTCTGCAGGAAACCTATCTCTATCTGGCAACAATAGATTCAACTGGCAGCAGCAGCAGTGCACTGATGTGACAAACATGAGTTGCAGGGATTCACAAGCTGTTTCCTTCCCATTCTGTCATCACAAACCCAGAACTGTTTTATAAACTAAGATTTTTTTAGTATGGCTTTGCAAATTAATAATAAAAATGGTAAAAATGTTATTTTATTCAAATTTCTTAAAAATTAAGATGTGCCTTATAGTTCGTAGACTGTAAACTGCTGGAGACGGTCACATGATTGTATTTGTACAGTATTACATTAAAAACAAAATTAATTAACTATCAACACTCACCGTTCGTGTAGTTTTCTGACCAGGGCCAACTAATGTCACATCTGGCAACTGTATCTGGGAAGACAATTCTTTCTCTACAGAGGTATCAATAGCATTGTTGAAAACTATTTTGTGGACGGATAATTTGCATTTCAACCACCTGCTGCTCTGGCTCTGAATTTGAAATACTGCTGATGTGTCACAACCAACATATGCTTCATATTCTGTCTGTGACATTTCTACTTGGATCCGATCTGCAAATAAAAAGAACAATCATACTTTGAAAAGCCTGGAAACTGAGAAATGATTTGCTCCAATTAACTTTGTTTTCAAAGATCACTAAATATTTTTTGTAAATAATAATTTGAGCTTGTGAAACAAAATGTTTCCTAATGTTGTATTTTCACACGGAAAAACTAAACAAGTTTAAAGATTCACCTGGCTGTTCACTGAGAGTCTTCTCTGCATGATTATCCAAAAAATCAGACAACTGTTCACTTGGAGCGAATGAAGAAATATCTTGGGTAAGAGTGGATTTTGTTTTATTTTTTGGATTCAAAATACTTCTTGCTATTGTGCCGGGAGTATCCTGAAGGTGCTTGGACAGTATCTCTTCAATACCAGTGACGCTCAAGGTACTACAGCTTTTCTCATTAGGTGTGACATTAAATTCGCAATTTGCTTCAAATTGTTGCACTGAGCATTCACCAGGCACTTCACTGGCTGATACTTCCAAATTAGGAACTGAAGAAACAAAACATGCTAAGTTGAAATTTTTTTATTATATGAATCATTATTATATAATATCATTCATTTTTTTTATATATAGTGAAAAATATATTTAAAAAATGACTGATAAAATATTTAACGGAAAGATCCACCAGGTCAGATCCTTCAATTTGTCTGCTTACATTTAGTCAAAATATAAATTATTTACTCCGATGGATTTGACAAGGAACTTACCAAGTTTCTCAGGCACCTCTTGTGTAGTAGGCTCAACAAATGCAATTCTCACACGATTGACATTTGGACTTTCAATTTCATGACCAAAGTTGGGCTGCAAAGACATAAACATCTGCAATTTATATATATAACAACAGCTCACCACCTTATTTATATTAATCACCAAAATGATTACATTTCACTCTACACAAAACACAGGGTACCACAAGGAGTGCCACCTTTCTGGAGACAAGAGTTGCAATAATACTTAAATAACTGAATTTATCATCACATTATAAGGTAGGAAACACCCAATAGATATCTTGTTGCAAATAAAGTAACATTGTTGACATAGCACCAAGTTTATGTAGTATAAGCATTTAAGTATATTGTGTAGCACTGTTCAGTGCAGAATGCAATGGTAAATACAGATCTGCAAATGAAGTTTGTTACATTTTTAGGGCAGTAATTAATTACTACAAAATCCCTTTATAAAATACACAAAGGGGAGGTGTGATTTTACAAGATGCCATGGAGACAATACCCTATAAATGTATTATTCCTGGATAATGAATCCCCCAGGGACCATTAAAAAAGAAAAATTGAGACTTTTTTGGACTAAGCTATAAAGAAATCAGCGAGTCCATATGCAATCTCCAACACAAGTTGCCCTGGGTACAACTTTGAAACTTAGGCCCTTAAAACATAGTTTTGGGGCCACGAGTTCATCTTCTCAGGCAGTATTCTACAAAAGTCTTTTTTGTACCTTCTATTTCTTTTTTGGAGATTTTACTCTTCTATGTACTCCCATTCTGCAGTACAGGTTGTCAGAGATCTGAAGATTCTTCCACTCTTATGCACAATTAAATTGACTACCTAATCACATTTCTGTGCAATTTGGTCACAGGTCTAAGTCTTTCTGTTTGTTAATAAACTTAATGAAGCAATTTTAGAAGTTTTACCTATACATACTACCATGACTATATGACAGCACGGTCATTTGAAATTGAGTTCCAGTGTGAAGCTAGTTATTTTAAAACTATGATTTACAAAGTGCAGAATGCTTACATAGGTACAGATAGTGTAACTAAAAACAAAAAAATTTAAGTTGAGACCAACAAGAACATATTTTGTCAATATGCCCATAACACTTGACAATATACTGCAAGTTCAATATATTATTAATTAGTGATTATTAGGGAGCGGATTTGAATGAAAGGAAACAAAAGGATTTGACCCGTCTTTATACGCCATTGTTTTGCAGTTTTTGTTTATTTTGACTAATAAGTCATTTTTTAATCTTTTTATGTCATTTTTAATGCTTTTTTTTGTTGATTTCATCAATTTTAACATCTTTTTTAATGGTACTTCAAATAATATTTATGAGATGCAAAAAATGTTCTTCACAGAATTACTCAGTAGCCTCTTCAAACTGTTTGCTCAGAAATTGGTTTGGCAGCCGTTGTGATGTAATCCTTGTGAAGGATATCAGTGCCAATGCTGGTCTGGCCAATTTTGGAATAACTCTAAAGACAGACATTTCCTGGTAAAGAATAATCCAAACTAATTTTTTCAAGTGGAGTTCACTCAAACAAACGGAAGAAGCCTTGATTACATGAGTAACATATCCAACAGACTGAGTTGTTCATCCGAACTGGTTCTGATAAGATTTTTTAAGTCATTTTTCTTTGGTTTTAGTGTATTTTTAAAGCATTTTAAGAGCATTTCATTTATCATTTTTGGCGATGTTTTAGGTCATCAAAATCCGTCCCTAGCAATTATGTATTGCACAAATATTTCATAATTAGAAAGTACTACTGAAATATTTAAGTAGTAGCATGAAAGATATTCTATCGATTACAGTTTTTAATAAGAAAAGATCTCTTAGAGTAACTGCTGTTTAAGTTAGTACATTTATATTCCATATTTTGATGATGATAATGAATCAAACTAAGAAACATTTTGAATTTAATTGTAATTCAGCTCAGCCTAAAACACCATCATATTGACAGATTGTACTTTCTTCCCACATACATTTTTCCTTCTGTTAAATCAATATAAAAAAGTATAAATGAATTACCAACAGTGAAACATGCTTAGTTTACTACTACTTTTCAATAGAACATTTGCCTCCAGCATCTTCTCAAGATTTTGATGATGATGCATCCTTCATCTAGAAGAATGCCTGTAGTTGACACCTCCCACATAATAAGCCAATATAGAATTCTCTTAATTCCACTACATTGGTTTTCATACCAAACAAAGCTTACATTCTGAAACATGCAAACAAAATGACTTACCCTCTCTTTACTACTAAGGATTGTGTCTAAACTACCCATTTTATCAGTCTTCAAATTAAAGTATTCTTCAGGAGTAACTTTGTTTTTCTGTGTTTTTTGAGTTCCAATTACTGATCTGCAAGAAAAGTAAAACACTATTCACACATGTCCCATTATCAAATTATTTTATTAGTAGAAAGATAATATTCTACATGTTTCAAATAATCAGTAGCAGCTAGTCTGAATGCACTCTGGCGATGCAGCACACTAGCCATTTCTAATAATAAATAAAAGAATTGTGTTCTCAAATTATTAATTTCCTGATCAAAACAATGATAAAGTGCATTAACAATTGCTGAGATCAGCTTTAATTTTTCTTAACAAGGGCACCTACAACTGGAGCAGACTGGGGTCCAGTTGTGCTTTTTTCCATAAGAGACCCTGATGACCTCGTGCAGAGCATGAGAATTCATGTTGGGCATGTGCGATAAAATGCTAGCCATTTAAGCTCTTCTAGGCTGTGGGATTTATAGCACCGGGCAGTCCTTGGCAATGCCTTACTCACCCATCAGGCAATTTCATACTAGAATGCATGTAGTTACTGATCACTACCAAGGTGAGACAGAGGCAAAATTGGGCTTTGATGTAAAACCTTTTTAGCATTTAAAATTTTACAATTGACAGAATAAATTAACACTGAAATATCAATGAAAAACTTCATTTTCAAACACAATCTAAATTACACAGGACTGCAAAGATTTTGCAGAACAAAATACTTTATATTATTAACATTATATTGAATGTCTTAATTAAGAAAATGATCCTTTTCCTGTACGAGTTTTGCATAATATGCAAATGACTCTATTAATTTTGATACCTAGCGTTGAAAGTGTTTGAATGAAAACTATGAGACTAATCTCTGACTGTATTTCAACATTACTACGTTGTATCATGTTCATAACGACAGAAGCCTCCAACAAAACTGTCCCTTATCCTCTCTTGTTGCTAAACAATCCTATGATGCAGCTCCACACGGTGATTTCATCGACTCAGTATGCGACAGGAAGCACCAATTAAATGTCATTATCTTGTGGCAGTGATCTTGTTTCAAATGTGTATTGTGTGGTTGCAATTTTTCTCTGAGGATAATTTTAGTATGAGTGTTATTTCAAGAAAAAGCTGTGTGTAACAAAAATACTTATTCCACACATTGTTTGTAAAACATGTGAAAAAAATTTTAAGGTATTGGTTCAACAGAGGTCAATCAGGTATGCCGTTTGGAACTCATATGGTTTGACTTGAACAACGAGGTTATTACAATAGTTCTTACTTTTAACAATGGTTCTCCTTATTACCCAGTAATATCACTGGAACGAACAAGCAAAATGAGACAGTGAACATTTTTCCAAATCTGCTCTCAGCAATGAATGGGACCCAATGCCACATAAACAAACGATTTTGATTCCTGTACCATTAAGAGCATTACCTGCAAATTCTACCAGTTCTTCCTCCGCTTTTGGGGTAGAAATTGATCTAAATATCAAAGGGAAGAGAGGATTCTCAACATTATCATGTTTCTTATGTGAATGGGTCTCTAAGAGTTACAGAAAGTCACTGGGAAGTTACAACTTTGCTAAAAACACTTGATACAGAGACTAAAATATTACTCTAATTGACTTGCTGAAAATTTTACTAATCCAAAACTGGCCCTTCTTTTCATAATGAGCAAAACTACCCACCATGATCAAAAACAAAAGCCAAAGAAGGCATTTGCGATGGAGCACATATGTTAGAATGTATTCAATGATGGACCACGCAGGTTTAGAGATGTATTCAACCACATGCCAGAAAAAAACAATTATTTCATGGGCCTATGTAATTTTTTAAGTAAAATTTGTATTTTAAAATATGAACAAACATTCAAACAGATTTGTGTAAAATTTTAGTGAGTAATTTTACTTCCTCACACTACATTAATAGCAGTTATATGTTATATGGAGGAGAGGGTACTTTTTTCGCCCTGAATGCTCGAAAAGATAGAGAGGCCACTGCTAACAGCACACCACTGCTTTTCAGCACCAGCCACCCCTACAAATGCAACAATTGCTATACACACAGATACACAATTAGTAACATTAAATGATGCAATGTTTTATAATTTAAAGAAGTATCTAACAAATACCATATAATCAATTTAACAATTATTGTGTAACATTGACTTACTTCAATGATATTTCTGCATCGCCAATAATGCCAGAAAAACAAGACAATTCAAGCTTCTCCTGTTGTCCTGATGGACTAAAGCCAAATTCCTTCTTCCAAGCTTTTTCATCTGCAAGAAGCCTCTCAGCAGCTTTTTCTGAAGGAAAGGACAAAGGAAACATCAAGAAACAAAACACACTTGATACTTTCGAGAGATTGTTAAAGAGGTATAAGCAAATTCATTGCTGTGTTAATGGAAGTTTGGCGACTATCAAAGATGCTTTATTTATTCTTAAATTTATTTTATTTCTTTTTTCTTCTTTCTGTTTTTTCTTTCCCCTTTTTTCTTTTTTCCTTCCCTCCCCACAATAGTACACATTATCAGATTTCACCTGGTTAAGTTTAAAAGTACATGTTGTATACTCACTGCAAGGACTAATGTGAGAATAAGAAAATACCATTTTCATTTTCTCAAGATATTAATGGTAAAATCCCTCTCTTTGAAAAGCAGTGCTCCTCCTCATATCTATGAATTCAGAATAGAACCAAAGATCTGTGGTTTCTTTCTTATCTATTTTCTAAATCTGAATATTTAATTCATTTTAACAACTCTTTCCAAGAATATATTAAGACATTTCCCAAAACACAGAATTAAAAAAAAAAGGTTTTAACATATTACAAAATAAAATGATACTACAGAGAAAATCTTTCAAAATAGTAACATAAAATGCACATATTTAACCATGCACTGTTCAATAACTGGTTATTTGAATGTTTGTTTTGATGGGAAATATGTATGTTTTGATGAACATTTTTACAACATGATTCACTTATGCAAATAAAGAACTTGAACAATTTTTTTGCCTCATAGATTAACAACAAAATATTAAATACAGTGAATGCAACTTGTCTTAATGTTGTAAAAAAAAGAAGCATTAATAAAGTAAAAGACAAAACAAACATTTTTGTTAGATTATTTTCATTGTGTTTCATTTAGTTATTCCAAGAAACAACAATGTACATTATCTCTGTAAAACAAGTTGGGAATAAATATTATAATAATAATAATATTAATAATAATAATAATATTAATAATATTAATAATAATAATATTAATAATATTAATAATAATATTAATAATATTAATAATAATATTAATAATAATAATAATAATAATAATAATAATAATAATTATTATTATTATTATTATTATTATTATTATTATTATTTTTTAGAGAAATGCATGTAAACCATTTCAAAAAACTATGCTGATAATTATGAAAAAGAAGCATTAATAAAGTAATAGACTAAACAAACATTTATGATAGATAGCAAGACTTGTAATTTTTAGCTTTAACATATTTTCTTGCTTTCTATAAAAAAAAATTTTTTTAAAATTGTGGGGACTGCAAGGAGTTTTTTTTATACTGTTCAACTTTAAAGCCTTTGCAACACATTTAAACGTTGAAAATTTGATAAACACTGGCAAACAGGAACTAATGATGCTACAGAATGGCAGAGACTTTCATGTACTAGTTAGTTTTCTAATTTCTTTGACCTGGTCTAGCGTTTCAGCGTTGCCCCATCCTCTTGCCAGCTGCAATCTATTGCCACCCAAAGCAATTTTTTTTTAAATGTTCTTAATTTTTTGGTTTCTTAATGGTAGAACCAAAATAGGACTTTAATAACATTAGAAAGAGTAAAACCTTACCCTATATGGGCATTTTCATTGAAAAATTTGGAGCAGTTTTTAAGAAAACGCCATTTAAGCAATACTGTAAATGTGAAATTTGAAGCACTTTTTTGACAGATAACCTTAGTTTTCACTTTGTTTGAAACTTCATGGGAAATCATCTTGAGTACTTCTACTCACAAATGCAAATCACTGGAAATGTGCATATTAACAACATGAGAGATCTTTTGTAAAAACATACATTTGTGTAATTGAAAAAACAACAACAAAAGAATACAGTAAAATGGCTTTTATGTCATCTTACACAGTGCTTTTAGTACTATCCATACAAAAAGATTTTTAAACAAATTTGGAGTGGTTTTTGAGAAACTGGCGTTTGAGCATTTGTGAAGATGCGAAATTCTGAGCTCTTTTTTACAGAAAACTTTTAGAGTTTTCGTGATATTTTATTATTAAAAGAAATCATTTGAAGAACTTGTTTTAACAAGTTCAATACAGTATACAAATCGTCATTAATAATAATAATAATAATAATAATAATAATAATAATAATAATAATAATATGAGAAAGATGTCAAAAAAATTACAATTGTGACATTTTTGTAAAAACAAAAGAATATAGCAAAATTTCATATTTGCCACTTTACACGTAAGTACATTTAACACTATCAGTAAGACGAATTTAAAGAAAAAAAATTTGGAGTCATTTTTGTGAAATTCTTTCTTTTTATATTTTTTAATAATGCCCATATTTCAAACAAAATTGCGCAAACACTACTACAATTTTCCAAAAAGATGTACAGGACATTAATGAAAGAACTAATTATCAAGAACAAATTTCATATGAAAGAAAAATTTCTATCTTCAATTCTGTAGTTGTAGAAAGACCCTGAAAAATGTCAAACTTTTACAATTTTCGAAAATTTAGAGTTGCCAGTGAAATCAGAATTATACATTATTTATAAGTGTATTTTGCTCTATTCTTACTGAAAGAAATTACAGAAAAATGTGCAGCCGTTTTTGAGAAAATTTTGAAAATATCTCAGGTCTTCATGAAAGTACCCACCAGAATTTAAAGAATGGTTTTCAAAATTGTAGAGCATTAAGATGAGCCAGATTGACTGTGGAATATTCATTTTGTAAAATATCCTACAATTAATTTAGGCAATAATGTTGTTCACAGACATATTTTGAAAACAACATTTTCTCAGTATCAGGGAACCCCAAAACTTGTATCTCCTACAAAATCTCCACAGCATTACATAACTTTTACTATACTATGTATATTACTCTATATACATACGTATACAAGAAAGTAAAAATGAGAAGTATGGATTGCATGAGAAATTCAAAAAATATCAGTTACACTATGTACATATACATTGTATAATTACAAGCATCTAAACATATGTACATATATTCTCTCATGTTTACCCACTATTTTCGTATTGTACATGCATAGACACTTTCTTGTAGTTGGTAATAAGTTCATATAAATTTTAATGGTCAAACAGACCAACAAATTAAACTTCTGCACGTAATTGGATGCTCAATCCTGATATCTTTCAATTTTCTTTCTTTCTTTATTCATTCATTCACTTGATCCTGGTTGAGAAATAAATTTGAACTTCTAATTCATTTCCACTTCACTTTGTCTGAATTATATTTTCCCCAATATTAAATTTCTGAAGACTGTCATCTCTCCACGTTTCATTTATCTCCTTTCCATTTCTTATGTTTACTTTCTTATCCTCTTTAATAACTTCTTACATTTTTGCCTATTGATATTTTTTTTCTACATTTCATAAAACCCCACAATGAAAGAGAGAAGGGCCCAAAAACTGCTACAGATCAGTTATTCCAATTTATAATTGGTACTACCTATTTACCATTTACACTGTGCAGTGCCCATAAAGATGCCATTTTCTTTTTCTTTTTTAACAATTCCAACTTTGTTTATACGTACATTTAAAATGTACACTTTGTCACCATGTTTAGTCAAACTCTGTACAACACCAACAACTAGCACCAAACTCTATTGAAAGTGAAAGAAGTGAAGTACACACAAGTTCTTTTCTTTCGTTCCGCATTATAAGATTTCTCAGGAAGTCACAATAGACAGCAGCATCAGAAAACAAATTAGCAGTTGTTAGATTGAAATGCAATCAACTAAAGTTTAAATCAAGCTATACTTCAAATTTGCAATTTTCAGAACTATATTTATTTGTAAAACTAAATTTAATGAAATGTAGTCATTCTGTGCTTTCAAAATAACCATTTTATGCAATATTCATAATTTTCAACGGTCATCATTCAATTCTAAACCTAGCATAAGTTACAGAAACAGTATAATAAAATATGTGCTCAAACTCTTACCTGCTGGAACAAAGTCTTCAGAATAATATTTTTTAAAAAGAGCTTCAAATTCTTCTGTTTTTTGTTTATTTGATTCACTGAAATAAAAATAATTTCTGAGTATTCTATGCTACAAGTCTCTAAAATTAATAAGAGTTTAAAAAACACTAAACTTGTTTCATACAAAACAGGATTTTCTTAAAAGTTCATCTAAAAGACCATACCCAAAAATACTGGCATTGCTTTGGCTGAAACGTGGTGTGGATGTGCCTAAAGTAAATTCATTTCGAGACATATCTGACTGGTTCTTGGAGATCTCTGAAACAAAGTCCCCCACCCACCAATAAATACAAAATCAAACACAAATCTAAAATAAGCTATCATATTTACTTTTAACAAATACCAAATTAATTATACCGAAAGCAGAATTTTCCAAAGCACTTTCAGCTAATAATCGTTGAAATCTTAGCTGCAAGTCAATACTCGAATCCGATAAATGACTACTTCCAAGTTCATCCAGTATACTGAGTGTCAAGTTACTATCTGGCACAGTATTCTCAGAAAAACTCTCCTTCAATTTTTCTGAAATATATAAACATACATGTATTTAATTAGAGCCAAGTCCAATTATCTTGAAAGGATTTTTTTATGGAGGGGGGTGCAACGCATGTAAATATGCCAATCTTAGAGATTCATTTTCCAGTGAAATCTACTACTCAGAGTAGTTGAATCAAGATTCTTTTTTATTAAAAAGTTCTAATTAATATTTTTCAATGGAATCGGTACTACTCAAAGAAATTCAATTAACAATAAAAAAAGTATACAAGTTTATAAAAATTACGTTAATTTTGTATTAACTGCATAGTGCGTCTCAGTCAAACAAATATTCTGTAGAATAAAGCACAATTTTAAGAACAAAGACACTTGTTTCATACAGGTATTACTTACCTGGCAGTTCATCTGGCACTGCTGGAGTGGTCATGGTTGTATTGGGGGTTTCTTTCAGTTCTTGCTTACATTCAGTTTTTGAATCTGTTCGGATTAGTTCACCCGAACGAAATTTTTCCATTGCTTTTCAGATTTAATAAGGATAAAACTTTGCATTCGTCAAATGAGAATTCATTCGTTTAAAAAATATTCAAGCCCACATAATACATTGGAATTCCTTAAAAATGTGAGCTTAGAGAAGAAATTATAACAATGTCCAAATGAAAATCCTCGATGCTAACTAGTATCACACTTTCAAAATCAACATGTTTCGTTCGCGAACAAAGTCCACAACAGGTGTAAATTTGACAAGACACCAAACTGATACCTTACTTATGTAAAACATTTAACGTAACCACAATCAAATACATTGCCTATGGTTCAAATCCTCAATATAATTATTGCTTCACTACGTTGCCGACACCACAGCAAAAATCGTGAAAATTCACAAAGCCACTTATTACCCGCCAGTGGAGTCGCGCAAGGCGACTTGAATTCAGCTGTCAAGATCAGGTTGACCAACATTTACAGCTGCATCTCAATGAGGAAAATTTATATTAAAAATAAATGTAATACATACTCAAAACACGTTTTACAATTTTTAATATATTTTTTAACTAGATGAGCTCAGCGAGTAGTCTAGCAAAGTGAAATAATAACATCTATCTGACAGCTTTTTTGACAACTTGTGTTTCGTTTAAGCCAATTAATTTTTGACACCGACAGATTTATCATTGCTTGGCCTCTATTTTTAATTTCACCTCTTTGTAACTGAGCTGAACTAGAAAAGTATTCTTCAAACCAAGGCCGGATTATTCCTAGCGGGAGCTTCGAAGACATATTTCACACTGGCACTATATTTCACAAAGCGAGACGGGTTTCCCGCCATTACACCACAGATCGCTTGGCTTATCTTTCCACCACGTGGAGAACTGCTCCAGATAAACGGGGTGCTCTGTAGACCTCTTGGCGCGCTCTTTAAATATCTGTCATGTATTTAAAAAGTTAGTTTTATATTAATTTTCCCTCTTTAATATTAACAGAGTAAAAAGTATGCATTAAATGCAATCCTAAAAATTGTTATTAATCTTCTTTTACAGTGAAAAGTTTGATAATGGTAATAAAACAATAAAATAGTTTAATTCCGTAAACATGTTCATTTCCTGATTTCCCCCTTTCAATTAGCAACTGCTCATTTTTAACATGACAATTCCCTGCAAAATGTCCACACTTCAATTTCTCAGTATTCTCTGTTTCTCCATATCGGTCACCCTGAGATTTATAAAATAGAAACACGAAATCTTGTTATTGATATAATGTTCCTGACCATAAAATAACATTCTGCAGCCTCAGTAGTGGGATGACAGTCTGCCAAGGGTAACAAAATGTCAAAAAGTGGCAAAGTAATCAATTTGAAAACTTGGCAGACCAGCCACAAATCAAAGTAAAATTATAAATTTTAAGAAAATATTACCATGCCACAGTCTTGCTAAGACAGGAAAGTGGACCATAGGGAAAATAGTGAATGAGCTAGTCTTTGCAAAAGGCAGTTAATTAATGAAGGTTTTGCAATTTTCATCTATTTCACTGCAAAAACCTGTCTACCTTGAATACTCCAGATATCTGCTGATTCTGCTTTTAAAATTATTTTGAATAAATTCAAAATACTCTGCACATAAATAGAGGAGAAATGAAAGCATAAATTAATAGAAAATAAGTAGTGCAATAGTTTGCAAAGAAGAAAATAATTTATCTTAGAAATCCCATAAAGTCGAAGAGTCTGCATTTCATTTTTGATCTTCATATATGGTAACAAATTGGTAAACAATTTGGGAAGCCAAGATGGTAGTGGACATTAGCAGGGGCACCCAGAGAAAAGCAGGGGCCTGGGACAGTCATTTTTGCTGCCTGGGGGCAGTTGATCCATGCGGTCCGTTCATTTCAAACAAAAATTCTCTCTTTCATAAGCAGAATTCTTTTCTCCATGCATCAGAAATAACATAGCATTATATCTGGATAATGGATTCATAATTTTTTCTTTTTAGAGAAGAGAAATTCAGGGCTCCAGTTACGTTGGGGCTGGGGACTTAGGGCAAGTTACCACAGCTGCTCCCTTCCTCCCCCCCCTTCTGGTCACCCCTGGGCATATGTACATTTAAATACAGTAAGTATAGAAATACAGAGGCGAATTCTCCGATACACCGCGCGTATACCGCCGGTATACGTAGCAGTTCGAAGTGAATAAGAAATATTTAATAAGTTTGATAATCCTCTACAAAGTTATTGAGATTTTGAAATCTTTAAAACAGATGAGAAAAAATAACTTTTGCTACCGAGAGCCAGTCAGTCTTCCGCATCCGTAAGCGCTATGAACTGCGTTAGAGTGAGAAGTTTCACAGTTCTTAGCAAAAATTTTTAATTTTAGCGAACAATTAAGATGTGATTTTTCGAGACTGAATTCCGCGACCTACATTTTTAATATCAGTACACGACCGAACATATACCTCAAATTTGAAGATAGAACGCATGAAAAACCCAAAGAAGAATATTTTTTTTGCTCACACCCTGTTAAGTAGATCCCTTTATTGTACCACAACAGAAAACGATTTTTTTCTCCCTTGCTGGTGCTGCATAAGAACTCTGGTAGTGTCGGAGTTGACATCCTTTCTGCTCAACAGCAATAAATTCTTGTAAACTAATTTCTAAATTGTCAAAAAAACACTGTTTTACACTATAACAAATTCTGAAAAAACAAACACAGCTTCCGCGGCTCGAGTCGATGACTTCTTGGCTGTCCGGGTGACGCCAGTGGGCTGAGAGGTCGACGTTTCGTCTGTCATGTTGCAGGCTTCCTCAGGGCAGTGATCAATGGAGTCACTGCCCTGAGGAATGAGGTGGTGGAGTCACTGCCCTGAGGAATGAGGTGGTGGAGTCACTGCCCTGAGGAATGAGGTGGTGGAGTCACTGCCCTGAGGAATGAGGTGGTGGAGTCACTGCCCTGAGGAATGAGGTGGTGGAGTCACTGCCCTGAGGAATGAGGTGGTGGAGTCACTGCCCTGAGGAATGAGGTGGTGGAGTCACTGCCCTGAGGAATGAGGTGGTGGAGTCACTGCCCTAAGGAATGCGGTGGTGGAGTCACTGCCCTGAGGAATGAGGTGGTGGAGTCACTGCCCTGAGGAATGAGGTGGTGGAGTCACTGCCCTGAGGAATGAGGTGGTGGAGTCACTGCCCTGAGGAATGAGGTGGGGGAGTCACTGCCCTAAGGAATGAGGTGGTGGAGTCACTGCCCTAAGGAATGAGGTGGTGGAGTCACTGCCCTGAGGAATGAGGTGGTGGAGTCACTGCCCTGAGGAATGAGGTGGTGGAGTCACTGCCCTGAGGAATGAGGTGGTGGAGTCACTGCCCTGAGGAATGAGGTGGTGGAGTCACTGCCCTGAGGAATGAGGTGGTGGAGTCACTGCCCTAGGAATGAGGTGGTGAGGGGGAATGAGGTGGTGGAGTCACTGCCCTGAGGAATGAGGTGGTGGAGTCACTGCCCTGAGGAATGAGGTGGTGGAGTCACTGCCCTGAGGAATGAGGTGGTGGAGTCACTGCCCTGAGGAATGAGGTGGTGGAGTCACTGCCCTGAGGAATGAGGTGGTGGAGTCACTGCCCTGAGGAATGAGGTGAGGAATGGAGTCACTGCCCACTGCCCTGAGGAATGAGGTGGTCACTGCCCTGAGGAATGAGGTGGTGGAGTCACTGCCTGAGGAATGAGGTGGTGGAGTCACTGCCCTGAGGAATGAGGTGGTGGAGTCACTGCCCTTAAGAATGAGATGGTGGAGTCACTGCCCTGAGGAATGAGGTGGTGGAGTCACTACCCTGAGGAATGAGGTGGTGGAGTCACTACCCTTGAGGAATGAGGTGGTGGAGTCACTGCCCTGAGGAATGAGGTGGTGGAGTCACTGCCCTGAGGAATGAGGTGGTGGAGTCACTACCCTGAGGAATGAGGTGGTGGAGTCACTGCCCTGAGGAATGAGGTGGTGGAGTCACTGCCCTGAGGAATGAGGTGGTGGAGTCACTGCCCTGAGGAATGAGGTGGTGGAGTCACTGCCCTGAGGAATGAGGTGGTGGAGTCACTGCCCTGAGGAATGAGGTGGTGGAGTCACTGCCCTGAGGAATGAGGTGGTGGAGTCACTGCCCTGAGGAATGAGGTGGTGGAGTCACTGCCCTGAGGAATGAGGTGGTGGAGTCACTACCCTGAGGAATGAGATGGTGGAGTCACTGCCTTGAGGAATGAGGTGGTGGAGTCACTGCCCTGAGGAATGAGATGGTGGAGTCACTGCCCTGAGGAATGAGGTGGTGGAGTCACTGCCCTGAGGAAGCCTGCGACATGACAGACGAATCGTCGACCTCTCAGCCCACTATGCGGCGTCACCCGGACAGCCAAGAAGTGAACCACAGCTGACTGTCATCACACGAATCAAGTTGTGGAAGAAAATACTTTTTTTAGGCTACCCTTCTTGACTAACATAAAAATGCTATATATAAGGAGCATTCAAAAAGAAATGAGCTGCAGGTCTAGGAACGAAAAACAGTACCTTGTATATGAGAAGTATTAAGGGGCGTGCGATGACCAATTTGGGTGGGTAAGCTCTGTAAATAGCAAGAGTGCGATTTGGAGTTTGTTTTGGAAGACAATACGAAAATATATTCACTTCTATAGGTTTTTAATTAAATCATTATATCAAAAATGACATTATTATTATTATTATTATTATTATTATTATTATTATTATTATTATTATTATTGGTAATGGAGGGGGAAATCTTTTATAGATACCGGCGAAGCCGGTTATGTCGGACTCTCCATCATGGCCTACCGACTAAAACCTAACCTCCATTCTCTTGTGCCCTGAGTTTCCCTCCATGGAACCGTTGTCAGACATTACTTCATGGAGGGAGCAGGCAGGTGGCTGAGTTGTTTTTAAAGCTCAATCCGCTTCACGGGCGGAGTCGTTCTTCTTTCCTTTTCATGATGAACGTCACGAACCCTTGTATGAGGCACCACTCTTTCTCCGACTTCAGCATGTGCTGCACCATGTTATTTGGCGAGATGTCCTGGTCTAGCTCGCTGTTTAGCTCGATCCTCCGACTATCCCATGCTCCGCACTCGAATATCGTGTGCCTTGCGTCGTCGTTTACTTGTCCGCAAAACACGCAATTCGAGTCGTTTGCTCTTCTGAACCTGAACAGGTAGGACTTGAAGTAGCTGTGCCCAGAGAGCACCTGTGAGAGGTAGAAGTTTACCTCCCCATGACCTCTATTGAACCATGGTTCTATGTGTGGTATTAGTTCATATGTCCATCTACCATTTGTTTCTTTCTCCCCTCTCCTGCCATGCTGACAGGAGAGACGTGCGTGCCCTCTCTTTTATGTCTTCTTTCCGCTTGCGTAGAGTTCCCGTGCAGATGTCAGTGACTCTCTTCGCTTCGTTATAAACGACCTTCCTTTCTCTTGCCAGAAGGTCTATAGGAGGAACTCTGGCCAGAACCCCTACGGCGCTGTCGGAGACCGTGCGGTAGGCTGACGTTATTCTTAATGCTACCCTTCTTTGTACTTGTGCGACCTTGCATCTCATGGAGGCTTTCGCGAGTCTGTCCGCCCACACTGGGGCTGCATACAGCATTTGTGATTGGACAGCACAAGCAATCAGCCTCCGTTTCACCTCTCGAGGGCCTCCCACGTTTGGCATTAGCCTGGAGATATTGGCCCCAGTCCTCATTGCCTTATCGGCGATCTTGTTGATGTGAGGCCCAAAGTTGAGCCTGTGGTCAAGTTCGACTCCCAGATATGTTATCTGTCGTCTCCAGGTAATGTTCGCCTCCCCCAGCCTAATATTGGGGGTACGAAATGCTCTGCGGTCCGTAACCAGTACTGCCTCTGTTTCCTCTATAGCCACGTGTAGGAGTCTCCTGTCAAGCCATCTTTTTACCCTGAAGAGGGTTTCGTTCACTTTCCTTTCGAGCAGGTCGACTTTGTTGCTCGTGCAGATGATCAGAGTGTCGTCTGTGTACCCAATAAGGTGGGTATCTGGCGGGGTGTCTATGTGTAGCAGCTTATCATACATTACATTCCATAGGAATGGTCCCAATCTCGAACCTTGGGTCACGCCACACGTCACGTCTTCCCCCATTGCGAAGAGGTCCGTATAGACTATACTCCTCTCGTGAAGATAGTCTTCAACCATTCTTAGGAGGTATTCAGTGACTTTCTTATCTATCAGAGCCTCCATGATGTCCTTCCATCTGGCGCTATTGAACGCGTTCCTGATGTCTATGGCCACCAGAGCACAGAATCCTTTCTTCTTCCCATCACCCCTTTTGGCCTGTTCCGCAATCCTGACCACTTCGAAAATGGCGTCAGTTGTCGTCCGCCCCTTCCGGAAGCCATACTGTTTAGGGGATAGGTCTGATAGGTATACCTCCAGCCTTGATATAATTAGTCCCTCTAGTAGCTTTCCCATGGTGTCCAGGAGGCAAAGCGGTCTAAAAGACGAGGTCTTTTCAAGCGGTTTATTACCCTTCCGGAGAAGGATGCGTTTCTGCCTCTTCCATCTTCTGAGGAATATTCCATTCCTGAGACAGGAGTTAAACACGGATAGCAGACAGTCGGGATGTTGCTCTGCAACTATCTTGAGCATTTCGCTTGGAATCCCATCGAATCCCGGAGCTTTCCCACATTTTAGGCTATTTGCAGCCCTCCGTAGTTCGTCCGTTGTAAACAGGACTCCCTCGTCAAAAGAAAAGACGCTCGGTCTTTGTCTTGTCCAGCACTCTCTAATGGGGAATAGGTCACTTATGACTTCCCTCACCCAGTCTGGATCGCTCAGTACAGGCGTCCTCCCCTCCATTCTAAGCTTTTTGGTCACAATTTTTGTAGGCCGTGCCCCACGGGTCACTTTCGACCTCTTCGGTGAGCCTCTTCCAACATCTGATCTTACTTTTTTTAATCTCTTTCTTGAGGAGTTTGTGAGTCGTCTTGTACTGCTCTTTAAATGTGGGATTCGTCTTAGCTCTCGTCGCTTGCCTTCTCGCCTTGATGCATCTCTTACGTATTTCTGCTATTTCCTGTGTCCACCAATAGACCTGCTGTTTGCGTCTAGGGCCACGACGTCTAGGCATCGACGCATCGCATGCAGTCTACTACTGTCTCGATTGTTGTTTTTGTAATTTCGTCGAGTGTTTCTGCTTTCTTGTCCAGTCCAGGCTATTCAACAACTTGGATTCTTCCAAGGACGTTTTGCCTTGTCCACATCCATTTTCTTAGGATTCCAGGGTAGTCGCTTGTTTTGTACCCGCTCTGTTTCAACTGAGGACACTATATATAGGTGGTCACTTAGTGTTTCCTCCTCTAATATTTCCCAGCTCTTTGCATATCTGGCGAGGCTAGTTGAGCATATTGTCAGGTCTAGAATGGAGGAGGCGTTCCCTCGTTGGAAGGTTCTCCCAGCCCCCGAGTTTAAAATAAGATCATTCCTTGCCGCGAACTCACTAACAATAGCTCCTCTTCTATCGGAGCGTGTCTCGCCCCATTCCGGAGATTTACCGTTGAAGTCGCCGGCAAGTAATATCTTTGATTTGGCTGTCTGTAGACTAGTGTCTAGTTCGTCAATTTCGGCTATAAATTTGTCGATTGTATCGTTCGGAGAGAAGTACCAACTGTATATTCTTATGTTACTAACTTCTACCCAGATGAACCCGTACTTCGTCTCCTTGTACTTCTGTACGCCTAGGTTACCATTTACCACCTTAATACCAGCTCTTCTCTGCACATCCTGATACCACGTAGAGTCGTCAGAGGGCTGTTCACAAAATAATATCAGGTCTATCTTCTTTTCGGCAGCTACCTGCAGTGCCAAGTCGCGTGCCTGTTTGCTTCTGCCTCGATTAATTTGTAGCAATCGGAGCATATCTGGCGCGTTTGTCCTTTTTGCATGCCGCAGCGAACGACTCACATCTACTGCCTCCCAGGGCATGGTCGTCGCTTTTGTTCCTGTCTTTGCAGAGAATGCACTGGGTTTTTCCCCTGCAATCTTTTGCATTGTGTCCTGCTTTGCCACATTTGTAACAAATGTTTCTCCTGTCGGGGCCCTTGCAGGAGGTTGATATGTGCCCGAAATCTAGGCATCTGAAGCATCTTGTTATCTGCCTCTCTTCGCTAATCCGGCAGTTAACCCACCCAATTTTGATTTTTTCCATTTTTAACAGATCTTGGGCTTGTTCAGCTGGTAGCAGTAGTGTCGCTGTTTGCACATTACCGTATCCTCTTCGCATTCTACAGGAGCCAGCGATTTCATGAGTCTCTGCTTTTATACCTTGGGCAACCGCCTCGACAACCTCTTCGACTACCACAGTCTCGTCGATGCCCCTTATTTTAATAAGCCGCTTTGGCACCAGCGCCTTTACTGTGGCTTGCGTGCGTACTGCCTCCTCTACTGCCTTGTTGAAGGAGTCAATATCACCGGTCTTCCGGATGACGATTAGCAGCTCCTTCTTTTGCGTCTTGCGGATCTTCAGGATCTCTGCCCCGTGTGCCTTGGGGTCTACCGACTCCTTCGTTTTTTTGATGATATCCGCGTAGGATTCACCATCTTTGGCCGCTACTTTAATCGCCTGGTTCTGTATACCGGGGCGGTTCTTAGGCCTTCCCGACTCTGTTGCCTTCTTGCTTTCTTTCTTCTTGGTCGACTTTGCGTACAGCCATGTCTGTTCGCCGTCGCTCACCGTGGCCTCTGTTTCCACTACTTCAATTTGCTTCCCTTTCACGGCATTGTCCACCGTTACCTCTCCTTCCGTCATTTCTGTCACCTCCCTCTTGTCCAATCTGGTGGTTTCCGCCGGGGGGCTGGGAGCTTCTCTCTTCTTGCACTTTTTCTTCCCTTGGCGAGTCTCCGCATAGTGCTTTCCTATTTTCGTAGTTGAGCACTCTTGTAGTCGATCCAGAAACTCTGCTCTTTCCTCCGCAATGGCCTTGCTTCTGTTTTTCATCGAGTCGATGTCATGCAAGGCTTTCATCATTGCATCCTTTACCGGCTGTGGGTTGTTTCGGAGCATTTTGCCACTTATCACACTTAAGGCAGTTGTCAGGTCGTCGACTAACTTCGTCTGTGCCCCATGCAACATCTCCATGGCCGCCCATTTCTCCAGCAGTATACCCATAGCTCTTGGCGGTATCACCACGCTCTCCTCTGCAGGGAGATCAGCTTCACGCACCTCCAGGAGGTTAATCGCACTATTATCTGACCGAGGCGCCAAGTCCACGTCTCTGTCCTTGACTCCTGTAGGTACACCAGTTGTCGTGGGGGTACTTGGAGGTGATCTCTGCTGATTCGACTTCCCAACTCCTTCGGGTGTGGGCTCTCCTTGCCTGGAAGATACCTTCACTCCTGTAGGTACTCCAGATATGGAGGGGCTGCTAGGAGGTGATCTTTGCAGCTTCCGCCTTCCAGCGAAGGGGTTAAATGCACTTATGGCATTATCTGTCAGAGACGCCAAGTGATCCACGTCTCTGGCATTGCAGTCGCTTGGTGACAACGCCCGGTGGCCTGCTTGCTCGCCACCGACCGCCGGTACTGGGGCTCCAATCCCCTGCACCGTAATGGTTGATCCTGAAAGACCTTCCATCGCGGGTTTTTTCTTCGGGGTCACCTTCCCGTAGCGTTTTTAAGCTCCCGCCAGCTGAAAGGGAAACGGAAGAAAAGAAGAGGGGACAGTAAAGAATAGAGTTAGAATAGAAGAGTAGAATAGGAACGACTCCCTAGCCCTCGAAACCTAATAGCGTCGGGATCGGGAACACAAGAGTTGGCCGATACAAAGATTGGCCTACAGGATAGAAAAATAGAAATGTGCCACAAGTAAGTGGAAGCAATGACACGCCAAGAATGTGGGGATTGCAGGATGTATAGGGAAGTGACAGCGGACAGCTGCTCCGATTAGTCGCCTTCTACGACAGGGGGAGATCCCGAAGTGCTATTCTACTAAAAAACCCCGACACCACACGGGGGAGTCCCTGAATACCTCCTGAGAATGGTTGAAGACTATCTTCACGAGAGAAGTATAGTCTATACGGACCTCTTCGCAATGGGGGAAGACGTGACGTGTGGCGTGCCCCAAGGTTCGAGATTGGGACCATTCCTATGGAATGTAATGTATGATAAGCTGCTACACATAGACACCCCCCTAATACCCACCTTATTGGGTACGCAGACGACACTCTGATCATCTGCACGAGCAACAAAGTCGACCTGCTCGAAAGGAAAGTGAACGAAATCCTCTTCAGGGTAAAAAGATGGCTTGACAGGAGACTCCTACACATGGCTGTAGAGGAAACAGAGGCAGTACTGGTTACGGACCGCAGAGCATTTCGTACCCCCAATATTAGGCTGGGGGAGGCGAACATTACCTGGAGACGACAGATAACATATCTGGGAGTCGAACTTGACCACATGCTCAGCTTTGGGCCTCACGTCAACAAGATCGCCGATAAGGCAATGAGGACTGGGGCCAATATCTCCAGGCTAATGCCAAACGTGGGAGGCCCTCGAGAGGCGAAACGGAGGTTGATTGCTTGTGCTGTCCAATCACAAATGCTGTATGCAGCCCCAGTGTGGGCGGACAGACTCGCGAAAGCCTCCATGAGATGCAAGGTCGCACAAGCACAAAGAAGGGTAGCATTAAGAATAACGTCAGCCTACCGCACGGTCTCCGACAGCGCCGTAGGGTTCTGGCCAGAGTTCCTCCTATAGACCTTCTGGCAAGAGAAAGGAAGGTCGTTTATAACGAAGCGAAGAGAGTCACTGACATCTGCACGGGACCTCTACGCAAGCTGAAAGAAGACATAAAAGAGAGGACACGCACGTCCCTCCTGTCAGCATTGCAGGAGAGATGGGAGAAAGAAACAAATGGTAGATGGACATATGAACTAATACCACACATCGAACCATGGTTCAATAGAGGTCATGGGGAGGTAAACTTCTACCTCTCACAGGTGCTCTCTGGGCACAGCTACTTCAAGTCCTACCTGTTCAGATTCAGAAGAGCAAACGACTCGAATTGCGTGTTTTGCGGACAAGTAAACGACGACGCAAGGCACACGATATTCGAGTGCGGAGTATGGGATAGTCGGAGGATTCAGCTGAACAGCAAGTTAGACCAGGACATCTCGCCAAATAACATGGTGCAGCACATGCTGAAGTCGGAGAAAGAGTGGTGCCTCATACAAGGGTTCGTGACGTTCATCATGAAAAGGAAAGAAGAACGACTCCGCCCGTGAAGCGGATTGAGATTTAAAAACAACTCAGCCACCTGCCTGCTCCCTCCATGAAGTAATGTCTGACAACGGTTCCATGGAGGGAAACTCAGGGCACGAGAGAATGGAGGTTAGGTTTTAGTCGGTAGGCCATGATGGAGAGTCCGACATAACCGGCTTCGCAGGTATCTTTAAAAGATTTCCCCCTCCATTACCAATAATAATAATAATAATAATAATAATAATAATAATAATAATAATAATAATAATAAATGTGTCACATAAATACAGCATAAGCCATGTATGACAAGTAAGGACATGTATATAATCATACATAATGTACAATATGTACAATTTCTAAATATTAATCACAATACAGAAAATAAAATTCAATTCAATTTTTGTGCTAAATACAAATTAATTTTATAAATGGTAGGGTAAAACTAAAGTTGAAAAACAATAATAAAGAAAGAGAAAAAAAAAGAAAAGAAATTTCTTCATGAGATTGATGTCTGGGCTGGGTCCATCCTCTATGTCCAACAATCAGCTTGGGGGGCTTCAAATCATGCAACAGAATATGCAAAAATTATTAGTATTAGTTTATATTGATGTTGATACATGTTTATGATGTATTTATTTATTTATTTATTTAACGTCAAAAACAGTTAAAACTGGGTATGACGTGCCATGGAGAAAAGTGAATTGTGTGCACATTTGCAAAATTCTGTGATCCCTACACTAAGTCATATACTACTTGAATTTTGAATTTAAAAAAAAGAAAGCTCCCATGTAATAAAATCTATTTTCAAGGATAAATAAGCAATATATTTTGGGCTCTTATCCATGTTGTATCCATGTATCCTTTTGTACTGTAGAATGTATGGTTTAACAGGAAAGCTTTTAGTTTATTTTTGAATGTGTGTATTGAGATTAAGCTTTTAAATTCACTAGGGAGTTTGTTATATACTAGTGTGATTCCTTCAAAAAGGGTACTTTTTTTAGAGTGAAGTTTCGCAGTGTGGGACATGCAGATTTCTGTTTTGTCTAGTATCATAGTTATGAACTTCAGTGTTTAGAGTAACAGAGTCGTTTTCCATAAGCGTCTACTTTGTGAAGATTAATATTTCAAAAATGTATATGCCTGGGAAGGGTAGGATTTGTAATTTTTTGAAAAGTGGTTTGCAGGACTCATGTTTGTGAATGTTCATCATTATTCTCAATATTCTTTTTTGGATGTTAAAAGTGTGAATACTTTCTGGGGAATTCCCCCAGAATATGATTCCGTATTTTAGATGTGAGTGACCGTTTGCAAAGTACAGTGTCGTGTATCCAAGTTAGAATTTGTCTTATGGATGTAGATGGCATAGATGACTTGGTAAGTTTGTTGTTTAGATCTGTGATGTGGGAGTTCCATTTTAGATCATCTTGAATAGTCAATCCAAGGAAAGTTGTTTTTTGGGCTATTTTTATAGGCATGTTTTTTATGTGATTTACATCAATTGTGTTTTTCTTTAGAGAGTGGATTCTGAAAGTTTAGAGAGACAGTTTTACTGATGATTATGATGAGTTTATTTTCCTGAAATCATTTTACTAGTGCCTCTAGAACTGTTTGTACTTCTTTTTGTAGAGTTTGTTGGGTATTTGCTTTAATAATAATGTTTGTGTCATCTGCAAATAGCACCGTTTTGCTCTTTTGTCAGGGGCAGGTCATTGATGTACAAGAGAAATAGTAGAGGCCCTAGGATTGATCCTTGTGGCACTCTATAATTTATCATTCTAGATTAGGAAAAATGGCTTGAAATCTTTTTATCTCTAACATACTTGATTTTGACTACTTGACAATGATTTGAAAGGTAAGATTTTACCCATTGATGTGTAATACCTCTAATTCCCAAAGTTTCAAGTTTCGATAACAGTATGTGATGATCAATGATGTCAAATGCTTTTGATAAATCTACAAATAAGCTGATGGGGATTTCTTTCTGATCTAGAGCAACTAGTATGTCATTTAGAAAGGTGAAGATAGCAGTGTCTGTAGATCTACGATTTCTAAATCCATGTTGGGCTTCTGTCAATATGTTATTTGAATTGAGAAAATTTTTGTCTATCATTAAAAAGCTTTTCTAGAATTTTTGAAAATCTAAATAGTAAGGATATTGGTCTGTAATTCATGAGATCATGGGTGATGCCTTTTTTGAATTGTGGCTTAACTTTTGCTTTTTTGAGAATTTCTGGGAAGCTACCTGTCATTAAGGAGTGATTACAAATGTGAGTGAGAGGTTCTAATTTATTTATTGCCGAATGTTTAATGAGGGTGTCAAGGATATTATCCACTCCTGTAGATAATTTGTTTTTCATTTGATTTACAATTTTCTGTATTTCTGCGGGTGATGTGTCAGAGATATACATGGAGTTTGCATTTGGAGATGTGTGTTTATTTGACTTTATATTTATATTATTTAAAGAATTGCAGTGAATTAATTTTTCTTCAATTTCTGAGAAATGTCTATTGAATTTGTCCTGTGGGTTGCGTAGAACATTGTTTTTGTTGTTAAGTTCAATGTTTTTAGTGTTCTGTTTTTAGAATATTTTTCACAATGCTCCATATTGCTTATATTTTGTTTTGTGTTTTGGCAATGTGTTGATTATTCATTAACAGTTTGACCTGTTTAATTAATTTCTTTAAAATACTTTTATATGTTTTGAAATAAGCAATGAAATGAGAACTACATAAACGCGCCAAGTTTAAACGGTCTTTAAAACTACAAAGGTTTCAACGAAAATGTCCATATAAGACGAGGTTTTACTCTTCTATAATATTCTTAAAGTAATATTTCGATTCTACCATTAGTAAACCGAAAATTTGAAGGAAAAAAAGTACTTTGAGCGGTGATAGGTGGCAGCTGGCAAGAGGATGGGGCAAGACTGAAAAACTAGCCGAGACCAAAGAAATTAGAAACTTCACTAGGAAGAGAAAGTTTGTGCCATTCTGTAACACCTCTAGTTTTTTCAATTTTATCCCGACGTATGTAACAAAGAACGGTAAAGAAAGTGGTGCTAGTCTCATTTTCGGCTCACTTTCTGTATCTTTCAAAATTGTTCGATTTTATAAATTCGAAAATTCAGCGTTGTTTGACACGCAGTCAGTTCGCAAAACGACAATATGGCTGTTGAACACTCTTAGGATTTTTATCTTTGTTACCGGTCGTCTTAATCGTATGATGTAGATAACATTATTCAGAAAGGACATAGATTTAACGAAGGGAATTTATTGTAACAATCTAAGATCCCCACGAACAATTTAGATGCAAAGAACAAACATAACAAGGAATGGCATGAGTTGGAGATGGAAAAACAGAAGAAAGCGGTGTCGCGCACTAATAATTTTTTTATAAATTAAAGAAGACGCGACAAAATCCCGATTTGGACAGTACGAATCAATAGCACTCATTTAGAGGAACATTTCAAAAGTTATTCGATGCAAATCGCATCAGGGGTTTAAAAGATATGAGTGATTTTGAAAGTACACTTTTGACGATATAACTAGAAATTTTTACAGCCATTGTTATCATAAGAAAGGTAATGTAAATAAGCGGTTTTTTCTAAAAATTAAGAGAACGCGTAGAGCGATTGAAATGGAACTTTTGGGATTAACAAAGGAAATCACGTGGAAAATTATGACATTACTCGCAACTCTGAAAAATATCGAGGAGCTGCAGTAGAGATGCCAATTGAAATTGTATATTTGGAATTTTACGAGAGAACAATGATGCGTCGCGCTGACGTCACAACTACGTCAAGGCGCTGAGCGACGGAAATTAAGCAATTTTGGCGTTAATAAACATTAGGAAATCGTAAAAGAAATAGTAATGAGATGTAAATTGATAATTAAAAGTAGTAATGAAGAGAAATAGCCTGGAAAGGACAGAATTAAGTGAAATGGTATGATTTTTTGGTAAAGACACGTAAGCGATCGGTAAATGTTCCAGAAAAAAAAGTTGAAGACACAACGCAACAATGCCCAGGAGGATTGTGTGTAGCGAGCTCGAAGTCAGACGTGGGGAACAACGCTCCGAAAAAAGATAAAATTTTAGTATGCAATTGTGCGAGAAACACGGTGAACATGAATGGATATAGTGAGTTTAGGCAATGATGTTCGTAATAACAATGCGTAACGCGGAAATATTTTATGTGTCGCAGTATGTTCAACAATAGGACATTTTGGAGGAAATGTAGCACGCGATAGGCAGATAATCGCGTTATTAGTTGCGTAATGGAAATAGGATGATAGGGGAATGAAAGGACATGCTAAGAAGATATTAGCGAGTTCAAGGAATTTTTGGTAATGTGTGGGGATGGAGAAATGCTGCGGGAGGATGGATTTGGAGGATGCTGCGTAATATACAGCGAGGACGGCGCGCAACAATGGTTTGCTGCGGATTACAGCGTTTTCGGCAAAAGGGAAGTTATGAAACTTTGTTTTTTTGTTATGAAATTCACATTTTGAAGGAGAAGAAAGATTAAAATTAGCTTCTGTACAAGATCAAGTTCTGTCTTAACGTAAAATAGATTCAATAGATATACAGGCAGAATGCGCATTCGGGTGTGAATGAGTTTATTTATAATTGTTAGTATGAATGGAAATATTTTGGATTTCGTGTCATGTAATTTAAGTGTATTATATCGTTGATGTGTTTATTTTGTTTGTCGTTAAGTGTTTTATGTGAGTCATGGGAGAGCAACGACCCCAGTTTGTATATATATTTCAACTGAAATAACGACTAGCACAGGAATTACAGAAAATAAATGACGGCGAACATCACTTGGTTCGACATTAAATTAAACGAACGTAGTTTAATTGTTGCATGTAGCTAGTTAATGACCTACGCCCACGTGCCCGAATAGTTGTTAGATCCTGTACAGGTCAGCCACAACCTCACACCCAGATTTTATGTGTAAGTAAGAAAATATCGGAAGTTCTGGGGGGGGCAGCTAGTCGACGGGCAACCTTGGAGGTGGAAGCTGAGTATAACCAGGGCAATTGATAAGAGCGGGTTTTGGTTATTATTTTGGCGTTATAACGCCGGGCGATTATAAAGATTATAGTTGATCTAGAGCAGGTAGTGGTTCATTACATATTTTGGTGCGCCTAACGAGGGGCGATTATAGTTGTTTTATAGATATAAGAGGAGGACGGTTCATTACATTATTGAACATAAAATTAACAAAAACATTTCTTTTACTTTAAAAAGTTTTGAATGCTGATTATGGTATTCAGAAATTGTTAGCTCACTTCGATGTAATCAAGACAAGTTTGTGTGAAATATTTTTTTCTTTTGTGTATAATAGTCCTCTTGACTCCTGTCAGCAGAGAGTACTCCTGTCAGCGCCGTCTGGAATTACGCCCTCTGGAATTTCTCCAGAGGGCGCTGGTGGGGCCCCAGCCCATCGTAAACAAATGGGTGGGTGCTCTGTGTCTGTGGTCAATTCCGGGTGATTTCAGGCATAAACAAATAAGTGCTCTGTGAATCCAGGTCCATTCGAGCCAACGAGCTTGAATTAGATTTCTATCTCGATTTCTATCTCGATTTCTATCTAGATTTCTATCTCGTTGATTCGAGCGGATGCTGAACATGCATGTAGAACCGCGTCCTGAACGAATTCCGACGAACTCGCGCAGGCGGCGAATACGACTACGTGTTAGGATCCTCCTCCCGTGCAAAATAAGTAGTTGGATGTGACAGTAGCTTATACTAGTTGGAATTCCATTTTAGCTATTAAAATAACGTTATCAGCCATGATTAATTCACATACATTTAAAAAAGTTTGTATGTTTTCCACGAAAGGAATTGCGTGGTTGCTCTACGCCGCCTTTTTGGAATATTGTGTTCATAGCATCACGATGTATTTTCTTCGAGAACCGAGGGATGAGAGCGAGGTTGATACTGTTTTCTTCACAGAGAGAGACTACGGTTGTTGGTCACATATTACCATGCGAAAACCTTGCGGAAAAAATTGTTCTTATTCCAGGCTAAGGTTAGTTCATGTTACAGTTAACATGAAATTGTACATTTTCTTTATATTTTCTGCTTGTAATTTTTTGTTCAGAATAATATGTATAATTGTAGAATTCCATTGTTTGATTAATTGCTACCCAATATGACTAGTTTTGAAATTCAAATGATAATCATTTGTGATGAATTCTCTAGCCTACATTCTCCCCAGGTTTAGCAACTTGTCCTGAATGGGTCATTAAATTGTATTAACGAGTTAATTATCGTATTTTCTTTTGTTTTACCTTTGTGCTCTTAAATGAGTTGTGAAATGCCTTTTTATCTTCATAAGTAACTTTTGGTTGTCATGTCTAATGTAAAACAGTCATTAGAAAAATGTCCAAAAATTTAAATGTGTAATATGGCCACCTTAAAGGCAGCATGGTAATATATATGAATGATCTGTGTAAGTACTAAAATGTCCTGAATAAATTCAATAATTTAACATAAATGTCCTCATCCTTTTTTATTAGCAACTTGTTTATTTCTTTATATATTGTAATGACTGCACACAAATTGGACAACCAAACTGAAATAATAATTAAAGATAATAAGTATTATTATTTAATATGAATCCAGACATTAAACAATGTTCACTTTTTCATTTCACTATCTTAAATGTTCAGAATTAAAATTAAATTATAATGCAAGAAGTTTATGAAGCATAAACTGGTAACTGCATCGACAGTTACGCAGGTTACATAACGTTGACATGCAAGTATAATTGTTTATGACATAAGTGTTCTAGTAGTTAGGATGGATATATGATTTAGCATATATACTTCAGCAGGTAATCCATTGAAATCCTTGAGAATTTCTTAAGAAATTTATTTTTGTTCTTTAGTCTAAAACATGATATGAGTTTGCTTTGGGGAATTGGGTTTTAAGGAAGTTAACAAGGAAAGAATTTGGAAGTGTACTATGTACCTGTTACCTTTCTTGAGTCTAGATCATCAAAAATAGGAGGGTTGTTAGGTTTAGGTTCTTAAAAACTTGATAGCACCTTAGGATGACAGTGGGTTCAACTTAGGTTCTGATTATAATTTTGTACTCTATAAATTGTGTTAATATGCAAAAACATCACAAATAGGGGTCTTAAATTTAAAAGTCTAATTGGTCCAGAGCCTAATGTTGACATTGTGCGTCAACTGTAAGTTAGTCAGCTTTTAACATTTTAATTAATGTGCCCTTTCTGCAAATTTAGGTAATAAGGTACAGCAAAAAATTCTCAAGAACACTAAGGACATGCTGGTGAAAGCTATACTAGATGATGTAAATAGAGGGAGAAGTTATAATGCAGCAGCAAAGGAGTTTGTTCAGATAGCATTTAGTAAAGCACTTGAAGTAAAATAGGAATAATGAACGTGACATCCAAACAACTTTATATTCCTGAACTGATCTCATATGTGTTCTGTTTAACATTACATTTAATCATAATTATTAAAAATAATAATTTACTAAAATTAATTTGTGGTTTTTGGTCATGACATCGTTAGATTCCTTACACATTAGCTTTAGGAACCATTAACAATTGACCCATCAGGATTAGGTATCAGCAGAGTATTAGTTTCTTTTTTTTTAAAGAAAATGCCTTGAAAAATTAAATTGTTCATTATGATTTAAACTCATAAAGAATCCAACTATCTCTGAAAAGAAAGGTTCTTGTAAATATTGTGATTGCACCAGCCAGTTGAAAGTAATTATTGCTGTAACCTGCCAGCTTTAGGTGTTGTTACCTTATGCAAAATGTATTATTCATCAATTATTGTAGAATGCATAAACTATTTAACAGGGATTCTGTATCCTTCTATTTAACACAATCAAACGTCACTTTAGAATTGTAGGATTCCTTGTGTAGTATAATAAGTAATTGTGTAGCTTAATTTTTTTTCTAATTAATAAAACAAAAATAGATATTGAACACTCTTTCATAATAATATTGTTTTGCACTTCAAAATCCCATCAGATACAGAAATTAATTGTTTTTGTTGGGCTATATAATGTTGAAGATTACATGACAATGGTAACAGCATGGGATTTTGAAATGCAAAACAATATTATCATAGGTGAGTCTCCAATATCTTCTACTTTATTTTATTTTATTAAGATTTGGAACTCTTTGGTGTGTTACATGAGTAATTTTCCATGAAACAAATTTAATTATATTAAATTTTAATTAATTTTTATGTGCTGATGGTACACTAACCGTTAAGTTCACCATATGTTTATTATGAAAAAGTTAACAAATTCCTTCATTCTATGCTAATATTGTACTGTTAGTTGCCTGATGATGGGGCTATCCTTGCTCTAGGGAGGGGGATAAACGGGAGGAAGGGGAGAGGAATAAACGGGACTATAAAAGGAGCAAATGGACAATATTAAAAATGCTATTAGACCTTATGTAAATGATGATTTTGAGTTTTTATTTTAATGCGTATGTTATTGTACAGATTTCTAAATAAACTCATGTCTTGTATTAAATTGATAGTTTTATTTACTTTTGTTTGCAGTGTTTCTGAAGTTAATGAAGGTACTTCCTGAATTCTTTGCCCCAAATCTGCAGATTCTTAAATGTGAGAAATCCAAGGATATCAAATTTCATCTTGTCTTGGTTTCTTTTACATTATTTTGATGTTTACTGATTTTCATCTTTAAACCCTTCAGATTTGTCCTACATATGTAACAGGGCAGTCCAAGGATGGAATTCTGTGTATGGTTTTCTTTGTTTATAAGGAGGAGCAACATCGTTTTTATTTCTAATCCAGTTCTGTTTTTTAATGATCTTATATCTTAACTCCCATATCAAAGATCAGTTTCGAGATCTTCTTCTGGAAAGTACTGTCAATCATAGGATTAAATGACAAAGTTATATGTTATGGTTGATTAAATAAATACTCATTGGTCTCCTCTGGTGTATGGTGGAGGAAACCATCATATTTTTCTTAATTTGATTTACTTGTTTTTTAAGAACTTCTGAATAGTTCTCTTGAGTGATTACTTTCATTTAAAATGTTGCAGCTGTGTTTAGATTAATACATATTAATTATGATATTTAGAATTAAGGCTCGTATGATTTAAATCATGAGATTTAAATAATGGATTTAAATCATGATTTAAATCAAAAGATTATTTTTTTTAAATCGATGATTTAAATCAATATTTATTATTTGTAATATTTGAAGATATATTTGTATTTTAAATATTTATAAAATAAAAATTAGTCAGATAAAAAGATTTAAATCAATTACAAAGTACACATAAAGACCATATTATATTTCGTATTCTTTCTTAACTTTTTCAAATAATTGAACAATTTTGATTAAATAAAATACAATATAATATACAACGAAATGAACAAACTTATGAAACTAAGAAAAATAAACAGTTTTTTGTAGAGTTATATACTAATAGACTTAGATAAATATTTATCCATCATTTAATTGTCTGTAGATAAAAACATAATTTAGGAACAATACTGCCCTAACACACACTGAGCTGTCCCACGGACCGTTAAAGGATTAATGGAAAAGTGCGCAAGTAACAACCAGTATACCCCATATTTCTCGATAACAGGACAACTATTAAATAGTATTCAATATTTCAAAAACTATCTAACATTGTTGTAATGTTTTTGATAATTTCAGTTGTTTTCAGCAATAAGTGCTTTTTGATTAGGGAGTATTGCATGAAAAAAAGGGTTAAAATTTCTTTGAATGATAAAGTCTCGTTTCTAAATCATGCTATTAGATGGTGCCACAAGCTTATTTGGTAATGTGGACCACTTTGAAGAGCACGAAACTATAAGTAACTCATATTTAAAGATTTTGTGGGTTAGGCTGGTATTACACCGAAACCTTCAAATATATAGTACCTGTTTTAAAAAAATAAAATTACAATAATTTAATGATAAATTTAAAAAATTATATTTTAAATCCTTTTTCCTGTTTTTAAAGTAATTAAGGATAAATAAATCTCATAATGATTTTAGTTTAAAGTAAAAGCATTAATTCAATTTTAAAAAAATCTTATTTAAATCAAATAAATCTGATTTAATTTTTTTTTTTTTTTTTAATCGTGACTTTTTCCCTCCTGTATAGGGGGAAAATTTCTCCCAACTTTCAAATGTTCTAGTGATTGGTCTCCTATGTCATCTCAACTGCTTTTAGCTTACTCATGAGTTGACATTTGAACCAAGAAGACACAACCCATATGTGGCTGAAAATTTTTATGAAGCTTAATATTCTGTTTTATTGCCTTCATATTCTAAGGCAACTTTCTTTGCTCAAGTCTTGTGGTTTCTAGTGATTATTTAGAAAGATTTACAAAAAAAAATTTCATATCCAATGTAGTACTTCATTGCTTTCAAAGTATATTACAGTACACCTTATGAAGCATGTGTACAAACATGTGAAATGTATGGCAGTTATTATATGAATAAATAGTGTATAAACAGTGTGGTTTGGTTGTTGCAAGTTGCAGGATATAGTTGCTCTGGCAGGGTAATGATATGTGTAACCATATTTGATGAACTATTTGTTTTCTTTGAGAAGTATTGAATTGAACCATAATTCATTTGTTTCTATAGCAGCAACATTAACCTTTTGTTAAGACAAGTCTGTCTTATTCTTCTTGTTATGAATAGGCTGTTAGATGTTTGGGCAAAGATATTTTGGTCTTAGTGTGTGTTAAATGTGTTCAACTAATATTGGACACATTTTTAGCCTCTTATTGAAATGATGCATTGGTTTTTGGACATTTTTGTACTGTGTTGTTTTGTTTTGGACAATGTTTCCTGAAAATCCTCCACCCAGTATAACCTTTCCTCTAAAAACTGACTTGAAAAAATAGATTCCAGATTTTATCTATCTGCTAAAACTGTAGTATTATTCAGTTGAGTCGGTTTATCATTGTATTGAAAAAATCTAACTTTTTTGTTCCAGGAAGATTCTAGGAGTCATGGATAAAGCAAAACACTCCCTTGATATCTGCATTTATAGTGTGACAAGTTTTGATTTTGCCCTTTGTATTCAGGATGTTCATAGACGGGGTGTGAAAGTGAGACTAATTACCGATGGTTACAGAGTAAATGGATCTGGTTCACAGGTTGTTTACCTGGACTCAGGAGGTAATACATTTACATTTTAAGACTTGAAAAGACCAGTTGTGGTAACAGATTGGAGGTACAAGGTTTCAAAATAAATTCTTACCCCTTGTACACCCATGGTAAATTTTAAGATGTAAAATCGTGGTTTAATTCACCATAACATTAATTGGATTTAATACATGAATTGTTCAAGTTAAAATTGTTAAATTCCTGTTGAAAATAATTATCACCTTTTGTTAATAAAATTCTGATTCATTAATATTCCTAAAAGGATGTTAATTTTGTGAAAGTTATTTTTTTTTCCCAGAAGGGTGGAAGTGAAAACAACCCTTTTCTCATCTAGAAGACTAGGTTGCAAAGTTGGCCTCATACTTAGTTTCTGTGTCATGTTAAGTTCATTTTCCCTATTTTGAGTTAAATACTACTATTTTTAATGTACTTGAAGAGTTCCTGAATCAATTCTGTCACTTAGAAGGTAAAAATATGCTAAAAGCCAAAAAGCAAATAAAATACTAAAAATTCAATTCTTGAACGAAAGAAAGAAAAAGAAAAAAAAAAACTAGAGGAACTAGTTTTGATTTTCAAAAATTATAGTGATTTTAAGTGGACATTCTATTTTTACATTTTCATGACAACTCGACATTTAAGTACCAGAATTGTAATTTCTCATGTTCTATAGTATTCAAGTTTATGAATTCAGATATTAACAAATCTTGCAACAGGTTGTATTTTTAACCCTTATCCAGGCAACTGGGGTCCATTGGACTCAAAAGCAAAATTTTCAATATTTTACGAGAAAACTATCGAAGGTGTTAGGATAATTTTTGCGACTTTGTTTGCTATGGTGTTTTTTAATTGTACGCGCTACCATTTTATGAAAGCATTATTGAATAATAAATAAAAAATCTTCATTTTTTTTCAGCCGCAAGCGGGATCCATTGGACCCGCTTTAGTTTGGTCGATTACTTAACAAGTGCTTTGAGTCCAAGGGATGGATGTCGGGTTACGCAACGTCTTTTCATCTAATTGTAATCTGACTCTACGTGTGAGCGATTGTAAGAATGACGGTTTCGTAGACAGTGTTGCTGCAGGTTAGTAGGGCTACGTATAAAGTGAGTTTTTGAAGCCATGTGCAGTTCAGGTTTTGCAGGAAACCTGCACAGCGACAGGTAGTATGTTGCTGACTCTGACTGAATGTTAGAAAACATGAGATTATGATTGTTTATTGTTGATATTGGACAAAATTTTGGTTTGTACACAAAATGAAAGGAAACAGTCAAACAGTATTGAAAAGCAAGTGCCCCCTGCCAATCACACATTATGGGGGAAAAAGCAGCTTCCACAACTCAGAAAATTTATAGCAATTGCCATAAAATGTCATTTGTGCCCTGGGAAAGAGGTTAAAAACAAACAGTTGTAGCATCTGTTCAAAACCTGACTGTAATGAACATTCCCAGGTAAACAGTGTGTCCAATCTGTAATAAAAGAAAAAGAAAAAAAAAAAAAAAAAAAAACTTTTAAAAACAAACATAAAGTATTTTGAAAGGTTTTGTTAAGTTAAACTACTATATTAGAGCGTACTGTTTCATTATCCATTTCTAAACTGTATATCTGTAAGCATAATTCCGTTGCAGCCACACCTGGGTCCGCTGGACCCCGCCTGCGTGGTTGCGTTATTAAAATTTGTTGCCTGGAAAAGGGTTAATAATTACTATAGGTGGCACTACATGTTTTATTTTGTTTTTATTTATTTGTGTGAATTGTAGGGTGGATAATGTATGTAGTTGCTGATCTTTTAATTTGTGATGAGTCTAATGTCGTTTTTATTGGTTGGCAGACTGGCCTTGATTTATTTATTTATTTATTTATTTATTTAACCTTGAGGATTCATTTTAGATTCAGTTTCTTGTTAACTCTCTTCAGGTAAATACCAGTTGTCAGTCCTGTGTCATTTATCTTCTTTTTGCTGAGCTAAAATAATTATGTTAATTAGTATCTCATTACAATATCTTATAAAATGTAAGGAAAAAAAGAGTAGTTGATTCAGTAGTACATAGATATGACTCGGTAATTACAATTTCTTTTATATATAAATTGCAAAAGTGTAGCATGAAGTACCCTGTAACTCATGGTTCTGGCAAGTTAAAGTATCATTTTGGTTTGAATAGTTAGTCTGAATGCTTTAACCTAAATGTTATAATAGAACATAAGAAATTACAATTTTGGTACTTAAATGATTTTGTGTCAATTGAGCTAATTTTAATAAATAGGGTAGCCTGGAAAACGGAAAAAATCGGGAATTTCTCTGCTCCGGAAAAGTCAGGAAAAAATCAGGGAATTTGTGCAAGAATTGTAAGAAAGGATAATTTGGGGGTAATGATTATAAAACCAGATATTCCTAAAAAATAGTACAGCATTCGTTTTTGCTCAGTTTCTATTTGTTGAATTGTTTCAAATGTGTACTTGTTCATGGGGAAATCAATGAACTGGCAAATAAGTTTCAGGCTTGCTTTAATATTTTCTTTAAATGTAAAATACTCTATAAATCTTATCAGTGAATTTTTTTAAATGCTCTGGAAAACGGAAAATCGGGGAAATTTGTTTAAGAAAGAGAGTTGCAATGGCGTTTAGCACATTTTTTCTCGCATTTTACTAACTTTTGCAATTTTCGGAAATTCAGCGTTGAACGTTGAAGTGAAACCTGCGCAACTGGTAGGGTTTAGGACGCTTCACAGGGGTTAGAATAGCACCTGTGGAACAGACTGTTTTTGTTGGAACAAATTTTACATGATCTTCGACGGGAAACGAACCCGGACGTCCTTGGCGAGAGGCAAGTGACTTCGCTCTGAGCCACGATTACGGGAAAGCTATTAGTTTTTTTCAAAAAATGTACGTGTCATTTAAAGAGATAAGTGTTTCGAACATATTTCATTACGGAAACATTTTCTATCATCAATATTATATTTTTACAATATTCGAAAGCACACGGAATTCGCCAAAAATGGGACCAGCACCATTTTGTTAGCGAAAAAAAAATCAAGAAAAAATTTAGAACCGTTTTTGAGAATTTTTTTCTTTTATGGCCTTTATAAAGATTTGTTTTTAGAACAGATTTAACCTACAACGAAAATAATTATCTTCAATATTGCTTTTTTGCAATATTCTTTGCAATTTTTGAAAATATTAAAGGTTCGCCGAAGTTGGTGCACTTTTTCTACCGCTCTGAGAAGAAAATTTTTAGAAAATATTTGATGCCTATTTTGAAAAAATAATTTCAGATGAATTACCTATATACCTGTGTATATTACACTGTCAGAAATTTCCACGTTACTTTAATGAAATGTGTACGAAAGTAATTATCTTGAACGCACATGAAATTTAATATACACTTGTACATTAGGATGCAAGAGTCAACGCTTTATGGTCGTATCTGGAAGGAAGGAATGAATATTTTTGATGGACTGGTGATTGAGTTTACGACAGGAATGATAAGAAGCAGGGAATCGGAAGAACCTCTCCATTAAATCTGGGAGGAGGATGCAGGGAGGACTAGTCACTTTCTTTCACCAGCCATTTTTCTTCTCCCCATTGTTCATTCTCGTTCTTTTGTAACATCCTGTTTCTTTTCTTTTTTAATCCCCTCTGTATGCTGAACGCCCACCGATGTGTTTGTCGTGCATGGCGACCCGTGTCGGAGGTAATGTGTGTCCTGGCGGTTGAGGGGTCTGTTTATTTCCCCAGTACTCACCTTGTGCTTCGTTCTGCTTTGCACTTAGGAATACGTTGTTTACGTATTTTGGGAAACATTTCTTGTAGACTTCAATTCACTTTCTTTGGCCTCGGACTCTTCTAGACGGGATGTCGGCAGCTAACCCACTCCCGATCAATCGGCTTGGACTAGGTCTTGTACTGAAATACAAGATGACCGGATCCACGGTGGTGCAGCGCTGTGTCATCCCCCCACTATTATCACCGTGGCAACCCTGGCACTCCGATGGAGTGTCCCCTTGTTGGGCTCCGTGGTGGATGGGGACCACATGGATGAATCTGATATTCATCTCAATGGATACTAAACTTCCTTTCCGGTCCTCTTCCGCAAGGAAGAGATGTCCGAAAAAAACTATTGGTTTGAATAGTTTCTTTTTGAAAGCCGAAGATAGACCAAAGAAGCCTCCATTCCTTCTCATAGTATGCGCTGAGGAAGGAAAATCCTTTAAAAAGGTTAGTGCTGTCCGTTTGGCACGCGCTATAGAAGAAGCTTATAGGAAACTGCAAGATGTGGTGCAACAAAGAAATGGTACCATTCTTTTTGAAGCACGATCGGATGATCAAATCGAAAAAATTATGAAAACAAACCAGATTGCCGGCCTCCAGGTGGAAGTGAACACTTAACCTTTGTAAGAGAGTGGTCAACCACAAGGATTTTGCTGCCGGGAGTGATGAACTGGTTTCATATTTTACAGCCAGGGTATGACCGACGTGTACAGGATCAAGAGGAGGGAGCATGGGCGAGAAATCCCTACTTGCACTCTTCTTCTGACTTTCGATCTATCTCTCTGTCAAAGGACCTCGTGCGGTTTTTATAACCTCCACGTGCGGCAATACGAGCCCAAGCCTCTGCGGTGGTTTACGTGCCAGAGGTTCGATCATACACAACAGCGGTGCGTGGCAGATAACCCGGTGCGGAAAATCGATGCACAAAGCTGAACCCTGCGCTACACCATCGCATTGTGTAAATTGCGAAGGTGACCACTCGGCCAACTCCAAGCAATATCCTAGGGAAAGAGATCTCGAAGATCAGAGTCGCTGAGAAGGTGTACTTTCCTGAGGTCAAACGTCGGTTCCAGGCGAGGAACCCTGTTGATCTTTCTCGATCCTTTTCCAGCGGCCTGAAAGCTAAGACTCCGAAGGTAGCAGCGAGCTGCCCCCCCCCCAAGTAGTGAACTTTTCATGTCAGGTGTCTCCAGTGGTCCTCCTTGTGGATACATCACCCCCATCAAGATGGTAAAGTGATCATCCCAACCAAATGCAAGAAAATTGACAGAAAAGCTCAGCCGACGCAGTCAACCAAATCGTTATCTAAGCCTATTTCAATGGAAGTTGATGTCGGTCGGACATATTCCTCAGACCCGGTAACTAAAAGCTCGTTATCAAAGCCCCGACCCTAGCTGTCTCTTCATCGTTCGTCTTGAGACATCTTGTGGCCATATTATTCGATATTGAAACGGCCTACGACACCACTTGGAGGCACGGCATTCAGCAAACCCTGCACTCTTGGGGAAGCTTCCTCTATTCCTCCAAAACTTTTCAAACAGATCCTTCCGTGTTCGTGTTGGTGATAGTCTTTCTCGTAGTCACCCTCTTGAAAATGGTATCTCCCCAGAATCGGTTCTGAGCGTCACTATTTTCCAATAAATGATATAGCATCGACTGTGCGAGAACCTGTAAAAGCATCTGTTTGTAGATTTTGCCAATCTCTGCTCATCAGCAGAATCAGTGTAATCTAGAGACAACTCCAACTGGTGCTCAACATGCTCCATGTATGGAGCACGTCAACAGGCTTTAAGTTTTCTGCTACTAAATCTTCTGGTTTGCTTTTCTGCAGGATAAGCCATTTGCATACCGATCCAAGCCTTTCCTTGGAAGGAAATCAGCTTCCATTCGCTAAATCTACTAGGTTCGTGCGGGCTCACATGTGAAAAGTCTCTCACGTGGCGAGCTCATATCCGTATACTACAGGCCAGATGTGTCTCACCCCTTAATCTTCTTCGAATGCTGAATAGTACACCATGGGGTGCCGACCGCAGTACCCTATTGCGGTAATATAGATCACTCATCCGATATCGTAGACTTCCGCGGCCAGTCATGATCTGGGCTGTCCGGGTGACGCCGCGGCGAAGGCTGGCGTGCCGATGTTTCGACCGACATATCGCGGTCCTTGGCAGTTCAGCCCTGAAGAGGCCCGCGATATGACGGTCGAAACGTCGGCACCCTAGCCTTCGACGCGGCGTCACCCGGACAGCCCAGATCACAGATCACTCATCCGTTCAGTTTTGGATTACGATAGTGAAGTGTGTAACTTGGGAGCTCCCTCCAATCTCCAACCCATCAAGATTATATACCACGTCGGTATCCGTCACTCAACTGGTGCGTATCGCACCAGCCGAATTGAGTGCCATCTATCTGAGTCTGGTGAGCTGTCCTTAAAAAGGCGGGATTTTTTATTAGCGTCTTATGGTGCTAAAGTATCAGGACTCTCTAATCATCCTTGTCGCCAAATAATTATCTATCCTGAATATGTAACCTCATATACTCTTGGAACATCGTTGCCTCAGCCTCCAGGTATTCGATTGCAAAATCTTTAGCGGAACCGTGGTGTTGGTTTTCAAACCCCTGTGAAACCCCCTAGTCACCCCATTCCCCAATGGAAACTCCTCCGCCCGACTATTGACCTCACACTATCGAATTTTTTCAAACAAACGACCTGTCCTCTGTTTTTTTCAGATGTATTTTCAGAAAAATGTAAGATTACCATAAAAATCGTAATTACAATTATTTGATTTGAGAAAGATAAATAGCCTGCCAGCTAGCGATTTAGTAAATTATAAAAGAAAACATTAAGGCGGGTCGCAACTTTCTTTGCTCTATGTATTTTTACGAGAAAATGAAGAGTCCAATGGACAAGAACAAATTCCTTACTGGCGTCTTTGTCGTCTCCATAAGTAGGACAAACTTTTGTTATATTTTTCACTAATTTTATTTTTAGATTGTTTTATTTAAAGTTAATGTTGTGTAATCGAAATCGTTAATTTAATAAATTATTAAATTTACTTTTATTTTTACCTTTCAAACTGACAATTTATTTTCTTTATGGGAATAATTTAACAACCTGGGTTACTAAAATTTCAGGACTGAAAAAAACTGGGAAAGTCGGAGAATGTGGAAAAAATCAGTAAAGCGCAAGTCGACGTCACTAGCCGAATTTGTTTACTACGCTCCGTGAAGTCGGTTAAGCGAATTCGGGACTCGCGGGTTCCTGGTTGGGTGACCGTCTAGGGATCTAACGACGCCGAGCCCCTACGACGTAACGAGACTTGACAAAGATAATGACGGAGAATCGCTCCATGGCAGGCGCTAAGGGTTCAGAGACGTGTAGCGTCAGCGAAGAAAAGAAAATTTTCTTCATAAAGAAAATTTTATAAAATTAATTTATGCAATTTCTCTCGTGGGTTGTACTTAATCCAATTTATATTTTTAAGTATCTAATTTATAATGAAAGAAGGTCAATGACCTTGAAGAAGGCCAATGTCCTTCGAAACGGTGTAAATAAATGTAAAAAAATTATAATAAAAATTTAAAAAAATAAATGGCTGCCTAAAAATTCCAAAATACCTTCCAAAAATTACAAAAAGAAGAAAGGAAATCGGTGTCTCGCGGGGGGGGGGGGGCAGGGAACGCGCATGCAGCGGGGCGGGGGGAGCAGGCAGGTGGTTAGAACTTCATTCGTCTTTGCCTAAAGCGCAACTGCCATAAGTAAATACCAGTTAGTCAACATTTGTCTTTCAAAGCAAATGATATAGCTGACCAATTCTTTTTCGAAAAATCGTTTTCCTTTGTGGAAGAAACAAGAATGAAAATCATTAATTTTCCTCTGTATTTTTCCACCAATCATTTAATTTTGGTTTCAGGTATTCCTATTCGCATTCTCAAAAGTGGCCGTGAAATGCATCACAAATTCTTCATAGTTGATAGAGAGACCCTGGTTAACTGTTCTTTCAATTGGACTATGCAAGCAATAACAGGAAACTCGGAAGATGCTGTTATTTTGAGTGATAAAATAATAGTGGAGAAATTTTTGGGTCATTTTGATGTCCTTTGGAACACAGCTCTACCATTTGAAAAAACTGAAAAGGAATTAGCTGATAGGGAAATTGATCAGGTATGTACTTTTTTAAGTTGATGTAGCCTAGTATATGCAATGTATGAAACTTGTCTAAACCTACCAAATTTCTTTGTATAATCTTTTGGTTTTCAATGCACTATTATTTTCGAAATGAAATAATTAACTTAGCTTATAATCATGTGTAGTGAGAGGTCATAATACAGTTTGTTATCTTTCTTTATAGAGCACTAATGCTGCTCCGCCCAGCATCGTGCTGCCTTCTTAAAAAGAATGAAGAGAACACTTTCCAAGAAAGATGTCTTCTAAGTGTAGGTAATAGGATGTATGATGAACAAAACGTCTGTTGTGGCAATGGTCACATTCATCTGTGCAGCCTGAGACATAGACTTGAAGAAATTTCTCGACATCAGTGCCAAATGTGCTTGAATTGTGTATTAACCAATATATTATTCATTTTTAAATAGACCATTAAGCATGTAGTACTATTGAAATAATTTCATTTTTTTTGGCAAAAGAAACATTAAATAAAAAATAATTTAGGTTGTATATTTGTTTATTTATTTGTAAATTAGTATAGCAAGATGATTTTGATGTGCCTGCCCCTTCTTGAAAGAAACAATAACAATAATAATCATCCCGATGCAGAATTTGCGTATATCCCGAGTGTGCCGATGATCGGATGTGCGGTTCTGTCACGGCTAGACCATTTCCCGCGCACCAATCGAGACAAATGATGTGTCATCGTGTCATTCGACGCGTCTGTCTCCTGATGGGGAACTGATACTTTGTTTTTGGATCTGGCCAGAAGATTCAAAGAAATTTCCATAAACCTGTTTGGCGTTGCGATCTTAGTGAGTAAGTCGGGATTTAACCCAACGCCACCTAAATAGATCTATGTAGGTGGCGTTGATTGAACTCCAGAATCCAAAGGAATTTTTCTCTCAATACGCCATAATTTTCATTCACTACGTTGGCAACACTGATGTTGACATTTTTAAGCGAACAAGTGAAGTTAATTTGAATAATTGACGGCATATTTCATTTTAACTTTTATCCAAAAGGTGTATTATATATTTAAAAATATATTTGCAAAAACCTACGAACCTATGTTGCCTGAGAACTGATTAAATTTGAAGAATTTCAAGTGAATACGAAAAACAGAGTAATGTTAGAGAATGAATTAATGTTCTGTTTGATTTCTTATAATTAGTGTACAAAATTTCTTTAATAAGTGTACAAACACCGATTTTCTAATGAATGTGACCAAGAACTATTCTTATTAAACTTAACACCTTATTCACATAAACATACAAAACAGTCGCATTTTACTGTTTATAAAGATTAGCATACGAAACAATTAATAGAGCAGTTGCAGAAGTGGAAGTGCACAAATTAGACTGAGTTTGTACAGTTTTAATCTCTTCAAAAATTAGGGGAGAAAAATTTGGAACTGAGCAAATCCGGGGAAGAATCAATATAGATTTTGCGTCAGAATTTTCGGAACTCATTGAGAATGACCTTACATTAGTATGAGAGTATAACCCAGAAGAACATCTTACAGGTGATCTTTGTGCTTTGTGTATTTTAGCAAAAATCGTAAAAAAAAAAAGATTGCTGTACTAAGCTCTATTCGCATCATCAATGCCTTCCAAGTATTTTTAAGGCTATTATAATTTTAAAATTGAAATATTGCCAGTTCATATCTCATATGCAGGTAACATATGAGGCCATGAGAATTTTTGAAGGGGAATATACCGAGTGATCAGTATAAAACGCAACCCTGATGTTCAAGACACTGAGAGAAAAGTGTAAGTTTTGCAACACTGCTTCTGGTACAGCTCCTTAGATTGCATTTCACCCCCTCCCCTTCGTTTCACTCACCCCCGTCCTATGGTGTGGGTCATACCTGCTCAAAACAAAACAGGCCCCGTCTTCATTCATAGCTTCCTTCTTTCACAGTTAACGTACGATGCACCTCAGCGTAGAGCAAAGCAATTTTGTGGTGGAGGAGTATTTTCGAACGCAATCTTTCAAAGAGTGCCAGGCAGCTTTCAGAGCAAAATTTTCATCTAAGGGTGTGTTTTTTAGTGATGAGGCTTGGCTTCATCTGGATGGATGTTAATCAGCAAAACAGTAGTCTCTGGGGGTACCGAGAGACCATTGCATTAAAAAAAGTTTGGAGTATGATTGATTGATTGATTACTTGTTTAAAGGGCGCTTCAACTGCCAAGGTCATTGGCGCCCATGTCAAAGTATTTAAAAGGGTACATTAAGTAAGTTTGCAAAAGCAACTTACCCGCTAATTAAAAGCATGAACATTACTTAAAAAGGGCATGAATCCTGCAATAGTGTACGACTAAATAAGGCAGAAGGAAAATATAACAGACTCGTAAAATTTATCATAAAATGTAAAATTGGCTGTAAAGGGGCCACAAAATAAACTACATAAAATATTGTCCATGTCACTCAAATACAATTACGTATTCCACTTTCTCTCAAAAAACAAAAGAGTTTTGAGAGTGCAGAATCGTCGTCCCCAAGCATCTCCCGTAGCGAGTTGCCCAGGCTATGCCTTCGTCGGCTGTCATCGAATTTTGTGCAATGTAGCAGGACGTGTTCCACAGAAAGAACCGTCCGGCATGTGTCACAGATGGGAGGACTTTCCCCTCGAAGGAGGAAACTATGGGAAAAGTGGCAGTGTCCAATACGAAGGCGGGTTAAAATTACTTCCTCGCGCCTACAGAAGCGGGATGAGGAGCGCCAAGGATTTACGGAATTCTTAATCGCACTAAGTTTAAAAGTAGTATTGTGCCACTCTGTTTCCCACGCTCTAAGTACGGATCGTTTCAACGAAGCCTTAACATCCGACAATGGTACAGCAGGGATGTCAATGTGTATCCTACGGGTCGCTGATTTCGCCGCTCGATCGGCCAGCTCGTTCCCTGTGATGTTCACATGGCCTGGAACCCAACTAAGAACCAGGTCATAGTGGCAAGACCGAAGACGATGAATGAGGTTCTGAACTGATTTTATCAGGTAGTCTGACGACGGGCGTGAGACAGCTTGAAGGGAGCTGAGAGAGTCGGAACAGAGAACAACACGCCGCAGCCTCGCTGACTCGATGTATTTCAGGGCTTCCAGAATTGCATACATCTCGGCAGTAAATATACTGCACTGGGAATGTAGTCGATATGATTTGGTGGTCTTGATACAATAAAAACTACATGCCGCTGCATCGTTGCACGATGAACCATCCGTATATAAGAATAGATGGTTGGGATAGGCCTCCCTCATAGCCTGAAACTGCATCTGGTAAACCAGAGGACTAGCGATATGTTTGGAAAGATTGGAGAGTCTGAGGTCAATATTGGGGAGCAGAAGCTTCCAAGAGGGGATCAGGTCGCTTGGCGGCTTTACAGGAGTGGGAAGTTCGACATTAAGTCCCCGCAAAAGATTTCTTAATCGTATACCTGGGGGCTGGGGTAGTGATGTTCGAAGTATGTACGATGATTCATATTTTGGGTGGATAATAATTCGGCGACACGGATGGCTATGGAGACCCGATACTTTAGCTCCATAGGACGATAATAGAATAGCTCGCCTTCTTTCCAGGGATGGCTCCCCAGCGTCAGCTAGAATGCACTCAATTCGGCTGGTGCGGTATGCACCTGTTGCAAGGCGGATACCAGCGTGGTGAATGGTGTTAATGGGCCGAAGAGTGGAAGGGGCTGCCGAACCATACACTTCGCTACCGTAATCCAAAACTGAGCGGATGAGTGATTTATATAACCGCAATAGGGTAGTGCGGTCGGCTCCCCAAGACGTACCACTTAGCAGTCGAAGAAGATTGAGGGATGAGACGCATCTCGATTTTAGTGTGCGGATGTGAGCACGCCACGTTAGGAACTTGTCAAACGTAAGTCCCAAGAACTTGGCAGAGTCGGCGAATGAAAGCGGATTCCCTCCCAGGTAGAGAACTGGATCGCTGTGCAAGTGATATATTCGGCAGAAGTGTACACCAGTAGATTTACTAGGCGAGAATTTAAAACCTGTTGACAAGCTCCATTCATGGAGCTTGTTGAGCACCAGTTGGAGTTGCCTCTGGATCACACTGATGCTACTGGACGAACAATAGATGGCAAAATCGTCCACAAACAGCGAAGCCTTTACTGGTTCTCGCACGACCGACGCTATACTGTTTATGGCAATGGCAAACAGAGTGACACTTAGCACCGACCCTTGGGGAATGCCGTTTTCGAGAGGGTGACTGCTAGACAGTTTATCACCAATGCGAACTCGGAATGATCTGTTCGATAAAAAAATTTGGAGGAATAAGGGGAGCTTCCCCCTTAATCCCCACGAGTGCAGGGTTCGCAAAATGCCATATCTCCAGGTGGTGTCGTAGGCCTTCTCTATGTCAAATAGTACGGCCACAAGGTGTTGTCTCAGGACGAAAGAGGTTGATATTTCGGTTGCCAAAGTGACAAGATGGTCCAAGGTTGACCGGTGTTTCCTGAAGCCGCACTGGATTGGTGTGAGCAGGTTTCTGCGCTCCAGGGTCCAGACCAAGCGCTGGCTTACCATCCGTTCCAATACTTTGCACAGGCAGCTGGTGAGAGCGAGAGGTCGGTAGCTCGATGGCAACGACCGATCTTTCCCGTCCTTCAAAGCTGGAATGACTATGGCTTCTCGCCATTGAACATGAGTGGTGTGCTCTTCCCAGATACGATTAAACAAAAGGAGAAGGAATTGCATTGCCTCATCAGGAAGATGTTGTAGCATTAGATTATGTATCCCATCAGGACCTGGGGCAGTTCTTTTCGCCAATGCAAGAGCGCAGCGCAATTCCGACATGGAAAAAGGGATGTTGTAATCGGCAGTCTCTCTGGAGGAGAATTCCAGCGGACGGCTCTCCATCCTCTCTTTAATCAAGAGAAAATCAGGAGCGTAGTTCGCCGAGCTTGACATCTGTTCATAGTACGTGGCAAGTTCCTCTACAATCTCATCTGGAGAAGTGATCATTTCACCATTTTTGAGAAGACATGGCACCGTGTTTGGAGAAGAGTGTCCTTTTATCTGGCGGATTCTTCTCCATACCAGGCATGGTGGCGCGTGGCAGTTCAGAGAGGAGACGTATGCTCTCCACGATTCCTTTTTGCTCTCTACAATTATTCTCCTTGCCCTCGCCCTACATCTTTTGTATTCAATAAGGTTGTCCACAGTTGGATAATGTCTAAGACGTGCATGTGCCTTTTTTCGAGCGTTGACCACTCTAGAGCAGTCCTTATTCCACCAAGGCACAGGGATGTGTCGTAGACAGCACGCAGACTTCGGGATTGCAATGGTGGCTGCGCGAAGAACGGCGTCAGTGAATTGGGCGACTAAGGCATCGACGTTACTTGAACGGTTCTCTAGAATGTTTATTTCCTCGCTGAATGTATTCCAGTCAGCTCGATGGACTACCCAGCGAGGTGAACGGGTAGCGTCTAAACTAGGAATATTGAAGCGTACCATGGTAGGAAAGTGGTCACTCCCATGTAAGTCATCAAGAACAGTCCACTCTAAGATGGTAGATAGAGATGGACTGCAGAGTGCCAGATCTATTGACGAGAAAGTATTTGACGCTGTGGAAAAATGAGTATTTTCCCCAGAGTTCAGAAGAATTAGGTTCTGCTGGTCAATAATATTTTCGACAATAGTACCTCTGGGACATGACCTCGTGCTACCCCAGGCGGGATTGTGGGCATTAAAGTCACCTACAATAAGAAAAGGGGCGGGCAGCTGAGAAACAACTTCGAGTTCATCTTGTGACACGGCTTGGCCAGGAGGAATGTATATATTGCACACCGTCAATGAAAAGGACGGCAGATATATACGGACACATACAGTTTGAAGGTCGGTTCGAACGATATGTTCCTCAGAATACAGATGGTCTCGGATAAGAACCGCGACACCTCCGTGAGCACGAAGTCCGGCATCTTGGTCAAACCGATAGGTATGAAATCCACGCAGGCAGAGGGGGTGGTTAGGAAGAAGATGGGTTTCCTGGAGACAGACTATAAATGGTCTGTGGCGGAAGAGTATGAGCTTCAATTCTTCTAAATGTATGCGAAAACCGTTCAAGTTCCATGAGAGAGCCATTTAAGGAAATTATTATTTCTTTGGAGCCTTCTTTTTCTTTCTCACCTTCGTAATAAAGGAGCTCTTGAGGTGCTCCTCATCAACAGCAGAGTCGTCCTGACTGCTGCTGGATAAGGTCGCCTGTGTCAGGGGGATGTCCCGGTGTTTTGACACAGGTGACCGAGATCTAGAAGGGTTGGAAGATCTTTCAGTGTGAGTCTCGGCAGTGGGAGGAGGACGAGACTTCAGCGACGAATTTTGAGTTGGTGTCGATTTCTGATTGGAATCTGTTTCTATAGGGGGCTCAGTAGAAGTTTTCGGTGGCTGGAGTTTTTTGCTGTTTATTTTGTATTTGGTTGGTATAATAATTTTCCCCCCTTGGATACAGGCCGTATCTTCAGGGAAGTCTATAGGTGCAACCTGGCAGGAGAAATGCGCTGCTGGGACTGGAGTGCATTGGGTTTGGCAGCTCACGGTTACCACCGGGGGCCTAGCTTTTAAAGTGCTGGAAAAGGATCGTGACATGTCTACTGGATTCCTTGGAATTTCCTTGGAATCGGAAATTTCCCTGGAATTTCTTTTCCCCTTTCCTTGGAATTTCCATTCCTTGGAATCGACGCTTCGCCTCAGGGAAAGAAACTTTTTCTGTCACTCTTATCTTTTGGATTTCCCTTTCACGGAGATAGATTGGACACTGGTTGAAATTGGCTGCATGGTTGCCTTCGCAGTTAAGACAGTGCGGTGGTCTGTCGCAGGGTTGTGGGCCGTGCGCTGGTGTTCCGCACTTCCCGCATACTGCGCTAACCGACATGCAGCGTTGCTGAGTATGACCAAACCTTTGGCAGTTGAAACAGCGCAAAGGGTTCGGAACATATTGTCGCACACGGAGGTTGTAAAAACCAGTACTTATTTTTTCTGGAAGGGACGGACGGTCAAATGTAAGGATCAGGGTCGAAGTGGGGATTAATTTCCCCTGCTCCTTCCGTCTGATCCTATACACTTCAGTGACTCCAAAACTCTCAAAGAAGTTCAACAGATCTTCATCACTTTCAGAAGCAAAGTCCTCGTGGTTTACCACGCCTTTGCACAAGTTCAAAGTCGGGTGATTCGTGACTACCACCTGGATGCCGGCAATCTGCTTGGTTTTTTGAATTTTTCCAATTTGTTCGTCGGTGCGTGCTTCAAAGAGAATGGTACCATTTCTTTGTCGCACGACCGCTTGGAGCTTACCAAACTCGTCTTCAATGGCTCGCGCCAGACGGACAGCACTTATGCTTTTAAAAGTTTTCCCTTCCTCGGCGCATGCCATGAGGAGGAAACGGGGCTTCTTCGGTCGATCATCTTCTTTTGCGAAAAAACTATTCAAATCGATAGTTCTATCAAAACATCTCCTCTTCCTTACGGAGGAGGGCGGGGGGTTTATTTTCTGCTCCATAGAGTAGAAGACGATTCATCTCCGTGCTCCCCACCCACCATGGAGTCCAACAAGGGGACACCCCACTGGGGTGCCAGGGTTGGCACAGAGATATAGTAGGGAGATGTCACAGCGCTGCCCCGCCGTGAATCCCCCCGCTCACCCTGGAGTTCAGTACAAGACCTAGTCCAAGCCGGTTGATCGGGAGTGGGTTAGCTCCCGACCGCCCGTCTAGAAGAGTCCGTAGCCAAAGCAAGTGTATCGAGACCTACAAGGAATGTTCCCCAAAATACGTAAGAGCACGTATCCCTGGGTGCCAAGAAGAAAAGGAGCACGAGGAGAGTAATTGGGAAACAGACAGGCCCCTCAACTGCCAGGACATACATTCCCTCCGACACGGGTCGCCATGCACGGCAAACACATGGGTGGGCGTTCAGCATACAGAGGGGGCCAGTGAAATAGAAGAGAGAGAAGAAAAGAGACAGGATGGTATAGAAGAATGAGAATGTACAATGGGGAGAAGAAAAGCGACTTGTGAAGGAAAGGAATACTTGAGAGCCCTCTCTGTATCCCCCCGTCAGGACGTGGACCAACCCACCTCGACGGGAGTTTGGAGTATGGTGTGCCATTTATCGACGCAGATTAATTGGTCTGTTGTTTTTCAAAGAAACAGTAACGGCGGATACGTACCAGAATAAATTTATTAAACATAATAAATTTGTATTATATTTTAATTAAGTTAATTATTTTTAAACTAACCTTATTCAATAATATTAATAACAAACATTTGTTCTGCGAATTTGAATTCATAATTTATTAATATTTATTTAAAACAAAAAGTATAAAACATACATTTCTGGAGCATATTTCTGGAGCGTCGTGTCTTGTTATGAAACTAAAACAAGCAAGTTTACTATTAAATTGACCTCAATGTATATTTTACATGGCAAGTTTATTTCACTTTTAAACAATATACTAAGGAATCGTCGTTCTTGACAATTCAATTATCTTTCGACGCCAAACAAGCAGGCGCGTGCCTTTCTCTTTGAACTCGGCGGTCACCTGCTCACCTCCTCAGGGTGGTGTTAGTGGGAGAGGGGATTAAGCATAGTTCCCGTCAGTTTACCTGCTTGAAACCTCCAGCCGCTCTCCAACCTACTCAAACATAGTTGGCAGTGCATTTCGCTCTGCCAGCTGTGGGGTGCGTTTTATACTGATCACCCTGTATATCAGCTACTACGGTTCATTGGCAAGTACAATACTGTGGGAGCATATTTGAAAAAAAAGCTACGCGTGGAAGAAATTTTCAACACGTGAAAATAGTTTTAGAAGTTTGCAGCGTCGGCGACACCACATTCAACTAGTAATAATTGTAACTGTACGTAGGAAGTACACGACCTTGTAGTTGGTGGTGGAGCTCGAGTACCTCCATAAGCCGTTAGCCTAGCTTCTCCTAGGGCCTCTTGCTGCATAGGTTGAAGGCGAGGGGCCAGAAGAAGAGAGCCTCAACGATATCTTCAAAGAAGAAAGGAGGATCGATGAAGATGGCGGATGTGGCACCTGTAATGTAGCGTCTGATCCGCAGCAGGCGGCTGCAACCACAGATGTCTCCGTGGTAGGGACAGCTGCATTCATAGCGGGAAGTACAGAGGGAAGGGTCATAAACCTTTGGGCGTCTTGTTATCGGCCCGTGGAGGACACAAGAGAGAAACTGGGTTGGCACACCAGACCAATGCTTAACGTGGGGGCCCGAACCTTGTACTAAAGGCCGCTCCACAATAGCACGGGAATGGAAACGGGAGGTACGTGCGCTTCACAATAAACGCCAACGGGAGAAGGAATAGCATCGCCTTACACTCTCAATTCCGCTTCAGACCAGTGTCGCCTGTCGCGCGCTCGATCAGCTGTTAATCTTCGCCGCCATTTGCTGCACTTTCATTGGCCGAGAGGCTTCGCGTTCCCGGGCTGAGATAAATGTTGACCAACCTTCCCGTTCCCGTCGTGTTGTGAAAGCCTGCCTGAGATGTCCATCTTATAACATTTTTACGTTACCGTTCCCGTTCTCGGGCTATAGTGGCTAAACCAGCCAAGGAGGCTGCCTTCAGCAGTCGAGTGAAAATCCCTTAGGGTTTAGTAATGCCAACTGGCGGTTGGAGCCACCTTTGCTGGCCTCTGGGGGAGATGTCCCGAGGCCACTGTGAATCGCAGTAACGGGTAACGCGAAATAACTTGGGATTAAGTGAGATCTCTGAACTCGAACTTGTTTCCTGCGAAACATCTCTCAAAATCAATGAGAAAAATGGAGAGAACAAGAAATGTAATGAATCTTAACGTGCCTTGTTCTAACGATGTCCCATACCTTTTCAGAAACCGAGCTAATGTCACCTTGTCGAAGTCTGACCATTCTACGAATGTTAGTCTGATGACCTGGCAGTAGCTCGAATCCATCGTCAGAGACGATCACGGGATGAATTAAAGTGATGTACTTTTATGATGCAAAAGCAACATGGGGTTCAGAAATAGAAGTTTACAAGATATGGAGAGAGCGGATTCCAGGTATGAGACCTGTAGATTCAAAAAAGCTTGCCAGTCAACGACGATACGTGCTCAGGAATGGAAAGTTCACAGCAGAATAACTTGCTGACATTCAGGGAAATGCGGAGTATGTTCTTCGACCGAACAATTCACATGACGGACGTTTAGAGTCAACTAATATCCTTGAAAACGATGGTCGTGTTGAAGGTACATCGCATCCCAATAAAACATCGGTCAGTGGTGAAAATTATTCTGGCTATGAATACACGATATAGTCATGATGTTAAATCGACTTCGTTGCGAGATAAAACGAGTTCTACATCCATTCGAATCTCGTGTCTCGTTGAGGAGTGTTTTCAAGATGCTAAAGCTATGAGAGTGATAGCGAAATCTGTCTTAAATGAGGTAGTACAGACCGCAAGTAGAGATCTAGATTTACCGAAATCAGTCACATGGTATAAATACAACTGGATCTCTGATATCTTAGATAATTTTGGGGCCAGCCAAGAAAGCAACGGTTGGCAGCAAAACAAAGTAAACAGTTCTGTTTGGATGAAAGAATTATGAAACAGTTCCATAGGTGAAAAGAATTATGAAACGGATAGCCGTAAAATAAACTCTTAGCCGAAGCATCTTTTAAACGAACACACACCTTCAAGGGAAGTTCAAGGAAAAATACTTCACGTTGAACAAAAACACCAAATTGAAAATGAGACAAGAGTAATGGTTGCTGAGAGGCTAAATGAAAATCCAAAGACGCTCACGCATTAGAGGTTACAAACGAGTAGATTTCGGTGTACAGAATCGGTTCCTTGAAAAAGTCGGGAAGAGATTCTATCGCAATCTGACTCAAAATTCGAAGGGCAATGCTGTCCCTCCTGCAAAAGATGTCGCCGAACCTTTTGGGCAGGAATCTACGAAGAAAGAAAATCTTACAAAGACGCATCTAGGCTTCAATCTGAAGTTGATACAACCTATGAATTGTGGAAAGAGGAGCATGTTCACGAATTCTCGGAAGAGAACCTCGACCAAGCAATTAAAAACATGTCAAACTGGAAATCCCTCGGAATTGATAAGATTTAGAATTATTAGATTAAGTAATTAGCATCATTACATTCTCATCTAGCAAAGGCTGTTAGTAAATTTACAGAAAACTCAAAGGAACTCAAAGGAATTGGATCTAAGTCGCATTTGCCAATTAGACAAAGATCGCAGAAGTACTGAATTAGAGCGCGATCCGTTCTAAAATGAAGTTTAAATGTTCGATTGCGAACAGTTGAATAGAACGCGGTTGTTGCAAAGATATTGGAAAGTATTACCTAGATACCAATGTAGCGCTTGTGTAGCGTTACAAATTGAAGGGCGCCATATTGTAGGCAAATAGTTCTCTGACAGATGCTGACAGGCTGATGTGTAACGAACTACAACACTGAACTGCTGTGGTGAGGTGGAAAGGTAAGGTTACTTTCAGAGCGACTAGCAAGAGTTGACGACAAAGCGCACATCTCAGGAGACATCACCAGTAATGATCTTGTTACGCTTCTTATTTAATTAGTTGTTGTAATTGTGTGTTTATGGTGATGTGTAACGAACCACAACACTGAACTGTGTTGAGGTGGAAAGGTAAGGTTACTTCCAGACGAACTAAAACGAGTTAACGACGAAGCGCACATCCCAGGAGGCATCACCAGTATTGAACTGGGAAGGCTTCTTATTTAATTAGTTGTTGTAGTTTATTGTGATGTGGAAAGAACTACAAAACTGAATTGCTGTGATGTGGTAGAAAGATAAGATTACTTTCAGACCGAATAAAAAGTGTTGACGACATCCCAGGAGACATCGCCAGTAATGACGTGGGAACGCTACTTATTTAATTAGTTGTAATTGGGCGTTTATTGTGATATGTAACGAACTACAAGACTGCAGAGCTATGATGTAGTGGAAAGGCGAGGTTACCATTAAAGCGACACAAAGGGTTGGCCGCAGAGCGGACTTCCCATTAAACATCACGAATAATGTTCTAGGAACGCTTCTTATTGAATGATTTTTATATATAAGTTTTGTGTAACGAACTACAAGACTGAGGAGCTAATGTTGCGTTTAGAGCATCGCAATAGCTGGACGAGGGAGCGGACTTCCCATTAAACATCACGATTAATGTTCTGGGAACGCTTCTTATTTAATGATTTTTATATTTAATGCGCTGTGAAACGAACTTCGAGACTAATATAGTGTGAATTTAGGATGAAAATTAGATATCTCTGATCTGTTATAGTTTGATAACGGTATATTTTTCCTGTATTTTTGGTGGATGTTTGTGGAGAAGATTTGTTTCTTGTGTTATATGCAAGAATGTTCAAAGATTACGCTAGAGTAAACTAAGTGAAGAAATGTTATGACCATTGAATTGAAAAAAAAATTGATGTAGATAAGTAAATGATGTAATAAATTACCATTTCCAAAGAAAGTGACAGCTGTTAAATCAAAATCTCTGGTTGTATTAGAAGTGACGATGGTATTCTTAATGAGTGATGTGCAGAGAACAAATGCCAGTGTACTTTTGGTTAAATAAATGTTATGTTCAATTAACGTACGTGTTGTTCTTTCTGTGAGCGTATGCAAGAAATAAAGCGAAGAAGACCCCTTTTTGAGTGCCTCCCTAGTCCGTAAGGAAATCATATTTGTCCCTTTAGGTTCGTTCCGGAAGTGGTGGGCATACGTCTAGACACGTATCCACGCGCCATTTGTGACAACTGGACAGCGATCAAACAGGTACGTCACTGTAAGTGTTAAACTACGAGTACAAAATTACCATACTTTACTAATCTATCAATATTGCGTATATGAACCACAGTATTCAGTACAACCAATCTCTGAAACATTGGATCTTGTTAAAGGAAACAAGTTGTTTATCCAATCTTCTTGTAATGGTATGTTTTGTAATACTTACCATTTCGCAAGCGGGCGAAGACACAAAATGTTCATTTTCCGTAATATTTACAAACAGTTGATAAACTGTCATATGACAGAATATGTGGAGAATACCGCTGTTTTCTTTTCGTTTCTGTATAATCGATATTTTTATACTGGGGTTGATTAAAAACCAGTTTTCAGCATTGTTTTCATTCTTCGAGCTTCAAATATCTTCCACGAAATAATTCCGAATATTGCAGAATATTGAACCCTTTTCCAATATTATGATTTCCGGAAAAATGCAACAGCTAATGAGAAAATGTGGATCGAACTTTTCGGAAAAGGGCATTGTTACTTCTTTTATTCGAAAATATTTGAGATTTTTGAAAAACCATCATTAAAGAAGAGTTTGTGTTAAGAAAAGTATTAAACAATGAAATACATCTATACTAAAATTTTTAACGACGTTAGAGACATTTGGAAAAATACACATGTGTAATTTTTTTTTAAATGAATAAATTAAAATGGAGTTAGATCAAGGTATTCAGTGCACTTACTGCTATCTATACGAAGTTTAACGAAAAACTTGGCGCCCTTTTGAGAAAATCTTGTTTTTAAAATTGCTCATATTTCAGTCAAAATAAGGCGTAAGGTACAAATATTTGTTAATAAGATTATTAAGTTTTTTAAGTATGTGATGTTACTTAAAGAACTACTTGTGGAGAACAAATTTCATTTTAAGAAAAATCTTTGTTTTCAATAATCTAGTTGTACGAGAGAGTTTAGAAAATATCAAACTTTTGTATTTTTCGAAATTTCAGAAGTAACAGTGGAAATTGAACCTAAGCTACCTTTACAAGTGTATTTCACTCCACTCCCATAAGCATTTTAAAGAACTAATTTGTAGACTTTTTTGAGAAAATTTTCTCTCGAAATTCAATGTATAATTTCGAAAATCGCAGGGCTTCAAGACGGACCAGTTCGGTCTTGGAATATTCGTATTGGAGAAAATAATAAAAATAGTTTACGCAGTAGTGTTGGTTACAAACGGACGGGCACACAGACGATGGACGGGTGTTTTGTAAGAAAAAGCTTTTTCGGTATTAAATAACCACAAAACGTGAATTCTGACTACGCTACTTTTAGAGAAAGCAATTTACTACGTACTTGAGCACGAAAATTTCTTTTTACGGTATCAGGGAGCTACAAAAGAAGTTTTTCTGTCACCTTTGTAGGGCTAAAAAGGTCCAACAGAACGACTACAAGAGAAGGAAGACAAGAACATTGTTAGCATTACTAATACTGAAGAAATAGCAGAAATGTATTGATAACCCAAAATTCAAAATAAATGATGCGTCTGACTGGCGAGTCGGTTTATTTTTTTATGTCAACTGCCAGAAAAGAAAGCCCTGAAGCGTCCATTCGGATTGTCTCAACGGCCAAGAGAAGCTCTCATGTTCCCTTAACGCTCGAGAGATACGTAGTGTTCAGAAGCTCTAAGGTTCCAGAGTAGACGAGGTCTACGCTGTACGATTTAAGGTAACTAAATATCTACGCGAGTCTCCTGAAGCCTTTTTCACACTTGATTGATTGATTTTTTCGTGTTTTCCAGGCGCGTCAACTGCTTTGGTCATTAGTTCTGTTACTGTAGTGCATGTTTTTTCTCGGGAGACGGCGGTGATCTTCCCCCACTGGGTGGCGAGATCCGGCGCCGACCTACCGTCGGCTAGTGAGGTTTCCCCCTAACTAGGACTCTCCCACTAGCGGGGCACCGCCCCAGTCGGGACAAGATCTAAACTCCCGACCGGTCTCCTGGAATATGTGGTAGTGTAATGCATGTTAGTGTGTGTGTCTAAAGGGAGAGGATAGGTCAAGGAAGAGGAAGGAAAAATCGCGCGCGGTCCGTGGCCCGTTTGGTAGGGGACTGCTCCGGCATTCGCCTGGTGTTGATCGGAGAAACCACGGAAAACTACCGATCAGAGCAGCCGACCGCTAGAATTCTCCTCCAGGCAGCGACTGAATTCGACCTAGCTGAAAAGCTAGTGTCGAAAATCCTGCCGCCGTCAGGCCTCGAACCTAGGGCCTCCCGGTCAGAGGCTCTTTCACACTTCCAATGCCTGACTCATGTTCTCTTTCACTATCACGCTCTGATTCCAGTCGATATTTCTTGGATGACTAAGGGTTAGAAACGCCATCCCAGTGATCGGTTAGCTTACACGTTGCCACGGTTTGGGAGATGTTACTTATTAAAAAAAAGTACAGGTTGTGTCGCCGTTGAGATAAGCTTAAAATCTCATAGCAGAACCGAAGGAGAGAAGTTTGGACTTCTAGTAATCCAGTGATCACTAAAATGATTAACATGTAAAAGAACTTTCATTAAAATTTCGACTTCCTAGAAATCGGAATAAATCCTCTGTTTCTGCTGAGCCTTCGGGCTGTACGACGTGAGAGCGAGCTTTTATTTTATTTATTTATTTATTTATTTATTTATTTATTTATTTATTTATTTATTTATTTATTTATTTATTTATTTATTTATTTATTTATTTATTTATTTATTTATTTATTTATTTATTTATTTATTTATTTATTTATTTATTTATGTATTTATTTACATCAAAAACAGTTAAAAACTGTGTATGACGTGCTATGGGGAGAAGTGAATACTGTGCACGTTTTCAAAATTATGTGATCCCTACACTAAGACGTAATAAAATATATTTTCAAGGATAAATAAGTAATATATTTTGGGCTCTTATTCATGATGTCCTTCGTCAAGGAATAATACTTCCTGCCGCGACATGGAAACGATAATTTGAATAACTATATTTCCCTGTGAATTCTAGAAGACGTGCACAGATAATGATGTTACATTTATGTTCAGAAACAAAACAAGGGGCCATGTCAGCATTTGCTCAATGGATCAGGAAAACTGGACGAAAAACCTGATCTAGATGGGGGTCATTGACTCGGAGGCTGCGATACAATACTTGTTACATATTGTTTAGAATTATACAGTCCAAATGCTAAATAATACATTAAACATGACTGTTTATATTAATGTTACTTTCTTTGTGATGCTCAGTATAGCCTCTAATTGTATAGAAACAGTTATTACGCTTAGGCAGCTTACGGAAGCGAATTCCGAGTGGCGGCCCAGACAGCCGGCGTGAGTCATTCCCCCACTCCGCCTCGTGACGGGTCGAGTTGCTGCCGGAGCGGCGATGGGGCGAATTCGCCGGCGTTTGTTTCTGAGACGGCGAGTCTTCCTCTTCGAAGCTCCTTCCCGGTGGCCTAGGCCAGGCGCCGGCAACTTGCGGCTCAGTAGAATTATATTTGTGGCTCTTGAGGAGTTTAATAGTTCACACTGAAAAATCAACTGCAATATTACAATTCCCAAAAAAATATAATAATTAGGGAACGGAATTTACTGTAATAAAAAATGCAATATGAACATACATATGTACTTTTTTTTTTCAAATAATAAATAAAAAATATGTAAAATTAAAATCCATTATTGTGTTTAAAATTGTTCCCTACAGGCATTTTCCGAGCATAGAACGTTGCCAATCAGTTCTTAACAAGCATTCAGAGTGGCTGAAAGTAGGTTCTACCTCTACAGAAGTAACACTAGATTTCACCCCACATCAGAATTTTATTCGAAATACAAAATACGTTCATAGTATATATTACAATATTTAGGAGAAGCCAATGTTTCAATGAATAGAAGTTCAGTGTATCCAGTGATGGATCGCGGGGAGGGGGTTAAAGGGAATGCCCCCCTCAATCGAACAACGCGTAAGACAATTTTGTGTCAAAAATACTTGTTAGTTCTCGATCGAGTAACGAATGTGCTGGTTGAAACATGGACAAAATCGTAGTTGAAATTACTTTTGTTCACAGAAATCCGCTCATTCTTGACTTCAAGTACGCAGTAAGCGGGGGAGGTTGACAATTATGGCGAATATATGATGGTCATAGAAGCAGCATTGCATTTGATTTTTAAGAAAGATGATTCCATAACTTATAATGCAAACGCGCATCTGAAATGTTTTGTTTCGAGTAGAAATATATTAAAATATAACGAAATATGTAGTAGTAGGTAAAATATGTAAAATTTGAAATTGTACAAAAAAATGTACAAATATGTAAAATAAAAAGAGTTCCAATCCATTCAGAATGTCTTGTAAACTCTAAAAAATATTATTGAATGCAGGTATCTAGTTGGTGTAAAAACATGTAATTACACGGAAATCCGTTTCCTTAATCCTGCGCACAAACCGGAATGCGCAGCAGTTCGCATGCATGCAAACCCAGCTTTAGCTATCCTTGCTCTCCACACTCACCGACACCACACTCAAATCCGATGCGAATAGCAACAGAAGCGTTTCGAGATCACTGGAAGAACTCGTGAGTTTTCGAATTCAGCGCCTTTTAGTAGTGTGCCTTACTAACTTTCTGAAAAATCCCATAATGGTCTGCGAAGAATTTCAGCCAAATGCTTGTTTACTATAAACTCCAATATGTTACACTGTGAAAATCTTTGGCCTTATTATTGAATAGGTTCTCTCTCATTAAATTTACTTTTTAAGCAAAGCTATACTGAAATTAGGTTTTTACAATTAGTTTTGTTTTTAGTTAAGTTATAAAAAACTGTTTTTGTTTTCTTTAATAAGGTGACACACGATATGTTACTACGCAAAATAGAAACTTTTCATTTCATAATAAATTCGTTTCACAGCTGATAACGGTTATATTATTTTTTCTAATTCATATCACCGATGTATGCACTTATATTTGGCTCTTTAACAAATAATTAATCACACCCGGGGAAAAAATGGCTCTTAACTCCAGAAAGGTTGCCGATCCCTAACCTGGGTGGTTGGAAACCACAGGGCGCCAACCACACCATACACTACTACCGAGACGACGTCACGTGTGCGCACGAGAATCCAAGTTGTCACAGCAGCATGGACCCGTCTGAACAATACAAGCGAATGAAGGTTTCGTTAAGGGGAAAATGTTTTAAAAATATAGCACAATTAAACAGTCACGTAACTGAAGCACCTCCTGTAATTTTCGAACGGCTCAACTTGGGTCACGGAAGTATATGAAGGAATGGGGCTAGTTTATTCATACATTCATTTCCATTTTATCACTTTTTTTACAAGATGTTGAGGTAACTTTGTTTTCTTTTTTCTAATGGAACTATACATTTTTTACTCTATCATGACGAGAGTAAAAAGACGAATCTAAGTTGTCACAGCAGCATGGACCCGTCTGAACAACATAAGCGAATGAAGGTTTCGTTAAGGGGAAAATGTTTTAAGAATATAGCACAATTAAACAGTCACGTAACTGAAGCACCTCCTGTAATTTTCGAACGGCTCAAGTTGTGTCACAGAAATATATGAAGGAATGGGGCTAGTTTATTAATACATTCATTTCCATTTTATCACTTTTATTACAAGATATTGAGGTAACTTTGTTTTCTTTTTTCTAATGGAACTATACATTTTTTACTCTATCATGACGAGAGTGAAAAGACGAATCCAAGTTGTCACAGCAGTATGGACACGTCTGAACCACATAAGCGAATGAAGGTTTCGTTAAGGGGAAGTGTTTCAAAAGTATACCACAATTAAACAGTCACGTAACTGAAGCACCTCCTGTAATTTTCGAACGGCTCAAGTTGTGTCACAGAAGTGTATAAAGGAATGGGGCTAGTTTATTCATATATTCATTTCCATTTTATCAATTGCTTTTTACAAGATATTGGGATGCGGTGGGCTGTTACATTCAAAATATACGTTAAGTAGGAGCCCCAAAAAATCAAAATTAAATAACTTAATATTTTAACGAGAGAGAGAGAGAGAGAGAGAGTGAGTGAGTGAGAGAGAGTAAGCGTATTAACACAGTCGTAGTTACTTCTAAAAATTAGTTTAAAATAGTAATGTCACTTTCAAGAAATGAGAGAGTATTGTAGTACTGTGGCAGAAATTGGCAATTTATCGACAGAAAAATTCGTATTGTGGGGCTCTACTAACAAGAAAGTGGGCGTATCTTGTTCCTAACATAGTAAATTACTTCCTCTAACAGCCGGGAGGGGGTCCATGTGGTCGATGTGACTGTCCGCCTCGAGGATGGGTCTAACCTTCTAAAAGCAGGGGAGGAAAAAGTGATAAAGTACCAACCAGTCATTCCCCTGGCAGTCCAACTTCATGGAGTGCCCAACGCGGGAATCCTGACTGTGGTGGTTGGAACCTCTGGGGCTATGCCACGATGAACAGTCAGTGCCCTCAAGACGTTGGGGATCATGTCTCGGGGAGATTTACTGACTATCTCGTTAATTGCTCTCAGATGCTCTATTAAGATTTACACACGACTTGTAAATTACGATGGAGCAATTTAGCATTGCTGGCAGTAAATGCAGAAAATGAACTTCTTGGTCCCGTGGGGAAGTCTAGGGAACCCAGAGGATCCGACAATGCCTAGAATATACTTAGTTACCACGCCTTTAAGTGGGAAGTGGGCTATTTAATGTAGCACATAGAAAATTGTGTACTCACAATCTACATTTTGTGTGTCCTGATGTTGAGAACCGGCTAACGACAAAAACGTCAGTGTGCAACGTCTGTCCGTCTGTGAGCAACGCTAGAGCCTAAACCGGCGAGGCGGTTTTCTCAAAAATGGATATTCCCCCACCGATCGATCACGCCGGAGTCGAGCAACGTCCCCTCCTTTAAGGCTTGTTTGAGATGTCGCGTCTAGAAGGGAAGTGCGAGCTACTCACAAGAGGGTAGAGTGGGTAGATGCCTTTACGTACCGAACGATCTACAACTAATTCGTGACAATGATTTAAATTTTCAATTGCCAATATCCAAGGCGTCGATTCTTTTGAAAGTCAGGAGTACTATGGTTCACAAACATAAAACCGGGAGCGGTAGCTTAGTGCATCAACTGATGTCACTGCAGCGCCTCTGACCGGGAGGTCCTGGGTTCGAGTCCTGACGCCAGCAGGATTTTCGACACTAGCTTTCCAGCTAGGTCGAATTCAGTCGCTGTCTGGAGGAGAATTCTAGCGGCCGGCTGCTCTAATCGGTAGTTTACCGTGGTTTCTCCGATCAACACCATGCGATTGCCGGAGCAGTACCCTAATAACAGGGCCACGGACCGCGCGCGATCTGTCCTTTCTCTTCTTTGTCCTATCCTCTCCCCTTACACACACAGTTACACTAACATGCACTACACTACCACATATTCCGGGAGCCCGGTCGGGAGCTTAGAGCTTGTCCCGGCTGGGGCGGTGCCCCGTTGGTGGAAGAGTCCTGGTTAGGGGGAAACCCTACTAGCCGACGGTAGGTCGGCGCCGGATCTCGCCATCCAGCGGGGGAAGATCACCGCCATCTCCCGAGAAAAACATGCACTATACTAACGGGACCAATGACCAAAGCAGTTGACGCGCCCGGAAACACGAAAAAATCAATCAATACACACATAAACTGTAATATATATACAAAATAATTACGTTTTTGGACATTTTCGTCTAACATTACATCACAGGTTCAAGAGTGCATCAATGTGCAGTAGTTTAGCCCGGACGCAACCAGAGGATGACAGTGATTGAAATGTACACCGCAAAATCTTCGCTCTTTTTTGTTCCTCAGGCTGTTCGAGATTTCTCGCAGGCTGTCACTTCCACCGTAGGTACGTTGATAGCGATTGCTGCCAGGAGGGAAAAAGGAAAAATTATTATGAAAAGGGCACAAATGAGACTGAAAAGGCACAAATTAGACATTGAAAGACAAAAATAAGGCAAGAGGCCAAAAATACGCATCAGAAGCTAAAATAAGCAAAAAAGGCATAATGAAAATCTACTAAAATTACTACAGAAATACAATGAAGTTATTCCTTTTGTTAAAAGTCATAAAATATTTTCAATCATAAAAAAGTATTGTGCCAAACTTCCTGACTCTACTTATAACAGTCCCTCGACATATTTATAACACTTTTATACAACGGTATATCTCTGATGCCCAAAATTTCCTAAGATAATAACCGATTCTGGTTCAGTTTGCACACTATAACACCTTTATATTGCCTCGTGCACGTCACTCGCACAACCTTTTGCATTCGCAGCTACACCAAGAAGGTGTGCGCTTGTCTCGCCGACCTCGTGCGGTAAATTACCCTCCCTGCCTCTCTGCCAGATGGGACTTCCGCTCGCCATGGACAAGCTACTGCGTTGCGCGCTGGCGACAGAACGCGCCCTTCGTCGCGATAATTTTAAATTTCAATTTTTCTCTCTCCGTCCTCCTACGCTTTCAAGTATTTACAATGCGCCGCGAAATCGCCTATATTATTTCAGTAGTATACATACCTTTTGCGGCTCTAACACACAACCGATTTTTTTAAATGAGGTCTCTAAAGAAGGAGAATTTCACGGAGACGAGACGAATTACACTTTGTCTTGAAAAATATGAACGATTTGTTAAAAAAAAGCATATAATTATCCCTGTCAAATGCAATCCGCAACGCTCGATAGTCAATATCTATATTGTTAAATAACTCCTAAACGAAGCGTTCCAGGGTCTTAAAAGTTGAAATTTTGAGACCAAAGGCCTCAAAGACACGTACCTCATACCGTAATCTATAGAATGATATCATCTTCAACATTCTTTTACGTTTTTGCTGGTTCAACGCTTCTCGATTTTACCCCACATGTTCTGAGCCGTGCAGAACCCGCAACTTTATGTGAAATTTAACTAAATACTTGATATTCTGGAGGATGAAATCGCACGGATATACATCCCTATTTGTTAATAAAGTTAAATAAGAATATTTTGTATTGACAAGGGTGTATTGTATTGTTATCAGGATATTTTGAACTCAAATAACAAAACAAATGGAATGTGGAATAAAAAAAATACAACCAAATCAACTAGAAACCTTCTGGAGAATGTTGTTTTAAAATATAACGATAGAAATGTGAACGATCCGATAACAGTGGCTAGTCTCTTTAACGAATACTTTTCGAGAATTGTTGTCGATATCACTAAGGGTCTTCTGCAACAAAATTCAATAGCAGACATTTCCTCAAAAGTGTTAGACTCGATGTTCGTTTCCGAAACTTCTACCTATGAAATTCTCAAAATAATCGTTAAACTAAAAAATAAATATTCGGCCGGTTAGATGAATTTCCGAATTCTTTGTTAAAGACATGCGCCTGCCAATATACACCCGTTAACTCACATATTTAATGCATCCTCAGGCACAGCAACTTTTGCAGATATTTGTAAAACATATAAGATTAAAGAGCTCTTCAAAAAGGCGACAAAAATGAAATACAAAATTATTGGCCTATTTTTCTTCTGTCAGTTTTTTCAAAACTATTAGAGAGACTTTTTTTACGCACGAATGGAAATCTTTCTCAGTAAACACAACGCGCTTTCAAATTGCCAACATGGATTTAGAAAATCAAAATCTACGAAAACAGTCATATTTTTTTCTTAAAGATGTCGCCTCATCATTAGATCAAAACGAAGCAAATATTGAGTTATGTTTAGATTTTTCAAAAGCTTTTGACATCATTCATCGTAACATTTTCTTTTCCAAATTACCTTCATATGGAATCCGAGGTATTGCCCTATATTAGTTATGTTCGTACGTTAAACAACGATCTCGTAGAAAGACCGTAGAAATACCTGACTGGAATGATGGAAATAATGTACTCACCTTTCCGACTCTTTGCCAATTGCACACGGAGTTCCTCAGAACGATTTTAGGTCCTATTCTCTTCCTTTTTATCTAGGGCTTTTATCCAGCCAACAGCCGGTTGCCCTTTACGCCCCGATGGGACGTATATTCGACCATACACTAGACACCAACACACTTGCGGGCTCCTCTGATCTGGTGTCAGCAGAACGCGAGGCCCTCCGCGACAACACATACATACAAACTCAAGGGACAAACAACCATGGCCAAGGCGGGACTCGAACCCGCGACCCTTCGGACCGAAGCGCTGAGTCGGTACTCGCTCTTAGCCACCTCGGCCAAATTCTCTTCCTACTGTACGTAAATGATTTGCCCTCGACGATTCAAAATGGAAGAACAGTTCTCTTTGCGGACATTGTTTGCAATAAAGAAACTATAAATAGCATAATATCAGATTTTGAAATTACTTCCGTAATAACAAATTAATATAAAATGAAAAGAAAACGGTTTTAATACAGTTTTTCATTTCAAATAAACAATTCTGTACTCCACTGAGAATGAACAATGTAGCATTGACTGATGTTAAGGCAACAACATTATTAGGTCTTTCAATTCAGTCAAACCTCAAATGGCAAAAATGAAGCTCATTATCCTACGCGTTCAGAATTCTTTCAAATTCAGCAGCCTTCATACTGCTCCTTGTGTATGTTTCGCGAATGTTCATTCCCGCCTGAGATATGACATAATATTTTCGAGAAATACATCTTATAGCTCCCAGACTTTTAGATTACGAAAAAGAATTGTACGAATAATAACCAAATCGTGATTCTTGTAAGACTCTCTTTATTAATCTACGGATTTTACCATTACCTCGTTTGTTGATTTACGAATCAGTATTTTTTGTCAATGTTTTTTTTAAATTACTTGCTTAAGGGGGCAATATATTTTCAGAAAATGCCGATGTCTATAACTATTACATTCGACGTAGTAATCGTATTTATCAGGAGACAGTATCAACATCTCATTACAAGAACTTTACGTGCAAAATACATACCCTATTTTACAACACTTTGCTAGATGACATTAAACGATTAAATTCGATAGAAAAGTTTAAATCCCAATTAAAATCGTTTCAGCTGCATAACTGTTTTTATACAATTAGAGACTATACTGAGCATCAAAAAGAAAGTAACATTAATTTTAACAGTGATATTTAATGGATTATTTACCATTTGGACTGTATTATTCTACATAATCTGTAACAAGTATTGTATCGCAACTTCTGGGTAAATGATCCCCATCCCGAACAGGTTTTTGCCCAGTTTTCCTGATCATTTGAGCAAATGCTGAGATAGCCCCTTGTTTTGCTTCTGAATATAAAATGTAACTTCATTATCTGTGCACGTCTTCTAGAATTCCGTGGGAAATACAGTTATTCAAATTATCGTCCTCCATGTTGTCGCGGCAGGAAGTATTATTCCCTGACGAAGGATATGATGAGGGATAAGAATCCAAATTCATTGCTTATTTACCCCCGAAAATAATATTTTATTACATCAGAACGAATATTTTGTAAACAATCCTTGCAAAATACCCTAATTTTCTTTCTGTATTTAAACTTCAAGTAGTATACGGCATAGGGTAGGGATCACAGAATTTTGAAAGCATGCACAGAATTCACTTCTCCTCATAGCACTCCTTCTCATACGCACTTTCCTCATACGCAGTTTTTAACAGTTTTTGACGTAAAATAAATAAATAAATAATAAAATCAATTACAAGGAGACACATAGAACAAGTGACGGAGGATAATAGGGGCTTGAAGAAAAGGATATATTACCGGCTTAATATGGAAATGGAAACTGAATTTGATCTGAATATAATGAACATAGTAACCAATCAAAAGAATGGAATTAGAAATTTCGAAGAAATTAAACATGATGTAATGCGAAAGCAAAGACGATAAAATCCTGCCCGGTGGCCCAGATCGCTAGGGCGGTGGTGTCGAAGCGATCTTGGACCGAAGGGTTGCGTGTGCGAGTCCCGCCTTGGGCATGGTTGTGTTTGTGTTCGTCCTTTCACCCCTTATCGTCGCCATTTCGTTTCATCTTCATAGTTACCGTAGCGTTAACTCCAATAGTAGTTGACCGGGAGCGGTAGCTCAATGCATCAACTGATGTCACTGCAGCGCCTCTGACCGGGAGATCCTTGGTTCCAGTCCTGACGGCAGCAGGATTTTCGACACTAGATTTTCGACACTAGCTTTTCAGCTATGTCGAATTCAGTCTCTGTCTGGAGGAGAATTCTAGCGGCCGGCTGCTCTGATCGGTAGTTTTCCGTGGTTTCTCCGATCAACACCAGGCTAATGCCGGAGCAGTACCCTACCAAATGGGCTACGGACCGCGCACGATCTGCCCTTCCTCTTCCTTGTCCTATCCTCTCCCCCTTAAACACACACTTACACTAACATGCACTACACTACCATATTTTCCGGGACTCCGGTCGGGAGCTTAGAGCTTGTCCCGACTGGGGCGGTGCCCCGTTGGTGGGAGAGTCCTGGTTAGGGGGAAACCCCACTAGCCGACGGTAGGTCGGTGCCGGATCTCGCCATCCAGGGGGGAAGTTCACCGCCATCTCCCGAGAAAAAACATACCCTACACTCACGGGACTAATGACCAAAGCAGTTGACGCGCCCGGAAACACGAAAAAACCAAACCAATCCAATAGTGTTTGCTAATGACCTAGATGTTGATGGGACCTTAAATAAATTTGAAAAAAACAAACAAACAAAAAACAACAAAGAAAACAACGTTGAACAGACCACGCTCGCCAGGTTCAGTGGCATTTGCGGCGAACAGCGGCGCGCAGCGGACCTTAGGCCAAGGGGGAGGGACATGAACAACTAAAAGAGAACTCTGTGGGGGAAGAGTAGTTTAAGTGGAACTTTGAGGCATTTGATTGGTACAAGAGCTACGCTAAAAATTAGACTGTATGGGAGAAGAGTTTAGAAGTAACTCCTTTAGCACACCTATTTTTCCTAGAAGTCAAATAACTTAATGTTACTCTAACCATATACATTTTAACGTTTATTGTATTATTATGGCAAATATGCAAAGAAAAGTGTAATATTTTTATGAATTATTAATTTATACCTGCATATTGGAAACTATACTCTTATTTCTTTCGACTTTCTATTTAAAATGAAATTAATATTTTAGTATTTTTAATTTACTTATAATGTAATTTTCAATTGGAAGTGTTACATAGATAATAATATTTATTTCATTCTCCTTTAATTTATGTAATTATTTAATGTGAACATTTTCTATTTCATTAAATTGTTAAAGATCGAAGGCGATCAGCGAAATCATTGTTGTCAATGGGAGAACCTTTCGAAGGTATTTTCGGCCAATAGTCACCAAGCTCGTGTATTAAGTCAGAACCAACTTCATGTACAGCCACGCACTAAAGTGCAGATGGTGTTGGTCATGTGCGTTTACGCGCGTCATTATTGGCAAATACACACACACACACACACACACACACACAAGTTCCTTCATTCACCTCCCGACGTGGTTGTTACTAATACCCGTGCACGTTTTCTTGAGCCTTCATTTTGCAGATGTGCTAGGAGGGGGGTGGTTGGCTATTTTGCCATCAAGAGGACTATTATATCAGATTTGTAGCTCGTTTACCGATACCAAATAGTTTCTATTACCCAGGAGTGAATATTCCTGTTAATTTTATTTCGTTAACAACGCTCCTAGCTATCATTAATTCTTAATTCAAATAATGTCAGTAGAGGAGGGGGGTAGGTGTTCTGAGGTTCAAGAAAACGTGCGCGTATAATCATGAGTCCGATTAGCTGCCGGCGTTTTTCGTATTTACCCCCTCAACACGCCTTCAACAACGGTGTTGGGGTCCCTTCTTACTGACTTCAAAGAAGTAGATGGTGTTCATCGAGATGACTCTAGGAGGAAAGTGATTGAAGATTAAAGAGTAGTTGGTAGGCAACCTGCAAGTAGAAAGCAGGTAGGCAACCCGCAAAACAATTTAATTTTTTTCTCTGATTTAAAATTATTTTTGTAATTAGAAACGAAAACACAGTTTGTGTTATATATGTAACATTATAGAGCAATTCTAATTATACACGCTCGTATATATTAAGTTTTTTGAGCCTCAGGTGGATGCAAACTATCATGCACGGTGCAAGACAACCACATCACCCTTCTTTGCGTTCGCGCGGTCGGGTAAAATTAACGCACGTCTCATTTTTGTAGAACTCTCTAAGTTTTAGAAAATTGCAAATTTTTACATTTTTTGCGCCGTATTCCTGCAACTACAATACGGAAGATACACATTTTTTCCCTTACTAAAGTCTGTTCTTCAGAGAGTTCTTTAAATATGATCACACAATTTTTCCAAAGTGTGAGTAGTTTTACCTAATTTCGCATGAAATTCAGACAATTTTTGAATAATAGTTTCCTAAAAAATGGCTACAATTTTTTCTCCAATTTTCATTTTAAATAGAGGAAACAACGCTTTCAAAACTCGCACCGTTTAAATTTTTGGTGAACTCTAGATTTTCGAAATCTACAAAAGTTATAAAAACGCGGGTAAATATATATTGTTGCAGGACTAGTTATTTTCGTTAGTGTATTTGTATATTTTAGGGTGGTCTAATAACATTGCGTGTCTTAATGGTTGGTGTTTGTAGTAAATATCACATTTTTCATGTATTCAAAAAAGCACGTAGCTGATGAAGGGAGAAAAATGAACAAAGTGAATGTTGTTTTTATGTTATTTAATTAAACACAGTAGTTCATGTATTCGAATATTATTGTGACAGAGTCTATCATGAAGAATATGAGAGTTATATTTAAATTGCTAATGGTAATAAATGTTATTAGGGAATTGTGAGAAGAATTATTTTTGATTTTTATTTAAAAATGAGAATTATTGTTTCTATTTTTCTTATTTATGGAATGTAAGAGTGTCTAAATGTTGTGGGGAGGATGCCCAATGTCTACCAGAAGTATATTATAATTTAGGTTAATAAATAGTAAGTGGGAATCGACACATCTTGTAATCGCTCATATAAGATACTGTTTTTGGCATATGAATTTAGGCAAATATTTAGGCAAATAAATACACATTTTTATTCATTTTCTCTCAATTTAATGTCAAAATTCGTACTGCTGCAACACCCATTTAAATGTGGAGTAAAATGTATGTAATGCATGTCTCAGAAACAGTCTAAAGTGAGATCTGTAGAATTTGGTTTGAAGAATAAGGCCTGGATAATATTTTGTTTATCATAATTGAAAGCAACTCTTTATAATTGAAGTTAAAAGAAACATCAGTATTCAAACTACCTGTAAAGAGGCTATGTCCTACTGATCCAGGGTTTTTAAGATATCCGTGATTGGCTTGAACGATACGAGTTTTCATCACGTCATTACTTTTAAAATATGGTTATTTCAGTAAGCACAGAAACTTTACAAAATTGGAATATTCTGGGAAAGACTTGTGAAATAATCTGTACTTTTATATGATAATCACAACAATTTTTCCTGCTGCCAACCGATTAAGTGTTAACTTACAATGAATCTCAAAGCATTTTTAACCCTCGTGCCCCGCTATGCTCATTCTACCGGCGCAATTGGGAAACAATGTGCATGCCGCAAGGTGCAAGGCGCGCGTATTTCTAAATCATAACAATGTAAATCCTGTTCATTAGTAATATTTAACGTTGGTTTAGTGGTGAGTTGTAGTTGACATTTACATAATTGAAATGATTGAAGGCGTTGTCATTGTCAACAATACTATTTATTTCAATAAGAGCAGCTTTCGATGGCTTAACCATCATCTTAATCAGTTAATCTGAAAACTGATGATGATGGCTAAGCCATCGAAAACTGCTCTTATTGAAATAAATAGTATTGTTGACAATGACAACGCCTTCAATCATTTCAATATTTAACGTTACAATGTACTCTTTAAGTTTCAAGCAAATTACAATTACAATTCGCAAATAGAATTACCAATAATGAATCACGTGTGCAGCAGAGTGCAATCAACTGAGTCGGCCTCATCTGCTCTCGCAATCCACGTCAATCCCCAACGAATCTCGAGTCTCTAGATATTAACATTCGTTTTGGATAGACTCATGGTTCTCAACTAACAGAATACCACACAGTCCTTATTCTCTTGACAACTGAACATAAAATGGCGGGATCGGTGTAACAATGGAATGCGCTACTCTCGACATCGAGGGAATCTAAACGAATCGTTTTACTCGCGACACCTAGTGCTCTCCTCGCCAACTACTTGGAACGAAAAGAAACAGAATATCACACAGTCCTTATTCTCTTGACAACTGAACATAAAATGGCGGGATCGGTGTAATAATGGAATGCGCTACTGTCGACATCGAGGGAATTTAAACGAATCGTTTTACTCGCGACACCTAGTGTTCTCCTCGCCAACTACTTGGAACGAACAGAAACAGAATATCACACAGTCCTTATTCTCTTGACAACTGAACATAAAATGGCGGGATCGGTGTAACAATGGAATGCGCTACTCTCAACATCGAGGGAATCTAAACGAATCGTTTTACTCGCGACACCTAGTGTTCTCCTCGCCAACTACTTGGAACGGCTCTACGGAACGGTCAGATCCTGACCAATGGGAAGGTTCAATTTGGGGTTGCAGGATATCTCGATGGTTATGATTTAGAAGTACGCGCGAGTCGCAGTCGCCGCTGGGTCGCCATTCCTCGCTCTGTGACGGCCAGCGCCTGCTCCTGCCATCAGCGCAACCGTAAGTGCCCTGCTCTCTTTTCTCCTCCAGGTGAACACGTAATCCAAACCATTGGACAATTCACGATCGTGATATAATGAGAGGAAAGTAGTTCACGGGATTTCGTCGGAGTGAGCAGAAACAGTTAAGAACAAGTATGAAACATTAACAACAAACACTAACTAATGGTTAAATTGTTTCTACTCGTTACGACCAAATCCCTTGAACTACTTCCTTCGTGTAATCCAGAGTCTACTTTCAGATACGTTTACATGTCTGATTTTAATCTTCAGCGTAAGCAGTTTTAGATACCCTTGTGTTATCAATTATTCGAGGAAGGAATGCTATTCTGAACAATTAAGAACAAAGTATTTGTTTTAAATAATGTGGGCAATTATTTTGATATGTGTTTCTCTCCGAGGAGAAGAGCAGCAATGAGGTAACGAAGTTTATTCGATCATATTGTTGTTCGTACGTCACAGTAGTATTCTAGTATTCTGCCCACGAGAATTAAAGATATATTTTTAAAAAATGGCGTCACTCACAGAACGATACATCAGTCTTATTGAATTAATTACTTTCCAGCTCAAACTGTATATCGTGTGAAGAGCAACTACGTACAAAATATGTCTTATTATTACGTGTATATCAGACAACAGTATTATCCAATGATTGAAATGAAATGTGAAAATTGTTTGGCAGTAATTCAAACTGCTGGATGACGTCACAAATCAACGAGACGCAAACGAAGTGGATGGCACGTCACGCTTGCAATTTGATATTCTCTTTCCTATTGTATCTAAATTTATTCGCCATCGGTGTAACATTTCCGAGTTTGAGCCAAGCCTTTTGTTAATACAAAACACAATTATGTTATTCATCAAATTACCTTCCTGGCATTGTATTTCTGATCGTGTGAATTGTTAAGATAAAATTCAAAAGAGAGACACATTCTGATGAACTTGAAACGACCTAAACTTGTGGGCATGTAAGTACTAATGATGACTCCCGGCTGCCCGGGCGACACCGCGTGGAGGGTAGAAATGCCGTCGTTTTGACTGTCACATTGCTGTATTCTTCAGAGCTGGATTAACCCCACCCCTAAATAAGACCACAATATGATGCTCGAAACGTCGGCACCCCTCCCCTCCCCCAGACAGCCGAGAACCTTCAGAAGATTATAGCCGCGGAAGCCTACGATTGCATGCAAGTGCTAAGTTTCACCTTTGAGATCGAATTTATCTCTGGAATGTAGCAGAGGCAGGTAAGGGGCGAACGGATGTGGCAGGTGCATGTCTCGCGGAGGTATTATTGGTTGGTTGGTTTGTTAGTGATTCAGCTTAGGTCATTAGTCCCGTTAGTGTAGTGCATGTTTTTTTCTGGGGAGATGGCGGCGATCTTCCCCCGCTGGATGCAAGATCCAGCGCCGACCTTCCGTCGACTAGCGGGGTTTTCCCGCAAGCAGGTATCTCCCACCATCGGGGCACCGCCCCAGACGGGACAAGCTCTAAGCTCCCGACTGATCTCCAGGAATAGGTGGTAGTGTAGTGCATGTTAGTGTAAGTGTGTGTGTGTATGTGTGTGTAAGGTGAGAGGATAGGACAAGGAAGCGGTTGGAATGATCGGGGGCGGTCCGTGGCCCGTTTGTTACGGTACTTCTCCGGCATTCACCTGGTGTTGATCGGAGAAACCACGGAAAACTACCGATCAGAGCAGTCGACCGCTAGAATTCTCCTCCAGACAGCGACTGAATTCGACCTAGCTGAAAAACTAGTGTCCAAAATCCTGCCGCCGTGGGGAGTGGGAACCTAGGACCTCCCGGTCAGAGGCGCTGCAGTGACATCAGTTGATACACTGAGCTACTGCTCCCGGTGTAACGTTGATATTTTTAGAAGTGGGCAGTGGTAGAAATCGTGCACTAAAGTTGCTGAAAATTGTAAGCGTGAATTGGTCGCATTTCGATGCCGTGAACCAAAGACAGTCCCACTGCTTGAGCGTAGAATATAGTGTCATGCGGGTTGCATCGGCCCCGTACCGCCAGAGATCGATATTTCGACCAAGAGCTTCTGCTTCGTCAGCCACGAAACATGAGACGCCGTGCAGCGATGGCAAATTCTCCATGTGCGTACGAAATCAAACTAGAGTATATACGTGCTTAACCGAAACCTTTTCTCCTTTTAGTGTTCAACAGTTAGGTACTTAGTCTTTTTTTAAATTTGCGTGAGATAATTTAAAGATCTGTAACTGAAGTTATGTATAAAACAACTAAACCACATTTCTCAATAGTTTTTCGTAATTCAACCAATATCTGGCGTTGATTATTTTCTGAAATTGAATGGCTGATTGATTTTTTCCGGGTACGTCAACTGCTATTGTCATTAGTAACCCCTAGTGTACTGAAAATGTTTACGGAGTCTGGATTTTGATTGATTGATTTTTTCATGTTTCCGGGCGCGTCAACTGCTTTGGTCATTAGTCCCGTTAGTGCAGTGCATGTTTTTCTCGAGAGATGGCAGTGATCTTTTCCCACTGGATGGCGAGATCCGGCGCCGACCTACCGTTGGTGGGGTTTCCCCCTAACCAGGACTCTCCCACCAGCGGGGCACCAACCCAGCCGGGACAAGCTCTATGCTCCCGGCCGGTCTCCCGGAATATGTGGTAGTGTAGTGCATGTTAGTGTAAGTGTGTGTGTGTAAGGGGAGAGGATAGGACAAGGAAGGGGAAGGACAGATCGCACGCGGTCCGTGGTCTGTTTGTTAGGGTACTGCTCCGGCATTCGCCTGGTGTTGATCGGAGAAACCACGGAAAACTACCGATCAGAGCAGTCGACCGCTAGAATTCTCCTCCAGATAGCGAGTGAATTCGACCTAGCTGAAAAGCTAGTGTCGAAAATCCTGCCGCCGTCAGGACTCGAACCTAGGACCTCCCGGTCAGAGGCACTGCAGTGGCATCAGTTGATGCGCTGAGCTACCGCTCCCGGTCGGAGTCTGGAGGTGGTTGTGTTTCTTTCCTGCTGTATGGTGAGATCAGCGCTTATTTCCGCGTTTTACGGAGGACTTCCCTCCAGGAAGTATCCCCCCAGCGGGGCACCGCTCCAGCCAGAACTAGCTCTTAGCTCCAGACTGATCTCCCCACATGTGTGGTAGTGAAGCGCAGTGGCGGAATTCAGGGCAGTTGCCCCCCCCCTCAATGTTTGGACATTTTTTTAAAACATTTCATTTAGCGGATCTTCAAGTTCATATCATAAACGATTTACATTTTTATGTATTTTGAGAAGAAGTTTAATAATAATTAAACGAACAATAATTTGATTAAGCTGAGCGAATAAGATACATTAATTAATTGGTGAAATTTAGCTCCATATTATAAAACGCGCGGTATAATGTTAAGCGTTACAATGAATATCCCGTATTAATAAATCATATTTCAATTATATTGCCATCCTCTTGCCAGTTGCAATCACCACCCAAAGTATTTTTTTTAATTTCAATTTTTCGGTTTCCTAATTGTAGAAACGAAATATCACTTTAAGAATATTAAAGGGCAATAGGAATTTTTTTTTGAAACCTTTAGAGCCATTTTTAAGAAAATGGCGTGTAAACGTAACTGTAAATGCGAAATTTGAAACTCTTTTTCACAGAAATCTTTTGAGTTTTCGAAAAAATCTTTGGAATTCGTTTGAAACTAGCTTGAAATCTTTGGAATTCGCTAGAAATATGCATATTAAAGATGTCAATGATACTTAAAAAATTACATTTGTGTAATTGAAATAATAGAATACAGAAAAATTACTTATGTCATCTTAAACAATGCATTTAGTATTATCCGTACGAAGAGTTGAAGAAAAATTCGTAGCCGTTCTTGAGAAAATGGCACTTGAGCGTTTCTGAAAATAGAGAATTTGGAGCTGGTTATCCCCGAAAACTTTTGATTTTTCAAGAAATTTTATATGACATTATTTAAAGTACGTGTACTCATAAATATAATAATGTAAAGAAATTGCTGTTTATAAAAATATTAGCAACGTGAGAAACAAGTAAAAAAATATATTAAAAAAATAAGTATATAGAGCAATATGGTGTTATGTCAACTCATAGAGTATATGTAGCACTATCCCCATCAAAAGTTTTAAGAAAATATTTGGAACCGTTTTTGAGAAAATCTTGTTTTTGTTATTTGTTAAAATTTCAGGCACATATTGCACGCAATATTTCGCGAAAACTACTAAAAATATCAAAAAAATGTACATGACCTTAATTAAAGAAATAATTTAGAACAAAAAAATTCATTGAAAGGAAAAATCTCTATCTTCAATTTTGTGGTTGTAGGAAGGCGCGTCGAAAAAAATCAAACTTTTCAGTTATCGAAAATTCAGAGTTAACAGTGAAAATTGGAGCTATGGCACCTTTATAAGTATATTTTACTCTATAAATTTGAAGAAAAATGTTGGAGCCATTTTTGAGAAAATTTTTAAAATGTGGCAGGGGCTTCATAAAAAGTATCCGGCTTTGGCGCAAAAGCCCGCGTACGGGCCATGGCCTATCAGCAGCATCCCGGCCTCGCGACCATGGGTTACGGGGGTGCGTGTGGTTAGCACGTAGACATCCCTACGCCCTAATATGGTCTTCTCAACCTGAGAAAGGAGTTTTTTCATTTATCATTTTTCACATTAGTTTTTTGCCCGACCGAGAATCGAATTCGGGGTCGCGTCATAGAAAGCGACCAATGACCAATGAGCTGAACCGCGAGGGCTCGTTACACGAGCCCTCGCAAACAATGAATGTTTTTCAGTACCCACACAAAAAATGAATCTTTTTCAGAACCTCCGAGCTTCGACCCAGGCCGATCGGCAGGGGGTTTCTTCCATTGCCGTAAAATGCCGAAAAATCCGTGGGTTTAGGTACTCCAGATGGAAGAACGGACACGCGGCCAGACATTTTGCCGTCAATCGATTTTTCGGCATCAAGGGCCCAAAAAACATGGATTCCGACCACACAAAGTGTTAGACGATTTTTTTTATAAATTTAGCAATTGGATTTATGCACTTTTTCGTTTTTAGGGCCCTGCAATAAGAGTTTTTCTGCGGAAAATTCGCCGTTGTTTCGCGCAGCATTACATAACTTTCTACCATTGTAGAAATCACGACCGTTAATAAGTAGTAGGAAAATGGATCACGGGATCGGTCAATTAATGGAAAACACTAGTTTACCAACGTTTCGGAATATTTTATTCCATCATCAGGGCTAACAACCAAAAACACAATCACAATAAATACGGACAAACTCTTCTGAACAACAACATAAAAAAACATGAATGAACATACAAGGATACACACCTTAGGTGGTACACACCTGCAAGGTGTGTATCCTTTATATGACCTTAACTTAGATATACGGTGTATAATGTATTTATTTATTTAGTTATCTGTGTAATTATTGTTCCACATGTATGTTCATTCATGTTTTTTATGTTGTTGTTCAGAAGAGTTTGTCCTTATTTATTGTGATTGTGTTTTTGGTTGTTAGCCCTGATGATGGAATAAAATATTCCGAAACGTTGGCAAACTAGTGTTTTCCATTAATTGACCGATCCCGTGATCCATTTTCCTACTATAACTTTCTACTGAATAAGCGATGGAGAGAAAATAAAAATGTTTTTTGGATAGTATAAATTATTGTCTCGTTTTTCATATTTTTTAATCTGCAAAATAGTGTTATGTTGATGAAAGAATTAAAATAAAAAATAAACATTGTTCTCGCTCTAGAATATGTGGGTGATGGGACGGGGGCCAAGAAAATCTTATTTTAACGTTTGACTTATAGTGTAACTACTCATATGTCATTTGGTTTAGGAGAATTTTTTAATCTTATTCGCGGGTACCGTTTGCCCCCCCCCCAATGCTGATGGGAGATACATGGTAGGGGAAAACCCTGCTAGCCGACGGTAGGTCGGCGCCGGATATCGCCATCCAGCGGGGAAAGATCACCGACACCTCCCGAGAAAAACATGCACTACACTTACGGGACTAATGACCATAGTAGTTGACGTGCCCGGAATCTCACAATCTATCTTGGAGTCTCTGCAGCGAGAGCGGCAGTCCTGGCTCTGGGCAAAGCTCAATCGGATCTTCTGCAATTTTAAACGCAATAACAGGAATGTGAGGTTTCGCCATTCTGCACTCAAAGTTCACCAAATCTCAAACATCTCTTGTGTCACTGCAGCGCCTCTGACCGGGAAGTCCTAGGTTCGAGTCCTGACGGTGCCAGGATTTTCGACATTAGCTTTTCAGCTAGGTCGAATTCACTCGCTGTCTGGAGGAGAATTCTAGCGACCGGCTGCTCTGATCGGTAGCTTTCCGTGGTTTCTCCGATCAATAGCAGGCGAATGTCGGAGCAGTACCCTACCAAACGGGCCACGGACCGCGCGCAATCTATCCTTCCTCTTCCTTGTCCTATCCTCTTCCCTTACACACACACTTACACTAACATGCACTGTACTACTACATAATTCGGGAGACCGGTCGGGATCTTAGAGCTTGTCCCGGATGGAGCGGTGCCCCGTTGGTGGGAGAGTCCTGGTTAGCGGGAAACCCCACTACCCCAAGGTAGGTCGGTGCCGGATCTCGCCATCCAGCAGGGGAAGATCACCACCATCTCCTGAGAAAAAACATGCACCACACTAACGGGACTAATGACCAAAGCAGTTGACGCGCCCGAAAACACGAAAAAATCAATCAATCAATCAAGTATCTCTTGGATATGTGAATACCCAAGGAACGGTACTGTCTTGAGAGGGTCATTGCTTAATTTTTACATTTTTATGGGTTGGTTGCGTTTGTGATTTTGCGCGTTTGTAACAGGAAGATCAGTTTGTGCGCGTTTGTGACAGGAATTGTTCTCTACCAATCCTCTTGCATTTTTTTCGATACAAATATTCCACGAGATGGCTGTCCAAATCATTTTGAGGTAAACTACCGCGTGAGAGACGATAACACAAGTGACGTCATTGGCTTTCAATACGTTTGTTGTAGCTCTTGTCATTAGGTTCACAAAATTAAGTGAATGATTCCCCTTCATGTGAATAAAATTGTGTTGAGTCATACTTTGGTGGCCTCTCCACTTATTGGTAATAATAGTTGTTTCAGGTTCTACATGTTGTTGAATCACGAGTTGGGGTCGGAGTTTGATGACCTAAAACATCGAAAAAAATTATTAAAAAATTTTCTTAAAATGCTTAAAATGCCCTAAAACCAAAGAAAAATGACGTAAAAAGATGATCAAAACCCATTCGGATGAACAGCTCAAGCTGTTAGATACGTTACTGATGTAATCCAGGCTTCTTCCGTTCGAGTGAACTAAGCTTGCCAAATTTTGGTTTGGACTGTTTTAACACGAAATCTGTCTCTATTTATCCCGAAATCGCCGAACCGGAAATGGCGCTGATATGTCACAAGAATTACAACGGCTGTCAAAACAATTGCTGAGAGAACAAATCGAATAGGCTACTGATTAATTCTGTTCAGAACATTTGTTACATTTAGTAAATGTTATTTGAAGCAAGTACTATTAAAATGACATTAAAATCGATGAAATAAGCAAAACATTCATTAAAAATGACGGAAAAAGGTAAAAAAGTCTTATTAGTCGCAATTGATCAAAAATGAAAAATAGATTCTATTTCACAATTTGAAACATTGCAAAAAAGACTCATTTTTATATTACATTGATGCTCAGGAGCTCTTAAGAACATAAAGAATTGCTATCGATAACAACAAAAAGGTAAACAAAGTGATTACAGCGGAATACGAGGTGGATAATCATATGGCGATAGACATCTGGTTTTGATTTAATATGACTAGCTTAGCATTGAGTACTTATGACACGGGCAGAGATGAAAAATAGTCAAAAGTATTACGACGAGAAGTTCTGATTTTACCGATAAATTCATGGGCGGCGAGTGAATTTATCTGGGAAACTCAGAACCTCCAGTGGAATTTATGAAAACTATTTCACGAATTAAAATAAATATATAGTTAAAAGTAAATATTAACATCAACATAATCTTAACAATTAGGATTAGTATAAACGCCGGCGTTTTAATAAAAGAAATAGTGGCAACGACCATGATGTCAAGGCCCTCTGTACAAATTAGCGAAAGGGAACTCAGAACATCATGTCAACAATGCAAAACATTTATTTATTAAATTAGTGACATATAATCAGTAACTCACAAACAAAACAAACTTAGGTCTATGAATGTCACACATCTATTTATTTTATATTTAATTAATTGAGCAGCCTTAAAATGAGCAGTTGATGAAATTATATGTAGCTGTTGAAGTTTTATTTGATTCTAGAACCGAAGTTGTGATTCCTGAAATGCATATTTTGATCAGAATTCAGTAATGGCGTTTCTCATTTAATTGCAGACAAGGTTTTAAAGAGGAGGTATTCACATGATCCTTTGTTGTTGATATTGCACCCCCAATACTAGTTCTTGTATTTCAACGTGGGTCATATAAGAAATTATTGTCATGCCACTTCAATGTTTAATAATTTTTTAAGCGTGGTATCCAAACAAGTTTTTTGGGCAGAAATATTCATCCATTTATAAATTTCATTTTAATAGGACACTTCTTTTTTCACAAGTTTAGTTTGTAAGTAAAAGAAATTAGGAGTGAGAAAGAGACGATCCGTTTTCAATTGTTTACTTCGTTTCTCAATTAAACATTTGAAAAGGCTTACAGTTAACCTATGTAGGTTAAGTTCATTTGGAATGCTCTCGGTCTTGTTATCCTGGAAATAATTGCACGTCACGGCGATAAAATAAAAACGATAAAACGAAAACGATAAAATTGTACGGGTACAATGCCTCTGGTTGGACGAGGCAGATGTCATTATTAGATTTAATTGACGGCATGAGAGAAATAAATCTTCAAATGAATGACATTATTCAGGACCCGAAACGATGTCACCCAACCTTTCAAGCCATTTTTCAACCGTATTGATTTTTGTGGTTTGGATGTATTCTGCATAACTGCATTTAATTTTGCATTGTAGAGCATTAACTTTGCATTGCATCAAGTCATTCACTTAAAAAAAGTAATTGTTGAGTAATAATAGTAATGCGAGGAAACGTTTTCAAATGACGCGGATCACAATAGTTAAAATTATTTCATTTCAAGCAACAATTAAGCGAAAATCGCTACTCTTTTTAAAATATTGCACATGTTCTTATTTAAATATATAACTTTTGAGATTAGATTCCATGAAATAAAAACCTCTAAATCAGCGTTGTAGTTTTTCATTTCTAACTTTTGCAGTTTTAGATAATACAGAGAGTTCACCAAAAATGGGACCTCCACCATTTTTATAAGCATATTAGTTAATAAGTATTCTCGAAAATTGTAAAAAGTTCAATTTTTTGGCGCCTACCTATAATTACAATACTGAAGAATTTTCTTCAAATGAATTTTTTTCTCCACAAAGAATTCTTTGAATTGAAGTCTTGTACAATTTGTTGTAAATACTAGTTTTTTGCGCAATTTTGAGTGAAATATTGAGCGAACGAGGTTTTATAAAAAATTGTACCAATTTTTTCTTTAAAAATTTACTGCGGATAGTGCTAGAAGAATTTATTAACATGACATAAATGCCTATATGTTGTATTCTTTTTATTTTTCAAAAATGTCAAAATGTATTTTTTTTAAATATCTCCCACGGTGTTAATATTTACGTTACTGGTGCTTTTATACATTATTTCATGTGTGAAAATCATATGCTTCATACGATTTTCCTTAATGTTTTTCGAAAAATCAAAAGTTTTCTGTGAAAACGAGCTCAAATTTGCGTATTTTCAGAAATGATCAAAGGACAATTTCTCAAAAGCGGCTCCAACGTTTACAATAAAAATTTGTATTTCCGGCCTTGTTACAGATTTTATTCTTCTATAATATTATTCGAATCATATTTCAATTACTTTATCAAGAAAATTTAAAAAATGAGAAATTTTGAAAATTAACATTTTTTAGGTTCTGCTAGGTAGCATAGCAGTTGGAAAGATGCTGGGGTGAAGGTGAAAAGCTACTGAAAAGCCTTGAATAAAGAGATTGTGAAATTAACTAATACGGTGCAGTCTCTGCCCTTCTACAGCTCCACTTGTTTATGTTCCTTGCCCGGCCCTGTCCGTTTAGCTTATTTGTGACAGTTGGGTGGGTGGATGAGCGGCGTTGTCCACCTCGTCTCTCTCTTCGGATTGCTTTGATTGATTGATTGATTAGTCATTCCAGATGCATCAACTGCTAAGGTCACTAGTCCCGTTATTATAGTACATGTTTTCCCTCGGGAGATGGTGCAGATCTTTCCCCACTGGGTGGTGAGATCCGGCGCCGGCCTACCGTCGGCTAGCGGGGTTTTCAACAGTCAGGTATCTCCCACCAGTGGGGCACCGCCCCAGCCGGGACAAGCTCTAGGCTCCCGACCGATCTCCCGGCATGTGTAGTGCATGTTAGTGTATGTGTGTGTCTAAGGGGAGAGGATAGGACAAGGAATGGGAAGGAAAGATCGCCCTCGGTCCGTGGCCAGTTCGGTAGACTACTGCTCCGGCATTCGCCTGGAATTCGCTCGTCGTGAGGGTCCTAGAAGCGTTGTTCCCGTGTAAGACAGGAGAGTTGGGAGCAAGCGCGCCACCCCTCGTGAGTCTCCGTAGCAGTGGGAGCTGCTTGGGGGCTGCGACAGAGCGCGCGCGCGTTGCAGGCGATGGCGCGGCGGCTGGCGGCGCCCTCGCGGGACCTCACCACGCCCCCGCCCCCGTCCCCGACCCCGGACGCGGCCTCCCGCCCCGGCACGCCCCTCGGCGGCGCGGACGCGCTCGGAGACATCAACGAGTGAGTAGCGCGCGAACCCTTCGCTCCACTGCTTTTTTTTCTTTTTTTTTTTTTAATTTGTTGTGTCTACACCTTGACGCAACGCGTCTCCAAACCCCTTAAGGAGCGTTGAGCGCTTTGCACTTCTCGGAGTAATCCTCCATTAATGTGCTTTTACTTTTTAATATTAGTCAAGTCTCGTCACGTCGCAGTCAGTGCCTTTTATCCCTTCGGCCAGGGGCTCGACGGCGTTAGATCCCGGGGTTCCTGCCCGGTCACCCAACCACGAACCCGCGAGTCTCGAATTCGCTTAACCTTCGTGACTTCACGGAGCGTAGTAAACGAATTCGGCTAGCGCCGCTCTTCTTCTTCTTAATCATAGCAATAATAGTAATACTAGTAATAATGGTAATAATAGTAATAGTAAGAATAATAATAGTAACATTAATATTAATAGTAATAATAATATTAATAATATTGTAGAGAGATGGTTCTTTTTAAATTTATTGGACCAAATTTATTCCCTTGTTTTTTACTACTTAAAAATGTTATGTTTATTCTCACCCGCTTGTCAAATGCTTTTGAAAAGGCACATGCTAAATGTGCGAAACGTTCAGCACCAATAAATTTATATGAATTATACGTCTTGATTCCTGGTATCATCGTGGATTGATCCTATTTGGTCCAATAAATTTAAAAAGAACCATCTCTCTACAATATAAAAAACGGGATCAACAGGAATATATTCAACCATTCTAATATTAATAATAGTAATAATAATAGTAATATCTGTTATTTTGTAATTTTAAGTTTGATATTTGATATTGTATTATATTAATTATATTGAATCTTGTACAGGTTAAACAAGTAAGTTTATGTTGTATCTGTGTGGTTGCTGTTTAAGACCAATTATTTGTGGGAAGTGGAATGATAATAATAATAATAATAATAATAATAATAATAATAATAATAATAATAATAATAATAATAATAATCACGCACAAACAGACTATCTCCGACGCCACAACCAGGTGGCCAATATAATACATCAGCGGTTGGCCACAAAACACTAGCTTATTAAAGAAGAGGTGCCCTACTACAAGTACAACCCAGTTCCCGTTCTAGAAAACTCTTAATTTAAGATGTATTATGACAGATCAATCTTGACAGACAGAACTATACCCCACAATAGACCTGATAATACCCTATTTGATTAAATTAATAAAAGAGTAACCTTGATAGATGTTGATGTCCCAAATACAAATAATATAATGAGAGCTATAGAAAATAAACAAAATTAATTCAAGGATTTGGCACTGGAAGTACACAATTTATGGAAGGTTACAAATGTAAAAATAGTACCCCTTGTCATATCAGCAACAGGTATAATACCTAAACAACTCTCCCAAGCTTTGAGAATCCTACATTTATCATATACTTTGCACATCAATATACAGAAAGCTATTATTCTCAGTACATGCCGAATAGTTTCTAAATATAATTTCTAAATATTACATCCAGTGAAGGCTCTCTGATCGTAACAGAAACCCAAGAAAAATAAGATAACAGACCACAAACTTCATTCTTGTTTGCCTGTTGTTATTGTAATACCACTAGATTACTAGTGAGGAAGAAATATTATTATTATTATTATTATTATTATTATTATTATTATTATTATTGTTATTATTATTATTGTTATTATTATTATTATTGTTATTATTATTATTATTATTATTATTATTCAAAGAAGCGATTTGAATATGGACATTCCCTGGCAATGTTACTTTACAAAGAATATTTTTTGCACTGACATTCAAGCACACAATAGCGAGAAACAACTGAAAGTAGAGTACCGAAGAGTGGTAAATCGCTAGATTTTTTTCTTTCTCAGACGCCGAGTCTCTTCTGACTGGCAAGGTTCTGGCTTATCCATCCTCCTCTGCTTATGGATTGAGGCATATTTTATGTCTATCTTAACATCTTGTTTAGGGATTTTTTTTCTATTGTCAGTGACGCGCAAGAATTTAATTCACTGCATTAAAGTGCTTTCCCTTCTTCATTTTTTCTTCTTCTTTCCTTTTTCCCACTGTCGCATATAAGTTTTCTTTTGTGTTTTTTCTTTTCTCGTCTCCACATGTTCTTCTTCTCTTCCAGCATTTCTTCTCATATTACAATCTTTTTACTTAAGGTTCTTCGCTTTCTCATTTCTTTTTCACTTTTCGCTTCCTCTCTTTCTCTAGTGACCTGGGTTTAGTCACAATTATAAGTATGAGAACATACTATCCAAAAGCGTCAACTGGTGTTAGAAACGGGGCAGTTTGCATGGGATTTCCAAAAAATAGAATTCGCGATATGCACTGAAATTTGTCGGTATAAATATATGACGTTTCCTTCATACTTTTAGCAACAGAAAAACTCGTAAACGTGAATGATCATGATTTATCAGTTCAGTACTTGGAACACATAGTTCATTTGGAAATTAAAACTCTCATTATTCTATCTGATTAAATAGTACTTTGTAAAACATTGTAACATATTCATCGTAAGAGCTAATTAGAGCTTCCCTGCCATCATACGAAAATGAGGGACTTTACGTAGTACCTCTAAGCGTAAGTCATTTTATGTCTTTTCTTAAGACATTTAAGAAATGTGACGTCACCGTGGAAAAGTTGGTTCATGAGTACAAAAGATTTTTTGCACCCAGATAGCCAACAAAGGTGATGCTTTGTTTCAGTAACCATGAAAAGTATGGATAAAACAAATAATGATTGGTAATAGAAGCGTTTTTACACGATCGTAGAAAAAATGTTTATGCATCGTGAGTGAAATGATTGTTCCTTGCACGAAATCTATTGTTTCTTTTTGTACTGACCTGTCTAAACCTCCGATTTTAAAGATTCAAAAATACAGATAAAAAATAAGTTATTTCACCAAAGAATATAAAAATATGACGACACAATAATATTTGGTTAGCGTACTCATTTGCTTGCTATAAGAAAGTTTAATATGGATTAATTACAGCTAATAGATTTATTACAGCATTAATTGCATAATTACTGTATCATAACACTGCTTTTTGCAGACAAAACCAAAGAATTGTTTGAAACAAACGAGCAACATTACTTTGTTGCTAAGTAATTCTTGTTAAATATTCCCAGATATAAATAGGAAATAAAATAAATGCAGTTTGCAATCTTAGAAAGTAATACTTTATTGTTTAAATTAAAGGATACAATATGAATGAATGTTAACATTAAAACGTGAATGTTTTTGGAAGAGGCAGCAAAATATACGAGTTTAAAACCAGTATCGTATAACAATAATCGGTTGAGATGCGTACAACATTTTGTTGTAAAACTACCTCTGAAAGTAGCAAGTTCTGTACTATAGATAAGCGTATCAAAATTCTTTCTATTATTTCTACAACTTTCTGCAACTTATTATGTATTAGAAACGTTAAAGTTGGTACCTTGGTCACAAAGTGATTCGTTGATTAAAATAAAGTAGCTCGAGTCTATCTCTCTTGAAGTAAAATTATATGTTCACCAAATATGATACAAGGGCCTCGAAAAATTATTTCCTTGTGAAAGTGACCAGAGGCTACTTCGGTACGCCCATGGACATTGAAAATAAGATGAATATTGTGAGATAGACTATGTGCCCCATATGTGTGTGCTTTTTCGCCGTTTTTCGCAATTTCATTTAAACCACTAATAAATCGTGAGACATTTTATACGATAAAAATCACCGCCGTCTCTTCCCCAATTAGATAAACAAAAGTTTAAGCCTTTTTGCCGAGAAATGCTTCGTTACTGCACAGTAGTTCCTTGTCGATTTCTTTTCTTCTACTTGCATAATTTGGAGAAGGTTGTGCTCGAAGTCTTGAGGATATTTCTAAGGATTGCGAAAGACAAGATACACATTTTTCGGATACAAAGGACAAAAATCAAAAATTGTGAATGGTCGGAATGTAGGTGCTTACGACACCGCTGTATTGAGGCGGCCCTGCGTTAGATCGTTAGAGTCTGGCAGCGGTCCATCAGATTTGGAGTGAACGTGTTTGCAAATGACGTTAATGACCTTCCGAGTCTACAACAGTGCTTCGATTCTACGTACTTCGTACAAGTACAACGTACTTCGAAATTACCCACTAAGTTCCGGTGACGCGCTGCGACGAAGTTAGACAATTCTTAAAAACATTTTCTGTGGGTTGGTTGATTGGTTAGAGATTCCGGGCGCGTCAACAGCTTAGGTCATTAGACCCGTAGGTGTAGTGCATGTTTTTTTCTCGGAAGATGGCAGTGATTTTCCCCGCTGGATGACGAGATCCGGCGCCGACCTATCGTCGACTAGCGGGGTTTCCCCATAACCACGACTCTCTCACCAGCGGGGCACCGCCCCAACCTAGACAAGCTCTAAGCTCCCGACCGGTTTCCCGGAATATGTGGTAGTGTAGTGCATGTTAGTGTAAGTGTGTATGTAAGGGGAGAGGATAGGACAACGAAGAGGAAGGAAAGATCGCGCGGTTCGTGGCCCGTTTGGTAGAGTACTGCTCCGGCATTCGCCTGGTGTTGATTGGAGAAACCACGGAAAACTACCGATCAGAGCAGCCGGCCGCTAGAATTCTCCTCCAGACAGAGACTGAATTCGACCTAGCTGAAGAGCTAGTGTCGAAAATCCTGCCACCGTCAGAACTCGAATCTAGAACCTCCCTGTCAGAGGCGCAGCAGTGATATCAGTTAATGCACTGCGCTACCGCTCCCGCTTTTTCTATTGGAACGTATGCTTCTGAGTCTAAACAGAAAAGGTATAATTGAGTGCTAATATAATAATAATAATAATAATAATAATAATAATAATAATAATAATAATAATAATAATAATAATAATAATAAACAGCACAACAGCCAGGGATACTGACTGCTCTTTTTTTCCGTATGGAATGACTGACCTCAATATCACTTTCATATGTTACACATCTTTGTAATTGGATTTTATCTTTGCATCACAGAAACACTTTACTTATTCGTGCTGCCAACAAACAATAAATTGAATTTAATGAACAATTTCTTGTGGGCAGCTGGTTGGAAGCCGCGACGGGTAGCATTTTCCAAGAGAACATCGAGGATCCTGCCCAACAGGATTTTGAAGACGTGTGCAGCAACGCGGGCGACACAAAGTCCCTGTGCGATGTGCCGCTGCGCAGTGCCAGCCCCTGGAGGTCTGCCCACGACCGGCAGCGCCCCTTGCGGCGGTGCGACAGCACAGGTGACGGACGCGCTTTCACTTCCTCGCTACGCAGTGGAGAGAAAGTTGGGTAATGCTGCGCGAAAAAACTGCGAATTTGCGGTAGAGAAACTCTGATTACAGAGCCGTAGTAACGAAAAATTGAATAAATCCGGTTGTTGAATTTAGAAACAAAAGTCCTCTAACACGTGGTGTAGCCGAAATTCGTGTGTTGTGAGCCGTTGATACCTAAAACGGCAAAACGTCCGTTTATCTGTAAACAACACTAGCGGCTAAACCGTTCAGTCGATTTTTTCCAAAATTTATACTCCCCCAATCCATCTCGCTGATTTCGCGGCCCCTTGAATTTGAAACCTATATTTTAATTTTCGGGGTACTTTACATGAAGCTCTTAGGAGATTTTCAAATTTTTTAGAAACGATGGCTCCATCGCTTTTGATTAAATTTTGTTGTTGGATAGTGTGGAGAACGTTTAAGAGAATGGTGCAGGTCTCATATATTTTCAAAACTCTGATTTTTCGAAAATTGCAAAAGTTCAAAATTTTTTCGGGGCCTTTCTACAACTAAAATACTAAAGATAGAGATTTGTTTCTTTAATTAAAGCCGTTGTTGAAATAAGGTCCTATAAACTTTTCGAATATTCGAGTACTTTTCGTGTAATTTTGCGTGAAAATACGGGCGAGAAAGTACGTCCTGCTTTAGCACCACCAGTTTTACTTTGCTTGAAGTATGTATACATTTTTCGGCACACTCTGTGCGATGGGAAGATGAGAAGTGGAGAGGTGAATAAATAGTTGCATTGCTTGCCGCCAGGTGCGCTTCATGTGACGTCGCCACCTCACAGACACCATTCACGGTCGTCCCACCGACCCCGCCACAAGCATCACCACTCATATCATCACCAAGAAGAGCGCGAAGACTACTGGGAGCTTCCGCACCAACATCATCGAAAGAGGTACGGTTTTATGACATGAAGTTAAGTGAAACTGAAATAGGTTTTTAACTTTCCCCTTTTCAGATAAACAATCCATGGTAATCTTGTAATTAATGGATACCCCCGTATATGATGGTAAAATGTTCCCGAACTCCAAATGAGTAGTTAAACAATGACTCTAACATAAAAATTAGATTTTTGAAAGGTTTCTTCGCACCCCCTCCCACCACTACCACCCCTCTTACCGGTAGCGGTAGCTCAGTGCATCAACTGATGTCACTGCAGCGCCTCTAACCGGGAGGTCCTAGGTTCGAGTCCTGACGGCGGGAGGAATTTCGACACTAGCTTTTCAGCTAGGTCGAATTCAGCTGCTGTCTGGAGGAGAATTCTAGCGGCCGGCTGCTCTGATCGGTAGTTTTCCGTGGTTTCTCCGATCAACACCAGGCGAATGCCGGAGCAGTACCTTAACAAACGGGCCACGGACCGCGCGCGATCTGTCCTTCCTCTTCCTTGTCCTATCCTCTCCCCTTACACACACACACTTACACTAACATGCACTACACTACCACATATTGCGAGAGACCGGTCGGGAACTTAGAGCTTGTCCCGGCTGAGGCGGTGCCCCGCTGGTGGGAGAGTCCTGGTTAGGGGGAAACCCCACTAGCCGACGGTAGGTCGGCGCCGGATCTCGCCATCCAGCGGGGGAAGATCACCGCCAACTCTCCCGATAAAAACATGCACTACACTAACGGGACTAATGACCGAAGTAGTTGACGCGCCCGGAAACACGAAAAAGCCAAAGCCAAGCCAGACCACCCCTCTTAAGTCGAAAAAGTGTTTTTTAAAAATTTTGTTTCGTTAACCAAACATCATTTTACCTGATTGAAAAATATTAGAAATAAGAAAATAATTTATTCTATTGGAGAAATATTTTTGATATTTTCTTTGGGCCAAATTCAAAGGCAAATAATATTTTTGAACAAAAATAACAAAAAATATTTTTCTGTTTTAGAATACTGGAACAGGCACGAAAAATCTCAAACCTTCCTTTCAAAATACAAAATGTTGTAAATGTTGCCATTTTTTATTGCTGGGCTGTTGTTAAAAACCATTTTTACTCTTTTCCCGTCTTTAAAACACTTAACACTAAATTCACTTTGAAAATGACTGCAACAGTTCTATACATTAGTTTTTTTTACACATGTGTATATATTGTTGTAGCACCCAGTAATTTTTTGACCTTGGTATTTCATTACTGATTATCTTATTTTTGAAGCTTTATAATCCTTTATATAGTACCTCATACGTTGGATATATAGGTAAATAAGGTGTAACAGGTGTAAATTAATAATTTATACCTGTACGTAACTAGTTATTAATTGCAAAATACAGAATTTTACTATAAAAAACGAAGTGACATGTTTGTCACTATTGAGAGAACGACCTAAATGATTTTGAGCTTTTAAATAAATGATTGTCAAGTTACTGTGTACCGTTTGAATGTATAAATGACTAGTGAAGCCACAACGGAACATACATCCTCGCATTATTTGTATATTTTGCAATTTTCAAAAATTCACAGTTCAATGAAAACGGGACCTGCACCGTTTTTAAATGTCATATGGGCTATCCGCAGAAAAATATTGAAGAAAATATTTGGAGTCATTTTGTCGATTTATTTTTGTAAATTGCCTTTATTCAAGCAACAAATCCGAAAAAGTACACGTATTTTCAAAAAAACGAATATGAGCTTATTTAAAAATCTATCTTTTAGAAAATATTTCGTTAAGTAAAAAAATTCTATCATTAATTTTCTAGTTTTGAAATGTTATTTTCTGCATTTTTTAGAAAATGACAGGTTTCATTTTCGTTGAACTTTTAATGTTCAAAATTGCTAAAGTTCAAAATGTTTTCGACGTTTTCGTACAACTACAATATTGAAGAGGAACACCTTCAGTACATTGAAGATGTACAACTACAATATTGAATGTGAGATGCTAACTGGTTCAGGTATTTCCGGCGCCTGTGCTGTAAGGTGGCGAGCTGTATTTACATTCGTGGAAGTTTTCTTTTACTGAATTTGAGAGCATGTTAAGAAATTTTTCCACAATTTCAATATTTCTCGGACTTGCTCGTACGTGCTAATACCTCAGCTAATCTCTTGTTAGACTTCTGCATTGTGATATTTTCACGGGAGCCATAACCAAACACTTTACGAAGAGGCGTGGCTGAACAGCTGTCGTGGCGTAAGAATACTTCTCTGAATTACATGTGATTTTTACTTGTTTAGCGAACTGTCATTTTGGCTCATTTTTTGGCGGATTCTTTTATACAGATTTTTCCTTAACGAAATGTGTCCGTCCAAGAGAACATTTTAAATAATGTCCCAAACAATTTTTCGAAAATAGGTTTAGTTTTCGGTAATTGTTCCAGAAATATAGGCAATGTTTGAATAATTATATTTTAAACTGCTTCAATTTATTTCCTTATTTTTCCCCCCGGATAGACCATAAGATGGTTAAAAAAAGACGCAAGTCCCATTTTTATTGAAAAGTTTGAATTTTGAAAACTTGCAAAGGTTAGGAACAATACGAGAATGTGTGTGCTGTTGCGCCGTCACTGGCTTTGTGTTCGCCGTGTGCTCACTTCAGTAATTACTTCTTGGCTGTCCGGGTGACGCCGCGTAGTGGGCTGAGAGGCCGACGCTTCGCCTGACATGTCGCAGGCTTCCTCAGGGCATTGACATCACCCGGACAGCCAAGAAGTAATCGACGCGAGCCGCGGAAGCTTACATGTACATTTGACAAATCTCTACGGGGAGAATGTTTTCCAAGATACCAAGAAGTTCACTTCAGTAATTACTTCTTGGTTGTCCGGGTGACGCCGCGTAGTGGGCTGAGAGGCCGACATGTCGCAGGCTTCCTGAGGGTATTGACATCACCCGGACAGCCAAGAAGTAATCGAAGCGAGCCGCGGAAGCTTACATGTGCATTTGGCAAATCCCTACGGGGATAATGTTTTCCAAGATAGTTCACTTCAGTAATTGTGGAGTGGTGAGTGTGCGCAGGCATCACAGCCACGAGTGGCCGGAGGACTCACCTCGCTCGTCGTCGCACAAGAGGCCCCGAGGCGGCGACTCGAGGCGTCCTGCTGCGAGCCACCCGTTCGCCGCAGGAAGCGCCTCGGCTGCGCCCGGCGCGGAAGCCCCGGCCTTCCCGTCGCAGCGGCGGGCCTCCGCCCCGCCCCCCGGCGTCGCCTGGCCGCGGCGGGCGCTGCTGCCCACGCCCGCCGACGCGCCCCCGGCCGGCGCCTCCGACTACATGAAGGGCTACCTGCGGGGCCTGCAGGAGGCCGCGCGCCGCCACAGCGGCTACCAACGGGGCTTCGCGCCGCTCCCGCCCACGCAGCCGGACCACCTCTCCAGAAACATCCCCGGCTCGATGCCCAGGGAAAACCACTCGCACTTTCAGACGAACTACCTGCAGCCGTCGATGGCGCAGAATGAGTTTGCGCTGAGGACGCCCGCCTCCTCTGCGGCGAGAGGCCCCTGGGGGGGCGGCCCCGCCCCCCGCGCCCCACCCCCTTACTCCGAGGCGGTCGCCGCAGACGCGCCCGCCAGGCCGTGCTCCGCCCCCGGCCCCGCGGCGGGGGGGCGGGGCAGGGGGCGGGGCGCGGGGCGCGGGCGCGGCGCCAGGGGCGGGCGCGGGGCAGGGGGAGCCGGCAGGGCGCGCTCCGAGGCAGGCGAGCCCCCCCGCGCCCCCGAGCCCCCCGCCCAGGCCGCTCGCCGGCCACGCCAATGGCCGCGCGACGCAGCGGAGCAGCCAATAAGAAGCACTCACAACCCAACTGCACAGCACGCCGAAACAGCGGCGCAAAGCAATCTCGGCCGAAGACCGGCTTGGCCACCTTCTGAACCAATTCCTTCTCAAATCACTTACAATCAACCGTCGTACTCACGAGGTTTGGTTGCCAATCAAAGTTCGCATCATCAAGTGAAGGAACCCACAACAAACTTCCTAAGCAGAACGGCCGAGGGGAGGAACCTGTTTGTGTCTCATTCCCAAGGCAACAACGTCGCTTCCAACTCTTATCGTCCGGAGACTGCACATTACCCACAAAACATTGCCAGAGACATTGGAAAATCTCTTCAGATGCAAATTGGAGGCATCCCTGCAACATCACAGCCAGCGCCTAGGAAACAGACTATGATAGACCCAATGTTTCAACAAGCTAGTTCATTAGGTGCTTCATCAGAATTTAAAAGTAGCGTATCAGCACCTTCTAGAAAATACTATGGAAGAGAACCGGCAAACTCTAGGATGCCAACTGCTTCAGGTTCAGAGAGTGTTCGTTCAAACCATGTACGATCAAATAAGTGGGAAAATCACAAATTGGTAAATGATAGAAATGAAACGCCACGTAGGCAAGAGAGAAATATTTTCCAAGATAACTTGTCTCTGTCAGTTCCCTCTTCAAATATCAGGGTCACACAATCTTCGTTTTCAGATATCGGGCAAGTACAGCATGTAATTCCTTATTATCAAAGTAATGTCTTTGAAGGTAATTCCTCAAATTACAATACTTGCCCAACACAGATACCTCTTGCTAGACGTAACCTGCCTGAAGAGATGATAATTAAAGGAGGTCAAACGATGCCACATTTTACAAAACCACCACCTCCATATCCCGGCTTCTTATCTGATACTCAGCGGGGGGTAGAGTCACGTGTTTTGGATTCTGCAGTGGAATGCAGTTCTGAGAAAGCAGGACACTTAGGAGGCGTGTATACTTATCAAGACCCGCGCGTCGCTCCCAGGCCCTCTCGCTGCCCCCTGCCCGCCTGCCCGCCCCTGCCCCCACACCCGCCCCCGCCCCTACCCCCGCTGCCCCCACACCCGCCCCCGCCCGCGCCCCACGCTTCACCAATCAACGGTGCCAATGCGGGACGCCGCGCCGCAATCGGAGCCGATGGGAATGTGTTGCACCAAAATCTTCACATTCAGAACCAGAATCTTCAAAATCGGAACATGACATTGCACTCCTCCCATCCTCAAAGGTCGAATGTGGCTCACTCTCCTGTATTTTATGAGGGAGCCGTACAAGGTTTGCAGCCTGATCCCAGCCGAACAAGCGTTGTGTCAACGCTTGATTCGCTTCAGCCATTCGGCGCCGCCGCTTCGGCTTCAGATTTCAGAATGGCTGGGCCGCCTAGGGTGCACGCCGCCCCCCTAGGTCCTCAGGCGGCTTCGCAGCCCTGCACCGCCCCTCCGCCACTGCCTCACCCAGGGGCCCTTGGCGGCGCAGGGCCCGGCCAAGGCCACTCCCACTGGGGGCGACTTTTGCGCGCGGAGGTTGACGCACCACACGAAGCCAATGGCATGTGCAACCCTGCCTCCGGCACAGCTGCTGCAAACGTGCTCGTCCCCAACAACCACGAGCTGGCCCTCGATTTGAGCACACGCGCCTTCACATGTGCTCGCTTCTCGCGGGAGGCTGAGAGTGAGTCGCTGCCACCGCTCGCGCCTCGAGAGGTCGACTTGCGCGGGGCTGCGGGAGGCGACTCATCCGCCTCCCTGGGGCTGGAGGGAACATCAACCCCGCCCCATCCACCACCGCCAACTCCTCCCTCCGACGCGACCAATCAAGAAGAAAACGAAGAACTCGCCAACGATGCCCTCTCAGAAGATCACATTCTTAACACAGCGCTTGATTTGCTCGACTCGAACGGGAACTGGGCTAAAGACGAGGCTCGGGAGGTTTTCAAAGTGCCGCAAATCCTGGTGCAGCTGCGGGCGGTTGAGCTGCCGGGCGGCAGCGGCGAGGGGGCGGCGTCCGCGTCCGTCGCCGAGGCGCCGCCCGCCGCCGCCGCCCCCCGCCCGCGCTCGCCCGTCGCGTCGGGGGCGCTGCCCGTGCTGTCGTCCCTGGAGCTGCCCGTCGAGTGCCCGTTCGTCGCGTCACCCGCGCCCGACCCCTCCGTGCGGCAGCGCGTGGACCGCGCGCTGCGCCTGTTGGACGGCGGCGGCGACGCGCCCCCCCAGCCCCCCGCCCCCGACCCCGCCCCCGCCCCCGCGGGCCTGCCCCCCTTCGCCCGCACCTTCTGCCTGCGGAACGGCGTCTACACCACCTACTCCGAGGCCCTGGACGAGTACGCCAAGCCAAATGAATAGGGTGTGCCTCACGCATCATGACCAGGGGGTGGACTTTAATAATGGAATATCATTTGTTCTTCTATTCACACATCGTGACCAGGGGGCGGACTTTAAATATGGAATATCATTTGTTCTTCTATTCACACCTCATGCCCAGGGGGCGGACTTTAATAATGGAATATCATTTGTTCTTCTATTCACACATCATGACCAGGGGGCGGACTTTAATAATGGAATATCATTTGTTCTTCTATTCACACCTCATGACCAGGGGGCGGACTTTAAATATGGAATATCATTTGTTCTTCTATTCACACCTCATGCCCAGGGGACGGACTTTAATAATGGAATATCATTTGTTCTTCTATTCATACATCGTGACCAGGGGGCGGACTTTAAATATGGAATATCATTTGTTCTTCTATTCACACCTCATGCCCAGGGGGCGGACTTTAATAATGGAATATCATTTGTTCTTCTATTCATACATCGTGACCAGGGGGCGGACTTTAATAATGAAATATCATTTGTTCTTCTATTCACACATCGTGACCAGGGGGCGGACTTTAATAATGGAATATCATTTGTTCTTCTATTCACACATCATGACCAGGGGGCGGACTTTAATAATGGAATATCATTTGTTCTTCTATTCACATATCATGACCAGGGGGCGGACTTTAATAATGGAATATCATTTGTTCTTCTATTCACACCTCATGCCCAGGGGGCGGACTTTAAATATGGAATATCATTTGTTCTTCTATTCACACCTCATGCCCAGGGGGCGGACTTTAATAATGGAATATCATTTGTTCTTCTATTCAATTTACACAAAAGCCGTTTGAAGTAGAAAATAATTTTATGTTAGGAGAAAAGGAAAAAACCCATTTTTATAGGTCATTATTTTGCATTTTTTGTCGGTTTCGTTTAAGTCAATTTTGAGAAGAAATAAAAGAGATCATCTTCGTCAACAAGTTATTTTTATTAAGATAGCCGGCTTTCGACGGCTTTGCCGTCATCGTCAGTCCACAAGGTACAGAAAAATATAACAAAATTACAAATAAAACACAAAATTAAAGAATTGAAAATAGAAAAATTTGGTATATTATTTGTAATACATACAATTACATAGATACATAAAAATACATAAATATATAAAATACATAAATACATAAAATAATAATAATAATAATAATAATAATAATAATAATAATAATAATAATAATAATACATAAAAATACAAAATTAGATGGAAAAAATTTGTATTTTATTTGTAATTTTGTTATATTTTTCTGTACCTTGTAGATTGATGATGACAGCAAAGCCGTCGAAGGCCGGTTATCTTAATAAAAAAATAATATGTTGACGAAGATGACCTCTTTTAATTCTTCTCATAACAACGTCAACAACATCTCATCAGAATACCAACAATAAGTCATTTTTTAACTTTTCCCGTCATTTTTAATACATTTTGTTTAATTTCATCAATTTTATTGTCATACTTAACGGTTCTTGCTTCAAAAAATATTTACGGGATGCAACAAATCTTCACAAAATTACTCAGTAATCTGTTCGATTTGTTTGCTCAAAAATTGTTTTCACAGCCGTTGTATGTAATTCTTGTGACGTATATCAAAATCCGCCCCCTAGTCATGGCATTTGAGTGGATCAGTGCCACAGTTGCCTGGCCCACTAGGTTGTGAAGGTACTTTTCCTCTACAACATAGCTCTGAACGATCAGTTGTATAAGAACCAAACTTTTTAACCCTTGTTAATTAATGAATGCGCTCAAACTCTTTGAGCCAATAAACCATTCATTCATTCATTCATTCATTTACAACGATAAAAGATTACGGCACTAATATAGCATCATTGAAAGGCCTACTTCATAAGAATAAGGGACATCCCGACTTCGTGGGTTAGGCAGCTCTGATACTGAACCACTCATTTTATGTAATGGGAAATTTTTCAACAGAAATATATTGACTTCCAAGAGCATAATGATGTTAGTAATCAATAAGGTTCAGAATTTTAGGCGCTAAAAAAAAAACGAAAAATTATTTTTCTAATGTTTAATAAGTGATAAATATTTGTTAAAACGACGAAAATATTTATTACCCATTTGAAAACCAATAACCACGATCGAGAGAAGTCTCGATGTAAAATATGACGTCATTCTTTTTATTACTCTGCGCATTTTGAGAGTGAAACGTGAGGAAGTTTGGAATACGCTCGTGTTGTGAGCATACGCTAACGCTCGCTCGCTTGCGGATTCGGTGGTATAACGGTCAGCGTACCGGACTCTTGTACCCGAGTTTGCGGGTTCAAACCCGATCGAAGCCGTGGATTTTTAAGGGCGAAAAAATCCTTCGTACGCCTTCCTTCGGAGGGGAAGTAAAGCCGGCTGTCCCATGTTAGTAGATTTACTGCATGTAAAAGATCCTCAAGCCTAAATGAAGCCTCTGATCCGCCTGTTTCGTCGCCCAAGAAAATACCTCCTTTCTCCGCTAGGTGGTGAAAGGAGCGTAACGAAATTTGCGTGGTTAGACGGAAGAGCGGGCCTGATGGCCCGAGTCTCGCCACGTAAAATAAGGCATTAACTAACAAACTAACTAACGCTCAGAGTGCCATTCCCTGAACCGACAGTAGTGCTAGAAATGCCTCTCCGACGTTTTGACAGGTCGTGAACCAGATTCACTCCACTCAATCCTGAAACATGTGATGGGTGACCAAACATTTTTTTACGAACTGGCACGTCTTTTACCGTTCATCCAAAAACTCGAAAGTATTAAACTAAAAAATACTCAAAATATTCATTTATTCATAGAAAATTCAGAGAAATATGTAGATATATTTGTTTCGACGAAAATATTTATTTTTAGGTGATATGCAATTTGCCATATGGAAACCATGGGACGCTACTTGAATTTCCACTTTATTTTCAGCGCTGAAGATTAAAGGACAAAAATATTTTATTTACCTAAACGTCTGAGCCCTAATAATAATAATAATTACTAAATAACCTTCTTCAATGCACTAATAAGTAGTACAAAGTTATTATTAAAAACAGGATACTGTTTCATTTCATAATTATCATTAGGGATCGGACTTTAAGGTAAATACGTATTTTTACCTCTTAATCTTGAACGTTGAAAGTTTAGTGGAAATTCAAGTAGCTGGCTACATAGTTTCCATACACCAAATAGAATACCACCTAAAAATAAATACTTGGCTTACTTGGATAAAAATAAATGGTTTCGTGAAAAAAAAACACTAAAACTCTTCCCTTAATTTTACATGAATATTTTCAGATTTAATATTTTTGAGTTTTTGGAAATATGGGGAATGACGAGCCAATTTGGAATGCAGTGGTTGGTCCCACATAACATTTTAATGTGTGACTTCCCCGGTTGAGTGAAGCGAATCTGGTTCACGACCTGTGAAGGCCTCTGAGGGCCATTCTAAAATTACTGGTAATGACACTCCGAGCGATAATATACGCTCATAAAACGAACTTCTCCCAAATTTCGTCACATACTCTGATGAAACGTGCTGAATGTTGCAGAGAATGTCGTCACGTTTTACTTCGAAACTTTTCTCAATCTTGGTTACTGGGTTTCATATGGGTAACTGATGTCACTGCAGCGCCTCTGACCGAGAGATCCTAGGTTCCAGTCCTGACGGCGGCAGGATTTTCGACATAGCTTTTCAGCTAGGTCGAATTCAATCGCTGTCTGGAGGAGAATTCTAGCGGCCAGCTGCTCTGATCCGTAGTTTTCTGTGGTTTCTCCGATCAACACCACGCAAATGCCGGAGCAGTACCCTACCAAACGGGCTACAAACGCGCGCGATCTTTCCTTCTCCTTACTTGTTCTATCCTCTCCCCTTACACACACACTTACACTAACATGCACTACACTACCACATATTCCGGGAGCTTAGAGCTTGTCTCTGCAGGGGCGCTGCCCCGCTGGAGGGAGAGTCCTGGTTAGGGGGAAACTCCAGTAGCCGACTATAGGTCGGTGCCGGATCTCGCCATCCAGCGGGGAAAGATCACCACCATCTCCCGAGGGAAAAGCACGCACTACCCTTACGGGAATAGTGACCTAAGCTGTTGTCGCGCCTGGAATCACTAACCAACCAACCAACCAACATGTGGGTAATAAATATTTTCATAGTTTTAACACATACTTTTCAATATTCAAGCACTTAATAAATAAATATTTTTCGGTTTTTAGCACCTAAAAATTCCAACTCTCTCTGCCCCTCCCTCGGGCCAAAAAAGGAAACCTCCGGAAGCCACTCTTGGCTGCCACTCTCGCAGGCTGGTGCTCTAATCCAAAGGCTTGTATGCACTGGACAGTTGTCTTCGCAGTGTGAGGATGAACTTTGTCCTGAAGCAAAAGTCACGCCTTTTGAAAGTATGCCTCGCCTCTTTACTTTGATTTTGGCTTACGGATTTCGTAGATACTCAGTCTAGTTTCGTTACTCACTGTTTCTTACTTAGGAGTGCAATGAATCAGAAGAGGACCAATGACATTCCAAAAAATGTCTCATCAAATTTACTGCTGATGTTTTCCTTCTCAACGTTTATTGCTATAGACGAATTTGGAACACACTCAAAACCACACTCAGCCGCTTATTCTGAGGTTAAAAGTGATGGAAATACATATTATCAATAGCGAATAGGCAACTGAGAAACTCTTCTGTGTCAAAAAGGTCTTATATATGATTTTGAAGTTATCAAATAGTTCTGATAGTACATCAGAACTATTGATAAGAACTGTAGACTTGATTCCCATCGAGTAAAAAGCGGTCGATAAGTAATGTATCGATATGTAAGTTGGTGGATTATTGCACGTCCGCAGCGGCAACTGATCTTCAACTCACGCGCAATTTCATCAATTGTGACGTGACGACGATGCTTAACTGTCTCAATGTTCTTGTCCGCTTTCGAATTTGGCCTAACTGCACTTCATTGCAAGCATATATCCACTAATAAATTTTGTTTTCAGTAAGTCAGCCTTTACCATACTGATGCTGCATTCTGCGAATAGTCTATGTGAAGTTCCTTCAGAGGACCGAAAATGTTCCACTCAAGTTTTCCTTGGTGTACATGGATGATGGGACACAAAAATGCTCTAAAATCTCGAATCAGATAGCTTAATAACAACAGGAGTTGCAGAACAATACTTTGATGTAATGGCATGTCATGGCAAAATCAGTGCCACCAACTATTTGGTCCGAGAAAAATGTTTCTTCACTTTTTGACTTAATCACTTTCAGCAAAATTTTTATACTTTAATTACAAAAACATTCAAATGTACTACCTATAAGTTAGCTACTTGGTTATTAATAGTACTAAATTAGCTGATTGGTTTAGATAATAATGAATATACAAATTATTCATGTTTGAATGTAAATTCAATCACATATTAAAATTCATTTCTTGAATGTTTAGATTAGCTGGTCGTGTCTTGAATTTTACAAGATTCACAATTTTAATATGAGCAATAATGATTTATTATATTCTGACAAAAATTCAATTTCAATATTATATTGAAATTGTCTGAATTTTCCTCAAAAGATCAAGGAATTTCTAATTATGAATCACATGTACCTGATAAATGTTGAAATGTATCCAATAAACTGAATATGGTTACAATATATATATTTATTTTCTATGAATCAACAGAGACTGAATTTTTGAGATTTAATTATGTATACTATCATATCTCTTTCAGTAAACATAGTGTAAAGTTTAATGTAACAACTTGTATTACCATAAATAAAAAATGTAAAATTTATGTGTAATAATTGCATGTGTGTGAAATGTAAACAATGTACGTCCACGTATGTATAGTACAAACATGCGTATTTATATATGCAAAGATCCAAAATGTATTCTCCTATTTAATGTAAGTAAAAATGTAAGGAAATTAAAATATTTTAGTTTCTCTGAAATTGCTACACAGCCTATCCTCTTCATTTCATAGCTTTTTTAATGCTAGGGCTTGAATGATCAATTTTGCCAATGAATATGCGGTGAGAAATTTCCAATGTAGCATTTGCTCATGATTGTAGGCGACCCCTCTTGCACTTTGGACCACTCACGTCATTAAGAACAACATAGAGTTTTCATGCTTTCTAAATATAGGGTAGCAAATATAAATTTACAACGAAACAAAAGCTTTTGTTTTACATCAAATTCTTGAGTCATTTATAGTAACTTCCTTTCTACATTCTTTTTATCTCCTCTGTTCCTGTTCTTTAGCTCGACAACCCGCTACGGGCCTTGGCCAATCAACGGTGACCCAACATGGGATAAGGGGTTCCTGTGGTTAGCACGAAGGATCTCTTTACCGTACATCCTGGTCTTTATAACCTTAGGAGGGTTTTCTCGTCACACAGCAATTGATCATTTGTAATGAAAGCGGATGGGAATAATTTGCCTTGGCCGGGAAAGGAACCCAGCCCCGTGGAAAGCATGCTAACCACCGAGGGAGTTTATCCCCTCTAGCAGGGGGATATGTTTGTTTTTCTATGTACTTGCGCATCAATTCCGCATTTCTCCAAAGTGTCCAACAATTCCCTTTACTTTCGTGGCCTTCTGCACATTTTTCTATCCAGATTTTGTGAATGTGCCTTTGCAGATTGTGGTCTCAAGTGAATTTATGTTATGGAATGATGAAGGGTTACTAATAGAGGTCGCCAAAGTATTATGGCAGTGTTACTGAATGGCACAAACATGTTGTTGTAACCATAGATCTTAACAATAAACTGTGTGTTTTATAAACATAATTCTCATTCATAATTAACATTTTGTCGTGAGTCATGTTGAAAATACATTTTTAATTCTGCTTTTCAATTTCAGAGTATTTTTAGCAGATACGAATGAGTTTGTTTTGTGTGCTTGTTTGTACGGTTTTCTTTTTCTGAGTTTTTTTTAACAATATTAGATCGAACATTTTCTATGGTATTCGTGACAGAGTTACTTGCAACCCATTGAAGTACAGTCTAATCAATTTATTATATTTTCAACTTTCTTTCCTATTGTAGTATGGAACGCCATCATGCATGAATATGCATGGATCTTTTCCAAAGCACTCCTTTGTTTCAGGGGATCATTGACTGTAGGCATTGGCCGTGCCTCATTATACTATTAACAGGCGTTACACTTCAAATCATTACTCTTTCCAGGTGCTTTCCAAAACACATTATTGTCCGTTCAAGTCAAGGAAAAATATGTTTGGAGGTTCTTTGTATCACCAGAGATTTCTGGCAGACTCGTCCGGATGCTCATCATCTTTGATGAATCCTCAGTTGTTTATTTTCGTTTTCAAGCGCGTCAATGGCCATAATCATTAGTGACGTAAGTGTAGTGTATGTTTTATTACAAGAGGTGTCAGTGATCTTTCCCCACTGGATGGTGAGATCTGATGCCGACCTACCGTCGGCTTGCGGGATTACCTCATCTAGGTATCTCCTACAAGCAGGGCACCGCCCCAGCCGAAAGTAGCTCTGAGCTCTGGTCTGGTCTCCCGTCATGTGTGGTAATGTAGTGCGTGTATGCGCGAATGTTTATAAGTAAAGGGTACGGACCGGCAAGGAAGAGGAAGGAAAGATCGCGCGCGGTCGTTGGCTTGCTTGTTAGGGTACTGTTCCGCCATTCCCCTGATTTAGATTGAGAAACCACGGAAAACTACCGATCAGACCAGCCAGCCGCTAGAATTCTCCTCCAAACAGCGATTAAATTCGATCTAGCTATCTTGCCGAAACTTCCGTCTCTGTGGGGACTCGACTTCTAGGATTTCGTGGCCAGGGGCACTGGAATGGCATCGTTTGATGCCCTGGGACGCCATTTGAGTTTTGGATTGTCATTTCCTTGAAATACCTTCCCGTTGCGTTACTACACAAAAGTTACCATGTGTAAGAACTAGAAATTTAGAAACACCATTCACTTACACTAAAAATCTAAATCCTTTTTTATTATTCTTAATTTTCTTACTTCTTAAGGTTACGGGTATTCTGAGGTAGGACGTGATAAAGTGGCAGAAACTTAAGACTGCCTTCTTGGTGTAAATTTATATTAAAGATTATAATATGTATTTTTTACTTTAAATAAATAAACCTAAACAAAAAGCATCGAGATTGCAATGCATACGGTGTTCACACAAATGTTTGATTAATGTTTCGTAGAAAACCTAACTTGCGAACGTTGGAAGTTTTACATGTGATATCATGAAATGAATTCAGTGCCATAACTTCTTTCGTAGTGAGTGAGGATCCACATAAACAAGTTACAACGGAAAGGTCCTTGAGACGCAATGGCAAAGGGTGTTCGTCTCCGCGCAAGGCAGTACGGAAATCAGGGCCTGGTCCTTCGCCTGTATGTGGCCAACGCCACATGATGCCATGTAGGGTCAACAGATGAGAATGGGTGTAAAGAGGGGTAATGTGTTTAAAATGCAGAACAAAAGCAGAGCATATTAAAACGACGGCTAGTAACAGATACACACGTCCCAGATTTGCAAACTAAACACTCTGCTTCCTCAGCAGTTCCACCCCCTTTTTGAAGTTTTTGTAATTCGCTTCCTATTAGGAAATAAACGTACACCATATTTTCGACGTTATACATTAGACATTACATTAGATATTAAAGACATCTATTAGACCATATAGGGAACACCAAACACTGTTTCGTTAAAGCATAAACCACGCTGAAATTGATACACTTTTGTTCAAGTTATGCGAGGAAGATGTGACTTATTTCTTTCTGTTTATTTCGCTCACGGCTTACTAGATAAGGGATGTGATACGAAGCTCATACAAATAGAGACAATCGATTTTTAATATTAAGAAGCACCATGCAACAAGATACACTAACTTAATGTCAAAAAGATTGCAGAAAAGTAAGTAAGCAAATGTATTTTTAGGAAAAACATTAGTTTACGGAGCTTTAAAAGACGATCGATATTTTTAACAGAGAATAGGTTTTTGATCGATATTTTTAACAGAGAATAGCAATTTGCCGATTTTGGAAAATAAGTACGGACGCCAGGGCAATCGCTAAGTATACAGACATGTCCTGCTAAATACGGACATCTGGTTACCCTATCTTAAGGCATTTTGCGACAATAAAGGAAAGTAAAATGTATCACGTATGAGGGGTACAGTAATTGAAATTAGGTAAAAGGATTGGCATCATGATGTTATTTTAAAGATTTTTTACTGAATGGTGAATGTCCATAAATCCCTTCATTTGGAATTCCCTCTGTTCACTAGGAAATCGTAATAGGTCCAACCACAATGAAATCTATCGAAAGCACCAAACACATCGCACCTCTTCGACAGTATCGATAACATCCACGCACTCTGTTAGCAAATCACACAAACGGTCCGGCGTGGCAGTTCGCATATTCCCCGCATCAATCATCGCCACACACAAAAACAAACGAAGTTTGCAAGAAAACAGAACAGAAATCATCGAACCCCACAATAAATTTAGATAACGGATGTCTCGTAACCCGAAGCGGAGCTATTCCGTTCTATCGATATCCTCAGACCCATCACGAAGCGTCGGAGGCTTTCGATGAGTCGTGCGCCCGCAGAGTGGTCGCCAAACGCGAGGTGGAGGGGGCGCCGTTGGCATATTCCGCGCGGGAGGCGCTGCGGTCGGGCGCGGCGCGAGCCCCAGCAGACGCGCGACGCTGCCGGAGCGACCGGACAACCGAGGCGCAGCCAGCGGACGCGGTGAGTAGCCCACGCGCACGCAAACGAGCGCCTCCGGCCACAAACAACGAAAGGTCGCTTTGGATTCATTATTTACCGATCCCGGCATGTCAACAGCTAAGGTCATTAGTGCCGTTAGAATAGGGATTTTTTTTTGTGCGGTGACGTTGATCTCTATCCGGCTGGGTGGCGAGATCCGGCGTCGATCTACATCGACTTATTTTTCCCGAGATATCTCCCACCATCAGAACATCGCCTCAGCTGGGTCAAGTTCTAAGCTCACGACCGGTATCCCATCATTTTTGATAGTGTAGTGCTTCTAAGAGTGTGTAAGGGGTGATGAAAGGACAAGGAAGAGGAAAGAATGATCGCTTTGGATTCATTGATTACCGACTCCGGGAACGTCCACTGCTAAGATCATTAGTCCCGTTAGAATAGGGAATTTTTTCTGTTAGGTGACACTGATCTTTATCCGGCTGGCTGGCTGGCGAGATCCGGCGTCGATCTACATCGACTTATTTTCCCCGAGATATCTCCCACCATCAGAACATCGCCTCAGCTGGGTCAAGTTCTAAGCTCACGAACGGCCTGCCGTCATTTGTGGTAGTGTAGTGCTTGTAAGTGTAAGTAAGGGGTGACGATAGAACAAGGAAGGAGAGATCGCGCGCGGTCCGTGGCCCGTTTGTTAGGGTACTGCTCCGGCATTCTCTTGGTGTTGATCGGACAAACCACGGAAAACTACCCATCAGAGCAGCTGTTCGCTGGAATTCTCCCACAGACAGCGGCTGAACTATTTAAATCTATATAGCTAGTGTCGAATATCCTACCCCGTCGGGAGTCGAACCTAGGACTTCTCCGTCACAGGCACTGCAATGGAAAATGTCGCGAGTGGTGTAAGTATGCGAAACGATTATTTGCGAGGGAAAGTAAAGTATGCGGAGATGTGTAGAGGAGGGGAGGAATTAAAGAAAAGTGTACATAAGAATGATTGAAATGAAAAGCACAAGAGACGAGTGTGTGTAATTGGGCATGGAACAAGGTGTGAACAGTGTTAAACCGTTGTGTCTCGCCGAGAGAGCAGCATGTGCGCGCAAGGGCCTTGTTTAGAGACAAATGACGCGAGGAGCAAAGGTTCAAAGGGGAGAGAAATGACGTAAACGAAGGTAGATGCACTGACTGTAGGAGCCATAGTGGAATTGAAATCTGGAGCTGATGTTTGTGGTGATATTTAATAAATGAGGCGAGAGAAATGACGTAAACGAAGGTAGATGCACTGACTGTAGGAGCCATAGTGGAATTGAAATCTGGAGCTGATGTTTGTGGTGATATTTAATAAATGAGGCGAGAGAAATGACGTAAACGAAGGTAGATGCACTGACTGTAGGAGCCATAGTGGAATTGAAATCTGGAGCTGATGTTTGTGGTGATATTTAATAAATGAGGCGAGAGAAATGACGTAAACGAAGGTAGATGCACTGACTGTAGGAGCCATAGTGGAATTGAAATCTGGTGCTGATGTTTGTGGTGATATTTAATAAATGAGGCTGGATGGGATTGCGAATGAGACAGGTGCAGCGAATACAACGCAGTGAACAAACGGCGCCACGAACTGCGAGGCAAGATACTATCAAGTGACGATGCATTTCTAATTGAAAATTTCAATGATATGCATATAGGAACAGATAGGCTTATAGGAAAAGGAGCAAAGATAATAAAACATAATAAAGATACAAGGAAATGGAGCTAGTGACATGGTGGGATGGGAGACGAAACGAGGAGAAGCGGTGAATGAGAAGAGGAAGCAGGGGGCATGGAGACATATCAAGCGAAAGTGAAGGAAAGGGGAGGTAGAGGTGGGGTGGGAGAAGAGCGAAGACGATGCTTTAGACAAAGGAAGAATCGCAATTGGTGCAACCTGATTTCGTCACCGGTCGCGCGCGTGTGTGCCTGTGCCTGTGTGCCTGTGCGTGTGTGCCTGTGCGTGTGTGCCTGTGCGTGTGTGCCTGTGCGTGTGTGCCTGTGCGTGTGTGCCTGTGCGTGTGTGCCTGTGCGTGTGTGCCTGTGTCTGTAAGTGTGTGCCTGTGCGCGTGTGTCTGTGCGTGTGTGCCCTGTGCGTGTGTACCTGTGCGTGTGTGCATGTGCGTGTGTGCCTGTGCATGTGTGCCTGTGCATGTGTGCCTGTGCGTGTGTGACCCTTTGCGTGTGTACCTGTGCGTGTGTGCATGTGCGTGTGTGCCTGTGCGTGTGTCCTTGTGTGCCTGTGCCTGTACGTGTGTGCCTGTGCCTGTACGTGTGTGCCTGTACGTGTGTGCTTGTGCGTATGTGCCTGTGTGTATGTGCCTGTGCGTGTGTGCCTGTGCGTGTGTGCCTATGCATGTGTGCCTGTGCGTGTGTGCCTGTGCGTGTGTGCCTGTGTGTATGTATGTGTGTGCATGTGTGTGTGCGTGTGTTGCTTGTGCGTGTGTGCGTCAGTACCACCATAACGCGCCTTCGCGCCCTTTGTGTCTCAGGCGAGCAATGATACGCACAGGGGTTGTCACGTGGAAAACATGGAAAACCGAGAAAAATCAGGGAATTTCATTGGTCTGGAAAAGTCGGGGAATAATAGCGAATTGTAAAAAAATGGTTAGAAATGATTGACAAATTTTAGATGGTTATACAATTAGATTTTTTCGTAAGGTGTGTTATCAATTCATACAACTACTCTTCAATTAACCCTAAAATATATTTATATGAGTACGTAAAAGGAAGTGTGTTTACCAATATTGTTTTAAGTGTCATGTTCAAGATTTTAAAAAACGTCGTCACGAGCTATTTTCCAATTTGGGTTTTGGATTGTTTTCTCCTCCACCAATTCTTAATTACTTTATTATGAAACCGGGAGCCGTAGTTCAGTGCATCAACTGATGTCACTGCAGCGCCTCTAACCGGGAGGTCCAAGGTTCGAGTCTTGACGGCGGCAGGATTTTCGACACTAGCTTTTCTGCTAGGTTGAAGTCAGTCGCTGTCTGAAAAATACCGATTTTCTGGCCTCGTGGAGTTAACGCAGGTTCTGGGAGGTTGTAAACTCGCGCTTTTCACTTGTGGCTGCGTACGTACAATATTTGCATTGAAAAATGGTTTTATGACCATTTCCCAGATAATACCTCTTTTTGCCTACTGAACTTAATGGGATTTGCTAATGCAAGTTCAGGGATAGATTCTTATCAATGGTCTAGGTGTTAATCTAGTCTCTCCCCTTTACCCTCTATGGGTCAATAACAGAAACTCTAAGGGTCCATGATTTTTATCTCTGTACTTTAGTGCATGTCATCATAGATACAGCCGCCTCCTACAACGGACAGACGTTGTTTACGCCCTCTGCATGTCAAACAATGCGTTTAGGCTCCTCAAAGTGCCTCTTCCAACTTCTTTATTACACATTCTCATCTTTTTCTTCAAATATTTTATTGAGTTCTTGAGTCCGGAGTACTTTGTCTCACCCTTCACCTTGCATATGTACGGAAAGAGACTTAAACGATAACTACACCATCGCCGACGTGTTTCTGAGGATCAGGAAGTTCCTCAACCTAGGTCAAGGACGTATACTCGAAAAGTATACTCGTAATTTTTTTGTCGTGAATCAGTCGTCGTATGACGTGCAACTGTGCACCGAGATCCAGTCATGTTTTCCCAGGGGGAAATGCACGTGAAGTTTTTTTGGGGGGGGGGCAGCATTTCTATATTGAATACATTTTTGCACTCGAAGGTTGTTAACCCTGGGGGATGAGGAATGAAAGGATGATGATGATGATGATGATGATGAAGATGAAGATGAAGGTTAATTACAAACATACAGCCACACGAACATTCCCGGGAGGGGCTTTTATGCGGCTCTTTTGTGCGGCCGAAGAGGAAATATAAATTGTCGGAAAAATTGTAGATAATGAATATTATTTGACATTTTGGGTCGATAGTCTGACTTTGCCGGCCAACTAACGGTGTCCCCCATGTCTAGGCCAAGTTAAATTCCCATACCCATTGGGGGGGTAAGAGTGACACGAGGCAAACATGACGTATTCTCTTCACCGTAACTAGCAAGATCCGCCTGGTTGAACTTTCCTTCGTCACACAGCTAAAAAAACTGGGACGATTTTAAAGGAAAGCTACAACTCTCTTTTTGCTTCGACTGGGAATCGAACCCGGAATCACACCAAAGGAAGCAAGTTTGCTTCTCAAGAGCCATTCTAGAGGCTGTGAAAAATGAATATCCATGTACATTAAATTACGAAGGGAATAGGAAAAATTATCTATATTATTTCCATGTTTTCTAGTTTTTCCTAGTAGGAGATATCCATTTTTTAGTAGAAGTTATAAGCTGTTTAAGGAATGAGAGGTGTCATTTGACAGATGTTTGTATGCATTTCTGTCGATGACGGCGGAAATTGTATTATAAACCACCATCTATATATTTAAAAAAATAAGGTATTCTGCCATGGCTTCGTTTAGAGCTTCTACTGAACCGATTGTAGTATTTTTTCTTTCTAATGAAAGAATATGATCCCTAGATGTGTTATCAGATATTGTTTGTGTTGATTCATCAACATTTACGGTGTAAATTAATTAATTAAATCATTCTTTAATAGCACGCTTATCAATAGTCAATTGTTTTCTTTCAAACGGTGGCAGTTTCAAAATAGATATACATGAGCCCATAGATGTGAGTCCACGCTGCTTGATGTTTTGTTTTGATTGTTGAGATTTGTTTACAATTCGTCAAGGTTTTGTTTCAGTGCAATAATTGCATTGTGGTGTTGACAGTTTGCATGTATTTGCTTCTGTGGTGTGTTTTGAAGAGAACATTCGCACAGTGTGTTTTGCTCGGTTGTACTTTAGTGAAGTTGTTTACAGGTTATGTCGAATTCCGAATCGTTGTCCACGCGCCCCAAAAGACGCAAACGTACATTAACTGGACGCAGGGAAAGAGAAAGTCAGCGTATGTGTCGTGATAGTGAGGTCATTTCGTTTTCTATTGGGACATTGTCTATGAAATGTCAGTTTTGTTCTGCTTTGTACTTTCCATGTGAGAGAAATTCTTCAAACGATTTACTCTGTGTTGCTTAAATGGGAAAATAAGTATACCTTCGAGCAATATGCCAGAAGAAATCAAACAGTTGTTTATAGGAGATGATGACACATCAAACAACTTTAGAAATAATATTTTTCAGTATAATAGTGCTATATCTTTTGTGCCGATATTGCATTGCCACCTGGTCATGGGCCATACCCATCTCGATCAGGTTTTTCGTCCAGTTTCCCTGATCCATTGAGCAAATGCTGAGATGGCCCCTTGTTTTGCTTCTGGACATAAATGTAACTTCATTTTCTGTGCACGTCTTCTAGAATTCAGTGGGAAATACAATTATTCAAATTGTCGTTTCCATGTTGTCGCGGCAGGAAGTAATAAGAGCCAAAATTTATTGCTTATTTATCCCTTGAAAATAGATTTTATTACATGGGAGTTTTTTTGTTTTTTTTTCTCCCTTTCAAAATTCAAAATTTATTGCTTATTTATCCTTGAAAATAGATTTTATTACATGGGAGTTTTTTTCTCCCTTTCAAAATTCAAAATTTATTGCTTATTTATCCTTGAAAATCGATTTTATTACATGGGAGTTTTTTGTTTTTTTTTTCTCCCTTTCAAAATTCAAAACTTAAGTAGTATATGATTTAGTGTAGGGATCACAGAATTTTGAAAATGTGCACACAATTCACTTTTTCCCCATAGCCCGTCATACGCAGTTTTTAACTGTTTTTTGACGTAAATAAATAAATAAATAAATAAATAAATAAATAAATAAATAAATAAATAAATAAATAAATAAATAAATAAATAAATAAATAAATAAATAAAATAAATAAATAAATAAATAAATAAATAAATAAATAAATAAATAAATAAATAAATAAATAAATAAATAAATAAATAAATAAATAAATAAATAAATAAATAAATAAATAAATAAATAAATAAATAAATAAATAAATAAATAAATAAATAAATAAATAAATAAATAAATAAATAAATAAATAAATAAATAAATAAATAAATAAATAAATAAATAAATAAATAAATAAATAAATAAATAAATAAATAAATAAATAAATAAATAAATAAATAAATAAATAAATAAATAAATAAATAAATAAATACGTGTTCAAAATTTTGAGAACTCATCACAGAATATCTTCGTTATACCCTGAAGATCCAAACAATGCAATATATTGTGAACATTAGTCTGGGTACAGTATTTTACATTTATATCAGATCTCACCGTCAAATTTTGACGGGTTGTCACTAGTATTTAGTAAATATAATTAAAATTTTAATGTGCACAGGCAACCCGCAACGCACTTCATCATCGTGCATAACTTAAACGCGCTATGCCCTAGCCTTAAAGGCAGATTGTCGTGTTCCGTGGGGGGTTATGTTTTGTATACTCCAATTTACAAACTCCTTTGGACTTTTATTACATTTTTCGAAGTTAAGCCGCGTAGAACGCCGTTAGAGCCCCATAGCACGGATTGCCAAAAATTCTGAAAGTTAGGCTTCAATGTGAAGATATTTTCCCTTTTAAAACAGACAAAATTCTACATAGCCATGTCATATTCTATATCAATTTCTTGAGCAGTATTATTCAAAATGAGATTCTTTTGACCTAGCGCTGCGCTCTTGGAGATTTATCTCTTCGAGGTGTGCTCACTCCGTAGTACGAGTGAGTGATCGGAAACGAGCAAACACTGAAATCTATGTAAAATTAGATTATCGCCTTAAGACGGGCCAGTAGTGTTTTAACGTACAGTTAAGGTGGTATGTTGCTTAGATAGATCACTGTGAAGTACCCCCAAAAAATTATTTAAATGAAAGTAAAATCTCTATTCTTCAAGATTGTAAAGAAAATTTTGGCCCTTACTGGCCTAAATTTTGAATAAAATAAATTTAAATTAGTACAGTCTGTTATGGTTAGACTTTCGTGGGCATAGTTTTTTTAAGCTATTGAAGAAGTTATACGATGAAAGTACCTTTTTCTTTTATTAAATACGCAGTAAATTTTTTGAAGAATTATATGATATTAAATGTAACATACCTCACCGGGCATTACGAGGGTAATTTATATATACAAAAAGGAAAAAAAACTTCGGCTAAGTTCATCGCAACCGGAAGTATTGGTCTCGGTCTAGGAGTTATGCTTTACAAATCATGCTATTGTCCGCACTGTTTCTCTTGGGGCAGGAGAGAAAACCGCCCCAACCTAAAATGTTGTACCACACATAACCAGAAAATATTTGACGATAATTCACTTTCAGTGTAAACGATATGAACTAATATTCAAAAGAATATTCAATAAAGAAAGGAAAGAACGGGCGCTAAAGTTCACTTAATCTGTATTAGGTATGAAAATGAAAGAAATGAATTACTTATGAAAATGAAAGATCATGCGAGAGACTAATCTTATTAGTAATCATTATTTTTCTAGAGCAAATACCTAATGCGTCTCTTTAAACTATTTACAAACAATTATTTAAATGCTCCGTTCACCTTTACATGCAGCTATTGTTTTAACACTAGAAAGACGGGAATGCTATTCTACGCATAATTTCGGTGCGCAGACAAAATTACTGCTTCAAATAATTATAGTTATTTTTTTTAAATTTTGAGATAACTTTGCGGTAATTCAAGACTTATAGTACATTTTAGGGAAATGAAAAACATTTTTGAAGTTAATCATTTATATTTAATAATTTTGGTTTACAATTAAAACAAACAACTTTTTTTTGACGCCGCCACATTTGCCACAAACCATTTTTCTCCACTCAAACAAATGTTATTTGACTTATCGTTTCTACAGTATCCACTTTGACACTGTCAACGCATATTTGTCCTTTGAATATTTGTTGTACTGAAGTGCTCTGCTACAAGTAATGCCTTCTTGTAATGTTTTGAGTATTTATCAGTGGCACGGGAAGTTCTTCAGCCAAGTTCAGTAAAAATACTAATTGGACAGATTGTTTCTCGAGAACTTTTCGTGCAGCATCCAGGTAAAACGATAATGTTATAGAATACTTGAACAGTCCAGCGTCTGGATGAAAATTTGACAGAGAGAAATCTTCCCAATGGTCGTCCCAATCACATCTAAAACGAGCGCACATTTTGACTGCTACCCGTCATTGAAAGTAAACCATGAAGAATTAGTTATTTTCTCGAAAACTAAGACGACTAAAATAATTGCATTTGGGTGTTCTATAGAAAATATTAAAGGTGACAAAATATTACAAAAATAAATGTATGTATAAATTCATAGGCACAAAAGGAAACTTCAAACCGGTCAAAATGACTGCTCTCGTCATTTTTTCTAATGTTAATATAGAGGTAATAAATGGTTGAGTGTTTGACTAGCAACTGGCACGAACAGACCACACTAACGGGATGGCCGTTTGATGTTGTGACCCAGCGCTGAGCTTACTGCATTAGCTTACTGGATGGATACAGCGTAGATTTCACTTTCTGGCTACGGAGTAGAGAGAAGTTTATGTAATGCTGTAATTTTCGGCAGAAAAAATCTTATTACAGAGCCCAGGTAAAAAAGTGGATAAGTCCAGTTGATAAATTTATAAAAAATCCTCTAACACTTGGTGTAGCCAGAATACATGTTTTGTGGGTCCTTGATGCCAAAATACCGATTGACGGCAAAAGGTCCATCCGACCGGCCGGCCGTCTGTGAACAATGCTGGCAGCTAAATCGATCAGCGGATTTTCTTCAAAATTTATATTCCTCAATCGATCTGGCTGATGTGGCGGTACCTTGAATTTGAAACCGATATTTTAATTTTGGGGGTATTTTACATGAATGTATTTTCAAAATTTTAAAAAATATGGCTCCATCGTTTTTGATTCAATTTTGTTATTGGATAGTGTGAAGGACGTTTAAAAGAATGGTGCAAGTCTCAAGTTCGTTAAAAACTCTGATTTTTCGAAAATGGCAAAACATTTTAAAAAATTTCGACGTCTTCTTACAACTAAAGTTTTAAAGACTGCGATTTTTCCCTTAGGGAAACCTATTCCTTGAAGCTAGATTTTGAAATAAGGTCATGTAAATTTTATCGAAAATGTGAGTACTTTTCGCGTAATCTTGCGTGAAAATACGGCGAGAACGTACATGTTGTTTTAGCACAACTAGTTGTATTCCAAACAAAGATTTGTGAAGTGAGAGCGCAATGCTCGGCCGGGTATAGCGTATGCTCGCTAGTTGATTGATTGAATGATTATTTCGTGTTTCCGGGAGCGTCAACGGATTTGGTCATTAGTCCCGTTAGTGTAGTGCATGTTTTTTCTCGGGAGATGGCGGTGATCTTCCCCCGCTGGATGGCGAGATCCGGCGCCGACCTACGCCCCCTAACCAGGACTCTCCCACCAGCGGGGCACCGCCCCAGCCGGAACAAGCTCTAAGCTCCCGACCGGTCTCCCGGAATATGTGGCAGTGTAGTGCATTTTAGTGTAAGTGTATGTGTAAGGGGAGAGTAGAGGACAAGGAAGAGGAAGGACAGATCGCGCGCGGTCCGTGGCCCGTTTGGTAGGGTACTGCTCCGGCATTCGCCTGGTGTTGATCGGAGAAACCACGGAAAACTACCGATCAGAGCAGTCGGCCGCTAGAATTCTCCTCCAGCCAGCGACTGAATTCGACCTAGCTGAAAAGCTAGTGTCGAAAATCCTGCCGCCGTGGGGAGTGGGAACCTAGGACCTCCCGGTCAGAGGCGTTGCAGTGTCATCAGTTGATGTACTGAGCTACCGCTCCCGGTGGTATGCTGGCTAGAGGCGCGCGAGTGCCCGGTGCACGCGGCCAGCGCCTGGGCGAGGGCCTGGGCCAGGGCGAGGGCTGGGCCTTCTGGGAAGCACGAGCCGGCCGGAAAGGAGGGGGAGCCAGCTGCGGCCTCCCGCGCGCCTCCTTGCTTCAGAGGGGCCGCACAGGGCTGCAACTTTCAAAATTGATCTCACACAGGGTGACCAGACCCTCATCGATAAAGAGGAGAACATTTGGTGAAAAGCGAGGACAGTCCAATATATTGGAAATAACAATGTAACATGTGACACGTAGTGTGTACTGGTTACAGTGTATTTTTACTTCCTCGCCTTACGAAGTTCTTCGTAAGAAGATAGAGTTATGTAATCGGGCGCAGGAAAACGTCGAATTTCCGCTAGAAAAGCTCTTATTGTCGGGCTCAAATAACGAAAACTTGGACCGGGAGCGGTAGCTCAGTGCAGCGACCGACGTCACTGCAGCGCCTCTGACCGGGAGGTCCTAGGTTCGTGTCCTGACGGCGGCAGGATTTTCGACTCTATGGATTTAGCTAGGTTGAATTCAGTCGCTGTCTGGAGGAGAAATCTAGTGACTGGCTGCTCTGAACGGTAGTTTTCAGTGGTTTCTCCGATCAACACCAGGCGAATGCCGGAGCAAGTACCCTAACAAACGGGCCACGGACCGCGCGCGATCTGTCCTTCCTCTTCCTTGTCCTATCCTCTCCCCTTACATACACACTCACACTAACATGCACTACACTACCACCTATTCCGGGAGATCGGTCGGGAACTTAGAGCTTGTCCCGGCTGGGGTAGGGCCCCGCTGGTGGGAGAGTCCTGGTTAGGGGGAAACCCCACTAGCCGACGATAGGTCAGCACCGGATCCCGCCATCCAGCGGGGGAAGATCACCGCCATCTTCCGAGAACAAACATGCACTATACTAATGGGACTAATGACCAAAGCAGTTGACGCGCCCGGAAACACGAAAAAATCAATCGACGAAAACTTGGATAAATCCTGTTGCTAAATTTAGAAAAAAATCCTCTAAAACATGGCGTAGCCCGAATTCCTGTTTTTGTCGATGGATACTGATAGATGTAAATTACTGATAGAAAACTTACGAACTTCTGTTGAAATAGATATTCATTTGAAATGGAGACGTAGGTTCCAGCTACACAAACTTTGCATTCAGATTCAGAATCTTTCCTTCCCATTTGGTGGCAGGCTACGGCATAGTTAAAATTGCACTTCCGTTTTGCCATTTTAAACAATCAAATATACTGTATCTTTAGCATATATATGTCTAGCGAAACAAAAATCGCGTGTGTTTCCTTCTTCGACCGAGTCATCAAGAGCTCTCAGTAGCCAAAATTAGTACTAAAATCAAGAATGAATGAATCTCTCGATTTCCACAGAGAAGAGAGTATATGCGGATGATAGTGCTACCACTTACAAACTTATTAGTATAAACAGGAGTCGGAACAAATTATCTCAAAATATCGTGCTCTCAAACGAGAAAGTCACAAGAAGGAGGACAATTTATAAGTTTTAAAAAATTCTCCGGGGCCCCGGGCTAAAACCTAAAAAGGAGGACATGTCCGAATAAAGGAGGATAACTAGGTACCCTAACTAAATGTTATGTTTTATGGTGTTATGCCATATTCTAAATGACTTTTGGCAATATAAGCAAATAATCTAAAAAGTACAGTTTCATCAACGCAATTTACATTGTTATATAACTCTCAAATACACCATAAACATTTTCATATATTTTTCGAGATTTTACTGGAAACCACTGTCCGTAGTTTTGTTAGCTTTTGCGAGAATTTCCGCAGAAACTTCACAATATTCTTTCATTTTGTACGAACAAATCAGACCAATAACGATTATGCAATAGTAATTAGATACACACTCTGTTTTATTTATCTGACGTCATATTGACAAATTACTATTACAACGCCTCTTTTAACTTTAGACGTAAGAAAATTTATAAAATGTATCTAATTCTCGTTTGATTCAGCAACTAACTAGTAAACCATGAAGTTTTGTATGCACCACGGGCGTCACTAGATGTTTTTGCCCCTCAGGCGACTTCCAACCCCTCGGGCCAGAGGCCCTCGGGATTATAAGTTGCCCTTGGGGCAAAAACATCTACTTAACACCCTTGATACATAAATAACTATGATGTTCTTCAAAGATATAAGATACACAATATTACGTAGTAACGTATTGAAAGAAACAAACAAAACAACACAAAACAAAAGTGAAAAAACAAAAAACAAATACGTAACCAATTCATTAGGCCCGCAACAGACTACATCGAGGAATGCGTTGAGAGAAATGTGCGACGTGAAATGTGAAAAATCGAAATAATGGTCACTTATGGACCCCCACACACTAGAAAGAGTTTTCTCATTCGCCTTTGCGGAGTCGAAAGAGTTCCTCGCTCGAGTTGGTCAGCGAGCGAGTTTTCTCGGACAGATTTCTACTCCTACACTTATTTTATGACATTTGGCCTTTTCTACAGCAGGAAAAAACTACGAACTGAGTGATGTTATACTATTTAATAGTAAAAGACATGATAAACAACCAGTTTTATGATTTTTTCCTTGAATTTTCTCTTTAAACGGCAATGAACAAGAAAAAACGCGTGTGAAAGATATTCTTCCTTAAATGAAACACGTTCATAATGAGCAATATAAAAATAAAATTTGAAGCAAGAAATTTAAAGGGGTATTTGGAAATAATTTAATTAATGATCTATTTTCTTAATTCGTGCTTATTATTTATTAATAAATTTAATAATTGTGAATTTTATTGTGAATTAGTTGATCGTTCACAATTTATTCATAATTCAACCAATAAATACAGTAAAACCGAGGGGGATATTATGGAGCTCAAGTAAATAGGTACAGATAGCACTCCTCCCTTAAAAGTCAGATACGTTCCAGTTTTTTTACATTAAATAATGATTTGTATGCAATGCAGAAATGTATTTCTATTTAGGCAATTCAAACTAGTTAAACAGATGGTTTACGATTATGGCAACAAAACAAGGATTTCACGGGTTACACAAGAACATTTAATAAAATATGAAATGGGACTCGCAGGTGATCACGTAGCTAACTGCTGTCCCACTCTCGGCTTGTAGCGCATAAAGGCATTTGTAGACATAGAATAACCTACTTCTAGTGTGTGCACGCAACCTCGCCGGCCTCTTTCCACATTTCCCGTCGCACTTTTCTGGCAACGCATCTCTCGGTGTAGTCTGTTCCGTTCCTTAACATTACATTTGAATTTGTTTGTTTTGTTGTGTTCTTTCTTTTCTTTTGTTTTTAAAGATCATGTTTACATTTAAAGTTTGTATCTTATTAAAGTTTGCGTTTAAATTTAAAATTATTACGAACTGCAAAAAAGAAAAGAATATGTCATGTTATGAGTATGTATGCAAATTTATTAATCCTATTGTATTCAAATGGATTGATGAGTATCTTAGCATTTGAATTAGAACCTAGGGTTCTCTGTTAATCTCCTTAAACGCATTACAGTATTTCTAAATTATCCTCGCTGGCGTCACTTATCTCACTTAGGCATTGCAACTCCTCATTTAATTTTATCAGTTAATGATTTTATGAGTTGAACTCAGTCACCTTTAGCAGCAAAAGTTGCTCATTCTATTGAGAAACACATTGACGATACACATAAAATTCGTTTGTTCCTTTGTATCGGCGTTACGGTGTGTTTTTCTCAAAACGTCCACTCGTGTCTCACTGCGACTAAGCTCTGCCTTTTACTTTCACGAAACGGAGTAGAGAGAAAGTTATGTAATGTTGCACGAAAACAACCTGCGCCGGAAAAGGGAAAATTTTCGGCTAGAAAACTTATTAGAGGGACATGAAAACAAAAATGTGGATAAATCCAGTTGCTAAATTTACAAAACAAATCCTCTAACACATGGTGTAGCCAGAATCCCTGTTTTGTGGGTCCTTGATAGCGAAAAGTCAATTGACGTCAAAACGTCTCTGTTCATCCGGCCGTCTGAATATGAAAAACGCTGACATCTAAACCGTTCAGCAGATTTTCTCCAAAAGTGATCTTCCCCAATCGATCTGACTGATGACACGGTCCCTTGAATTTGAAATCGATATTTTAATTTTGAGGGGTACTTTACGTGAAGGTCTTGGGACATTTTTCAAATTTATAAAAATATGGCTCCATCGTTTTTCATTACATTTTGTAGTTGGATAGTGTGAAAAACTTTTAAGAGAATGGCTCAAGTGTCATGTTACTAGAAAATCCTAATTTTTGGAAAATCCCAACAGTTACAAATTTTTTCGGAGTCTTTCTACAACTATAATATTAAAGATAAATATTTTTCCTTTGATGAAATCTGTTCCTTAAATATTGATTTTGAAATAAGGTCACGTACAATTTTTCGAAAATGTGAGTACTTTTTGCGTAATTTTGCATGAAAATAGGGCGAGAAAGTTCGTGCTGTTTTAGCACCATTAGTTTCAGTGGCACTTGATGTGGTGCACGGCGTCTGCTATGAGCTGCGCACGATTTTTTTTATAGAAATGCGACATCAATGTTGATATTTTCAAGACATTGATGTTTCTATATCGATGTTTTAAACACAGATGTTGAAACTGATGTTTTTAGAATATCGATATTTTGGATTCGATGTTTTTACGTGTTCAGTGTTTTGTTAGTGGATGAAAAATTGCCCATAATCACAATTTTCTAAAAGTTAAAATAAAAAACAATAAATGATGATACCAATATCTGTATGTATTCGATCGAAATGAACGCGCTTTATTCTATCTTCATCGAGCAACTACCATCCTTTGCTTGAAATGATCCTGATGGCCTGGTATTTCCTTCGTCTTGCCTGTATTTCGCACATGGAGAGATGTTGTATAACTTTCCTTTCAGTTAAATTTGAATTACAAAGTAATAAGCACCGCCATTGCCAAATTAAAATTTGTTGCGTGTCGAGTGGTCATAGATTCGAGTCCCGACGGTGGAAGAGTTTTCGACACTAGCTTGACAGCTAGGCCGAATTCAATCGCTGTCTGGAGGAGAATTCTCGCGACCGGTTCCACGGATCGCGCGCGATCTTTCCTACTTCTTCCTTACCCTTTTCTCACCCCTTACACACACACACACACACACACACACACACTAACATGTACTACGGTACCACATATGCCGGGAGACCGATCGGGAGCTTGCAGCTTGTCCCGGCTCGGGCGGTGCCACGTTGGTGGCAGATACCTGGTTGGGAAAAAACCCGCTAGCAGACGGGATGGTAGGCTTGCGCCGGATCTCGCCATCCAGCAGAGGGAGATCACCGGTACCTCCTGATGAAAACCATGCACTACACTTACAGGACTACTGACCTCAGTTGTTGACGCGTCCGGAATCACTAACAATCAATCGATTAATCATCATCGATATTTAGCATGGTTTGTCGCGGAGCCCACACAAACCAGGGCGGCGCGGGGGATGGCACTGAGCGCAGGGTGCTAAAGAAGCACACTCGCGACTGTCGCGAAAGAGCTTCCTCACTCTGCCCCCGGCAGCACCTTTCGCATGGTGGGTGGAGGGAATTCTCCCCCTTACTTCACCCTCGCACGCCGTGGGAAGGATTGACTGACTAGTGATTGCGGTCACGTCAACTGCACAAGGTTTGATTGATTGATTTTTTCGGGTTTCCGGGCGCGTCAACTGCTTTGGTCATTAGCCCGTCAGTGTAATGCATGTTTTTTCCTCGGGAGATGGCGGTGATCTTCCCCCGCTGGATGGCGAGATCCGGCGCCGACCTACCGTCGGCTAGTGGGGTTTCCCCCTAACCAGAACACTCCCACCAGCGGGGCACCGCCCCAGCCGGGACAAGCTCTAAGGTCCCGACCGAGCTCCCGGAATGTGTGGCAGTGTAGTGCATGTTAGTGTAAGTGTGTGTGTGTAAGGAGAGAGGATAGGATAAGGAAGAGGAAGGAAAGATCGTGAAACAAAAAACAACAGGCCCGGATGAAATTACAAATGAATTCTTAAAGTATCTACCGGCTAATTCAATAAGGCAAATGACGAAATTGTTCAACGCAGTAATGAAGACAGAAAAACTTCCATCAGACTGGTGTAAATGGGAAGTTATATCTATTTATAAAAAAGGGGACGTATTCGACTCAATAAATTACAGAGGCATTGCCTTGGCTAACACGTTATCGAAAATATTTACAAAATTTATAGCAAAGAGGTTAAATGTTAAAAGTGTAATGTTCCTCGCGTCATCCACAGCCGCCTCCGTAACTCCTTCCTCGAGTGACACTTCTATAAGTTCTCCTTCAGCCATTTAAGCTTCTGTTCGTTCTAAATAGTTATGCTACCGTTCCCCTAGGCGCTGAACAATGGCAGAGACCATTAAACAGGCAGGAAACCACTCACGGTGCAGTATAGCAGCTAGCCGCAAACTGGCGTTTGCTTCTCCACACACTTACATCATATCTAATGTTTCACTTCACGTTTCAGTATCCCCCCTGAAGGGGGGGGCGATGAAATTTTAATGGAGGTCAATTGAGGGTCGGTAGCCGAATATCCACCGGCAACCGTTTGATAAAATGGAGATACTGTTTATTTAAAAAATAATGAAGTTCTTTTCTTACATAAATGTTCAAAACAACTAATATTACTTGTTTATATTTTTTAAAATTAAAATAAGTATTTATTCTACTTGTTCGACGTACAAATTTCTTTCAAGGGTGTGTACAATGTGAATGTTTTCACAATTCAGTAAACTATGACAAATAACATTGATATACAATTCCTAAAGTTACCCAGGAAGGGTCCTACGTAATAAATTATTTACAGTTAATTTAATATTTTTCTTTTGCATACTGCTAATTAAGGAGGTTGAAAGAGATCTTTTGAATATTGAGTCTTAATTTAATATTTTTCTTTTCATACTGCTAATTAAGGAGGTTGAAAGAGATCTTTTGAATATTGAGTCTTAATGGGGGAAAAATTATTATACGATTTGCCTAATTTAAATTTATCAGTTTCTGGATAAGGAAGAGAAGAATAAAAACGATTTGATAATTTTGAAATATACGTACTTATTGAATCTATAGCTAGTTCATTTAAAATTCGGTCATTACGAATAAACGAAGGAGCTTTTAATATTTGACTTAAAAACGTATTTTGAATAACTTCTAATTTGCGACTATGTATTTTTGCAGTGCCACCCCGTATAGGACAAGCATATTTCTAAAACTTAAAAATTATAATGGTACAAAAAATAATAAAACACAAATCCACGAAACATTTTTTAAAAACTTTTGTTTATGTTCTTTGTCTAATTGTTGTCATTATTGCGCAATTATTTGTTATGTGTTATAACTATTATATATTGTATGTTATAAAAAAAAGGCGAGAGGGTCGATGAAGCAAATCTTTATTTCAAAAGGGATCGATTAAAGAAAAAGTTTAGGAATCCTAGTGTAGAGAGATATGGGAAGTGTCGTGCGGGTTTGCATACCCACACGGGGCCAAAATTAGTCTCTTTTTGTAGTAGCAAGGTACCGTCATAGAGTTATGGTTTCTTAGCAAAACTAATGCGGCTACTTAGCTGTCTTGTATTACTATTGCTCTTATTTCTCGCATTACTTGCGATAGTTTACAATAAAGTACGAATTATGCGTATTCCTCAAAGATCTCTCTTTTTTGCTCGCTTTCTCTCCCTCTCCTTCTCTCTTTCTCTCCCTCTCCTTCTCTCTTTCTCTCTTTCTTTCTCTCTTTCTCGCTCGCTTTCTCGCTCGCTTTCTATCTCTTTCTCTGTCTATTTCTCTCTCTCTCTTTCTCTCTCTATATCTCTCTTTTTCCATCCCTCTCTCTCTTTTCTCTCTCTTCTTTCTCTCTTTCTCGCTCGTTTTCTATCTCTTTCTCTGTCTATTTCTCTCTCTCTTTCTCTCTCTTTCTCTATATCTCTCTTTTTCCATCCCTCTCTCTTTCTCTATAAGTCTATTACTCTCTCTTTCCCCCTCTCTCTTTCTCTCTCGCTTTCTATCGTTCTCTAGCGTTGTCGTAGTGTCAGTCTAGTCCTTCACTATCTCGGTGAGCACAGCGGGAACAGTGACGTTATTGTGTTGAGCGAAACGTGGTCATGTTGTTAAGATTGTGCATACTAGTTTAGAGTATTCCATTGCATAACTTACAGCTTTTAACAAGTAGGCTTCTCCCTACTAGCTACTAGGAGGAAGTAGTATAAGGAGACTCAGTGGCGACGAATACTAAAAAGATCAAAATTAAAATTTCAAGAACAAGAACGTGTTCTGAAAGAAACAAAAAAACTAGATTTGTTTTTTAAAACAAATAGTTTGCCAGTTGAAGAAAGGAACGATACAGAAGATGAAGGGGAATCTTCAAGTGCTCAGGCTGTGTGATGGTTCTATTGGGGACGACAATGCTTTCTTCAATGTAATTTTTTCTTGTCTCTCACGTCGGTAATATTTACGTTAGAGGTAATTTCTTTACATTATTAAATTTATGAGTACATTTGCTTTAAATAATGTCAATTAAAGTTTCTCGAAAATTCAACAGTTGTCTATAAATATGAGCTCTAAATTCTGCATTTTGAGAAACGCACAAACTCCATTTCTCGAAAATGGATCCAATTGTTTTCCTCAAATATTTGTCATGGATAGTCCTAATCGCACTGTTCAATAGGGCTATGCGGCTAGGTTCATTTTGTTTTTTCAAAAATTACACAAATGTAATTTTTTTGAAATGTCTCTCTCGCCGTTAATATGCACATTTCGATCGATTTGTATACATTATTACATTTGTGAGTGGAAGTGCTTCAAACTCTTCCAATGAGACTTCCCATGAGAATTTTCGAAAACTCAATAGATTCCTGTGAAAAAGAGCTTCAAATTTCGCATTTACAGCAATGCTTAATCGCCATTTTCTTAAAAACGGCTTCAAATTTTTCATTGACAACAGCCTTTTAGGAAGAGGTTTTACTTTTTTAATAGTCGTAAAATAATATTTCGATGCCACTATCAGGAAACCGAAAAGTTGAGAAACAGTCAAAAAACTTTACGATAGATGGAAGCTAGCAAGAGTACGGGGCAAGTCCAAAAAGTTAGTCCACACAAAGGAAATTAGAAAACTTTACTACGAGAAAGTCTGTGCCATTCTGTAGCAACTCTAGTTTACCAACCCTTCACACATACGAGAGGAAAATTTAAAGAAACAGTTTGGTACCGTTGAAGAGAATATTTTTTAAAAAATTGCTTATATTTCTCGCTAAATTACTGGAAAACTAGCCATACTTTTGAAAAATTGAATTTGATCATATGTGAAGATTGTCTTTAAGGAACAGATTTCATTAAAGAAAAAAACATTTATCTTCATAATTGTACTAGAGGGAAGGCGCCCTCTAACGAAAGAAGAGCAAGTTGCTAACCCACATAATTGAAAACATCGATTTACTGATATATTCGATGTGTTGATAATCGAATACGTTCATAAATGGATATTTTTAGTTTTTATGGGTTAGCTCTCTTTCTCACTGGATGCTTCAATTCATTTGATATTTATACAATAGATATGAGGCAGGTTATTTTATCATACTTCTACGAGAAATGCGAGGTCGGTGGGAATCTGCCGTTATTATTCTGACCAACTCATTTGCCTCATATATTTTTAATTGACATTAAAAAGAAGAAGGAATAACTATGAGTAGTTGATTAGCGATTCCACACGCGTCAACTGCTATGTTCCTTGGTGCCGTAAGTGTAGTTCTTCAAGATGTGACGGCAATCTTCCCCCTCTGGATGGTGAGATCCGGCGCCGACATACCCGTTGGCTAACGGGGTTTTCTACAACAAGGTATCTCCCCCAAGCGGGGCCCCATTCTAACCAGGGCAAGCTCTATGTTCCCGATCCTCTCCCGATATGTGTAGTGGTGTAGTGCGTGTAAGTGTGTGGTTAACTAAGAGGAAGGAAAGATCGCGCGCGGTAGTGGCCCGTTTGTTAGGGTACTGTAAAAGTGTTTCAAATTTAGCATTTATAGTAATGATTAATCCCATTTTCTTGATTGATTGATTGATTCTTTCGTGTTTCCGGGCGCGTCAACTACTGTGGTCATTAGTCCCGTTAGTGTAGTGCATGTTTTTTTCTCGGGAGATGGCGGTGATCTTCCCCCGCTGGATGGCGAGATCCGGCACCGACCTAGCGTCGGCTAGTGGGGTTTCCCCCTAACCAAGACTCTCCCACCAGCGGGGCACCGCCCCAGCCGGGACAAGCTCTAAGCTCCCGACCAGTCTCCCGGAATATGTGGTAGTGTAGTGCATGTTAGTGTAAGTGTGTGTGTAAGAGGAGAGGAGAGGACAAGGAAGAGGAAGGACAGATCGCGCGCGGTCCGTGGCCCGTTTGGTAGGGTACTGCTCCGGCATTCGCCTGGTGTTGGTCGGAGAAACCACGGAAAACTACCGACCAGAACAGCCGGCTCTCTAGAATTCTCCTCCACACAGCGACTGAATTCGACCTAGCTGAAAAGCTAGTATCGAAAATCCTGCCGCCGTCAGGACTCGAACCTAGGACCTCCCGGTCAGAGGCGCTGCAGTGACATCAGTTGATGCACTGAGCTACCGCTCCCGGTCCATTTTCTTGAGAACGGCTTCAAATTTGTCAATGAAAATTGCTATTTAGGACGACGTTATAGCCTTCTTTAATATAATTAAAATATAATTTAGGTTCTACTATATGGAAACATAAAATTGCGAAAATTAAAAAAAAATTCTTTGGGCCGCAATAGATGGAAGCAGGCAAGAAGGGACAAAACTACAGCACCAGTCCAGACCAAGCAAATTAGAAAACTTTACTACGAGAATGTCTGTGCCATTCTGTAGCACCTCTAGTTTAGATTGTAACCAAAACTGGATCATTATGAAATGAACAGTGAGTGACTGCGAAATGATTATCATTAATGTATATTTACACGCAAACACCATGGCACGCGATTACAAGCTCTTCAAGACACAATAGCGAATCTAAACATAAACAACAATCTCCCGATCATTACAGGTGGGGATTTCAACATGAGAATTGGTCTTAGTAATCAACGTGACTACGAACTAACTGAAAATGTCTTTATTTTAAGCATAAGTGTTGCTCTAGATAACACCCTGAACTCACACTAGTTGAGGGCCTAGAGGCGTTGGGATTCATATTGCAAAATGGACGAACGCGAACAGACATCGCGGGCGGAGTTTCTATCCTCAGGAACAATGGTTGCTCTCTACTGGATGAGTGAACCCGGAACACGTGGAGTTGATAAAAGATCTGGATATTGTAACGTATTGTAGGGCTACAGCTAGCAACCGCCGGGGCACCACAAAGGTGCGGCGGCAAGGGATTAGACGCCAGGGGCCAGGCAGGATGTGACACGCCGAGGTATTCTGAGAAATCCTAAGAGCTAGGAAAAGGGATGCCCAAAGTGCGGGACAGCGCATTTTTGCCGCGTGCCGCGTGACAAATTCTTGGAATTCATGGAAATGGATGTCCAAAAATGCCTGGCAAAGCGACTAGCGCGGGCCGTGTGCAAAATCCAATGACGTTTCAGGTCACGTGGGTGGTAGCTATATAAGAGCGAACGCAGAGCGCGGGGGCGGGGTTTGTTGAGCTGAGTGGGAACCCTCGTGCGAAGGCACAAAACTTGCGCCCAGGGCGGTGCGGAGCCGAGCTAGGCTCGTGCGGCAACCCATGTGTTGGGACGCCGTTGTGGACTATATCCACGGGTGACCGAGGTCGCCGGAGCTGTCTGCTGTGTGCGGGAGGCTCGCTGAGGAGTGGCGCAGGCCACAAGTCAGTCATTTCATTTTTAAGGATCGCTCCTGCGATCAGGGAAGTAAACATCTACCAGAGCTGAGTAACTTAAATTATTACTGTACATATTGTGAATAAACCTGTTCATATTTATCATTGAAGCTCGTGTCTGTGATTATTGTGTATTCCCACGACGTCACAATATGTGCAGCATGGGAATCTCAGATAATCTCCTTGTCAAAGTTACACTGTGCTTAGTCACTGTAACAACAGAAACAAAAGACAGTAATACTTCAAATCGAAAATTCGTCTTGAAGTGGAAAGTGAACAATATAAATAAATACACGGTTATACTCGAGAGTAAAAGCTGTCCAGAGTCTAGTGATCCTAGCGAATTAAGCGCGTCTCTGAAATGTAATATACGAGATACAGCAAAACAATCGCATATGAGTATTATAGTTAACAAACGAACCCAAAAAATAAAACGTGACAAACCCTAGGTTGATTGCACCTGTAGAAAACTTAGGAAAATTACAGAAACAGAAACACGAAATGTGGATAAAAAAGAAATTTGGGAATGAACAAAGAAAAGAGGAGATTAAATCTAGTTTTCTTAAGTCGAGAAATGAGTACGCAAATTTAATCCGAGAAAAGAAGAAACAACACGTGATGAAAATACACCGAGCACAATCAAATAGTAGAGACCCGCAAACATTTTGGAAAGAAGTTAAACACCTTAAGCCCAAGAAACGCTTACAATGTCCGATAAGTCTTGACAAATGGTGGAACTTTTATGACAAAATATTTCCAAAACTGAGATCAGATAACTCAAAATTTTTGCTGCTACTCATCCTTACATAGAGAAGAAAATATAGGATAATGAAGTGTTTAAAATTTTCAGGGAAACAAAAAACAACTGGCCCGGATGAAATTACAAATGAATTCTTAAAGTATCTACCGGCTAATTCAATAAGGCAAATGAAATTGTTCAACGCAGTAATGAAGACAGAAGAACTTCCACCATACTGGTGTAAATGGGAAGTTATATCTATTTACAAAAAGGGGACGTATACGACCCAATAAATTACAGAGGCATTGCCTTGGCCAACACGTTATCGAAAATATTTACAAAATTGATAGCAAAGAGGTTAAATAATCACTGCGAAAATCGCGACATAATTCCTGAAGCACAGTGCGGATTCAGAGCATGATGGTCAATTCAGAAGTCCATACCATTCTATGCAAAAAAAACTATGTAAGGCAGGAATTAGTACTAAAGTAATTAGGATCCTACAAGATTTCTATACCAAAGCTAGGATGAGAGTGTCTGTTAATGATCAGAAGACGGAAGAAATAATGTGACGCAAGGTGTTTTGCAAGGCCACTTCCTGAGCCCGCTCCTATTTTCTATACTGCTACATGACACCCCTAAGTTCTTTATTCAGAAAGTAGATGAAAAAATTGAATTGCGAAAAGGTATTGCGATTTAAACCATCTGTACTTCAAAGAAAAGAAAACACAACTACTCATCTACAACAAGAGAGGTAGGCAGAAAAAACAAGACAACTGAAATATAAAGAACACAGTTTAAAGCAAGTTAATTCATAAACTTATTTAGGAATAACATTCGTCAGCTCAGAACTCTTTAGCACAGCTACAGACGAGTTCCTGTCCAAGGCTCGCTCGTGGCACATAGCAAAGTCGCTTACCTCTCACCGCTGAAGTCCGGGTTCGATTCCTGTTGATTCTCATGTGAAATTTATTTCGACGAAACGAGTTTGGCTGCTTCACAAGGACTAGTCCAACCCCTGTGAAATGTCCTAAACCCTACCCGTATCCTTATTCCTTCCCAATTCTAGCCGCTGGGAAGTGACGCAGGAGACGCGTACGCAGAGATGCTACCTGACGGCCCTCTTGACAACAGACAGACGAGACGAGACTTACATATACACATATATATACACACACACATATATACTAGCTGACCCGGCGAACTCTGTTCCGCCTTAACAGCCGGTCCCATCTTTTTCTCGCGTCGCACTCACTGTGAGAAACTGTACTATCCTTGTTGCACTGCGTACGTGTAAAAACGTGCGTTCTCACACAGGAACGCTATCGAACGGGATAAACAGTATCCTATGTCCGTCTCCTGGCTCTAAGCTTCCTGCTCACCAAATCGGTACAGCCGTTCTTGAGTTATAAATAGAGTAACTAACACGACTATATATAGATATAACGGCGAACGAAAGGTGACTATCATTATCGCCTTCTGTTATCAGTGCGGCGTTACAACAATGGGTTACAACAGGCAACAATGACCGCTAACATGCGAAATCACGCGAAAACGTGCGAAAAACCTGCAAAAACGTGCGTTCTCGCACAGGAACGCTGTCGAACGGGATAAACAGTATCCTATGTCCGTCTCCTGGCTCTAAGCTTTCTGCTCACCAATTTTCAGCCAAATCGGTACAGCCGTTCTTGAGTTATAAATAGTGTAACTAACACGACTTTCTTTTATATATATATATATATATATATATATATATATATATATATATATATATATATATATATATATACTCTGTTTACAGACGAGGGATATTAATAGAGGATTGCTCCGCGCTCGACACGGGGCGAGGAGAGGCGTTGCGTCGATTAAGATCGCAACGAATTAAAAATTAGGATTGGCATGGGATCTCTTTCGAAACTACTAATTACTGGTAAATTTGCGGACTGGCAATCTATACTAGAATTATTCAATTCAACAGTGAACACTGTCTTCTTATACGCCTCGTCCCTTTGGGGACTGCGACACCTGGATGTAGCAGACAAACGAGCAGGCTTTTTTAAATTTCTGTTATGACTACCGAAATGCACTCCTGGATTCATTGTAAGAATGAAAACAGGGCCGGCCCCATTCAGTACACAAATTCTGATGAGAGCAATGCTGTATTTGGCTAAATTGATGAAAATGCCTGAAAATATATTCCCAAAACGATGCTACATACTATTAAACAAACTATGTAATGCATCCCAAAATGCTCACGACCGAGAATATAACTTGGTTACTTTTCTGAAAACCGATGGCAACTCTCTCGGCAGCGATCAACTGTTTAATGATCTACTAGAGTCGAGTGAGATTGAGACGATTACACGTATTTGCAACCTGTACACAAAAAATGTCTTTCAGAAGGATGGAAATAGAGTAGCATTCCCATTTTACAGTCCAATCTATAAATTAATAAAACATACAGAATCCCCTAAATGTGAACCATATTTATACTAGAAAATACCATTGACACAAGCCAAAGTAACGGTACAAATTAGCTTAGCTGGTTTAAACACTGTAAAACTCTAATTCAAAAACATAACATACAAAGTATCGGAACTAGAAAGATGTATGACATGAAATCTCGATCATCAGGAAACATTAGAACACATTATAAATCTGTCCACTTTATGAACTATTAAGAGATGATACGGTAAAATATCAAAACATCGTGGAACTCTTGGGACTGAATGATCAGAGTAATATTCGAACATTTCTTCGTGTTCTTAAATCCTGTTTTATGCTACGGTCATTTGCTTTATCTGAATGAATTCGCTTTCCAACTAAATTGATTAACAGATTATATTTGATACTAAAGTCATGTGAATGTGAATACTGTGAACATATAAATATTTTGACATGTTTATCGGAAGAAAATAATAAATTAATACCTCTGACGTTTATATTAGTATAATGTAAATATAATTAAAATTTTATTAATTTTACGTTTTTTGTAATTAATTTTTTTGTATTTTTAAGTAACAGTATTCTTATTGGTTTTTGAGTATTGCTCATTATTTGCATAATTGTATCCTGGCATATAACTAAGGTTAAATTCAATAAATAAATTACTTACTTAGTTTCTTCATTGCCTCTTCTACTCCTTCTCCCCATTAAGGTTAGGGCTTCCTCTTCTTGGATGGGTAGCTGGTTGCCATTTCCACAGTATTTTCGGCCAGCGTTCTTCGTTCATTCTTTGCATGTGCCCATACCATTTTAATCTTTTCACTTCTATGGTGTTAATTATATGAAAAATTACTCCCGCTTTACGATTAATTTCTTCGTTCTTAACTTTATCCATTAAAGTTAGTCCGCAACTTCGGCGCCAGAAGACCATTTCCAGTGCTGCCAATTTTTGTTTCATCTTTTTTGTTACTTCCCATACGTCAGACCTATAAAGGGCAATATTCTCTACAACAGTTTTATAAAATTTTCTCTTTACACTCTTACTGAATTTATATTTTCATATCAGTGGATTTAGTTGTCTTATAGTCACTCTTCCTTTTGCAATTCTGTTTCTAATATCTTGCGTACTGCCTCCATTTACATTTATTTCTATACCTAGGTATGTGAATTTTAACAGAGTTTTACTTCCGAATCATCATCTAGTTTCAGGCCTTTAGCACTTCTCCCTACAACCATATACTCTGTCCAGTTAATGTTAATTTCCAAACCCCATTCCGAGTACTCTTCATATAATTTCCGCAGCATGTATAGAGCATCGTCTTCATCTTCAGCGAACACCACTTGATCATCTGCGAAGGGAGGAGAGAAAAACATAGAGTCACCAGTTTTAATACCCACATTACTATATTTTTTACTCCATATTCTCAGGGCTTCATTGAAGTATATTTTAAACAAAGTCGGGGCTACACAGCACCCCTGTCGTAAACCTTTATTTACTGGAAAGGGTGCTGAAACGTCTCTCCCTACTTTTATTTGATTCGTATTACCACTATACAAATCTCTAACGGCTCTAATCAATTGCGTATTTACATTTTGTTTCTTCATTGCCATTGAGAGCCTAGATAATGAAACAGTGTCATAGGCCTTACGCACATCTATATACGCAAGGTGCGTCTCCAAGTTGTGGGCGAGACGTTCATCGGTTACCTGTCTAATACTGAAGACGTTATCAATACATGAGCGCCCCGCTCTGTTCCTCGACATCAATGAGGTCTCTTTCCAGTTAGGTTTTTGATATTTCCCCATGGCCAATGTTGGTTAGGTTTCCAACATTTCCACACTCGGCCAACGCTGCTAAGGACGGTTATACCTCTGTAGTTCGCGCACTGTTTCCTATCACCTTTCTTGTAGATGTTAGAGATATATCCTTTTCTGAAGTCCTTTGGTAATTCTTCTCCCATTAAACATCCATTGTACAGTCGGGTAAGAAGATCCAATAATAAACTGGGGCCATGCTTCAGCAATTCAATGTTTACCAATCTGAGATGTTTTTTCATTAAATCTCTGTATATATCTCACTGTAATATATTCCATATTATGCGTTTCTTCTAGCTCTATGTTACACGTGTTACTAAATGCGGGTCTATTTTCTTTCAAAAGTTCTTTATAACATATTTTAAATTGATCTGTACTTATAGGTTGATGTGTTGAATTTTGCCTTCCATTTTGTCTGAGGTTTTTTATTATTTTTCATGCGTTTTTTGATCTGGCATTGAATATACTCTGCTCTACATCTTCACATACTCTTTACCATGCTTCATTTTTTGCTTTTTTTACTTTTTGTTTAATTTCTCTACTAATTTGACACTACCGTTTTTTGTCTTCAATATCTTGGGTGCTTAACCCTATATTATAAGCCATTTTCTTGTCTCTCACTTTCGCTGCCAAAGAATTATTCCACCATGAGTCACCTATTCCTTTACTACCAGTATATTCTATTTCTCCGAGGCTCTCATAGGCTGCTTGATATATAGCATCTACAATTCCATCGTTGAGCGTTTGAGTAATTGTTTGATTCACTTCTAACAGTTTCTTACTTAATCTTACCTTGTATAGGAAGGATATAAATCGATCTTCAAGCAAACACATTTTGTATTCTTTTTTTCTATGGTATGGATGCGACCTGAATTTCCGATTGCTGTCTTGTTTACATAGGGAACATACAATCTTGATTTAAATAAATAATGGTTTGAGTTGCACTCGGCTCCTCTATAAACTCGTATATTTTCCACCATAATTTTGTAGTTGCGTTTGCCAATAACATAATCCATTATGGTTTTACTAGTTCCTCTAGACCAAATAAATTTGTGAATTTCTTTATGTTAAAAAAACCCATTCCATTCTTGTAAACTGTACTGGGCGCATACTTCTATTAATCGTTCACCATTTCTATTTATCACTTCCTCTCATTTTCCTACACCTTCGTCTTGCGCAATTCTTCCTACCCCACTATAAAATTCTCCCACTAAAAATATGTCCTTCCAGTTTGGTATCCCATCCCAGACCGTCGTCAGTTCATTAAAAAAACAATCTTTCTCCAATTCGGTAGCATTATCATTTGGAGCATATATACCTAAAACTATCATCTCAATAGCTTTAATTTTAAAATCCAATTTTTCTGAATCAGGAACCCGCAAAACGTCGGTTCTCTCTACGCAACGTCTTAGTGAAAGTAACAGACTTCATGGAACACGAATTATGAACTTTTTAGAAATCAGGTCATTACAATACTTTCCCTATATTACGTAAGTAGGATGCAAAAGAGCTAAAACTGACATTTTTTGCAGCGTTAGAATAACATTGCCTTATTATTTAGTCGTCTACCAGAAGAAGCTTCTTATTTTACAAGAAATGCTGAAGTACATAGAATATTTCTACTGGAAACGATTAAACAACGCTTACACGACAACATTCCTTTGTTTTTGTTTTTCCGAGGGAGAAAATTTCTACAATTGATTCATTGCTTGATTATTGTTAGGGATTCCGGGCGCGTTAACAACTGAGGTTATTAGTCCCTTATATGCAATGCTTGTTTTTCATCGGGAGGTGGCGGTGATCCTCCCCCATTGGATGGCGAGGTCCAGCGACGACATACAGTCAACTAGCGGGGGTTTCCCCAACCAGGTATCACCCATTAGCATGGCATCGCCCCAGCCGTGACAAGTTCTAAGCCCCCGACCGGTCTCCCGAAATATGTGGTAGTGTAGTGCATGTTAGTGTAAGTGTAAGGGGAGAGGATAGGACAAGGAAGAGGAAGGACAGAACGCGCGCGGTCCGTGGCCCGTTTGGTAGGGTACTGCTCCGGCATTCGCCTGGTGTTGATCGGAGAAACCACGGAAAACTACCGATCAGAGCAACCGACCGCTAGAATTCTCTTCCAAACAGCGACGAGCGAATTCGAGCATGAGAGGCGCTGCAGTGACATCAGCTGATGCACTGAGCTGCATGCAGCAGGGGGCCCTTTGTGGGCTGTGCTGGCCAGCCGCAGAGCGCAGAGCGGGACGGGCAGCGTGCGGGGCGAGGAGGGGAGGCGGGACGTGCCGCCGACCCCAAACAAGACGCTCGTAAAAGCGGAGGGGAAGCCAAGGCTGAAGGCTGAGCTGCCAGGTGGCGCACCTCCTCGCGCTACACAAGACGGAGTTGCGTTGCAAGACAACAATGGAGCGTCGAATATCCAATTAAAGCTGTTACTTTTGATGGCTCAACAGCACTTACATCCTCTCTCTCACACACTAGAGAGAGATTTCCCTAGATCATCATTGGAAGGTGGGTGATGAGACGAGAATAGATGGGAAAGAAAGGAGCGCGCTGACGTACTCAATTGATTGATTTTTTCGTGTTTCCGGGCGCGTCAACAGCGTAGGTCATTATTCCCGTAAGTGTAGTACATGTTTTTATCGGGAGATGGCGGTTATCTCCCCCCCTGGATGGCGAGATCCGGCGCCGACCTACCGTCGACTAACAGGGTTTTCCCCAACGTGTCTCCATTTGGGTGATTTTATAAGCCAAACTTCATAAGCCGAGAGTGACTGGAAATTTTGATCAATATTCCTTAATCTACATAAATAAAAATGAATCGCCGGTTTGTATAAAACAAAATTCAAAAAATCGAACAGAATTTTTTTTTTAATCTCATAATATGAAAAGCGAGTGAGTGAATATGACAGAAGACTGTGAGGGATCTTCAATATATTAACAAATTATTAAAAGAGGGCAAGAGAGAGGAGTAAAGAGAGCGGGGAAAAGAGATGAGAAAGAGAAGAAGAGAGAAAGGAAAAGGAAAGAGAGGGCAGCACAACATCTCTCTTACCCCTTGTAAGAGAGATGGAACAAGAGATAAGGAAAAAGAGTGAAAAGAGAGGGAGAGAGAAAGAGGAAAAGAAAAGAGAGGACAGGACAACGTCTGCTGGATTCTATCAGTTTATTATAAAATATGTTACATCATTCAAGAAGTCGCAGTTTTTTTCTGATGTCATGTTTTTCTATTAGCGGATGGTCTCAGAATTGCACATATTTACATCTGATGCATTTGTTTGTTGTGGAAGTTCAAAAATATGGTCAATATACACAAATGTAGTTATTATATTTACAATTAGTCCCGTTAGTGTAGTGAATGTTTTTTTCTCGGGAGATGGCGGTGATCTTCCCCGCTGGATGGCGAGATCCAACGCCGACCTACCGTCGGCTAGTGGGGTTTCCCCCTAACCAGGACTCTCCCACCAGCGGGGCATCGCCCCAGCCGGGACAAGCTCCAAGTTCCCGACCGATCTTCCGGAATATGTGGTAGTGTAGTGCATGTTAGTGTAAGTATGTGTGTAAGAGGAGAGGATAGGACAAGGAAGAGGAAGGACAGATCGCGCGCGGTCCGTGGCCCGTTTGTTAGGGCACTGCTCCTGCATTCGCCTGGTGTTGATCGGAGAAACCACGGGAAACTACCGATCAGAGCAGCCGGCCGCTAGAATTCTCCTCCCGACAGCGACTGAATTCGACCTAGCTGAAAAGCTAGTGTCGAAAATCCTGCCGCCGTCAGGATTCGAACCGAGAACCTCCCGGTCAGAGGCGCAGCAGTGACCTCAGTTTGTACACTGAGCTACCACTCCCGGTCTTACCGAAGGAATATAGTTTTTGTACAGAGCATTTTTAATAAAGTAGGTGAGTGAGAAAATCGAAATTTTACATAAACGCTACTGTGCAATGATTTTTTATGACTTCACATGTTGTTTGACACTGAAATAAGGTATCGATCGACTTCATTTGGTTTTTGAAAATCAATTTCTATCCAAAAGTATGGTATACAATTGTTTTGCAAAATTTCAGTGTGGACGCATCACTCTCAAAGACGAACTTCTTGAGGGTCGTCCTGCAACATCTGTTGTTGCAACTAATGTTAATGCCGTGTGAGAAATTATTAATGGAGACCGGCTTGTGACATACTGAGAGCTTCCAGCATCTTTGGGCATTGACATGAAAGCAATACTCACAATTTTGCATGATCATTTGAACGTACAGAAGCCACTTCGCTGTTGGATTCCACACTCCAACTCGACAAAAGCTCAAAAACAACGTTGTGTCAACCGTTGTAAAGAAATGCTCTTGAAATTCAACAGAGGTCATTCAAATTTGGTCTACAACATTATTACTGACGATAAAACTTGGGTTTATTCCTACGAATCCGAAACTAAAAATCAATCTACCGTTTGGGTACTTCAAGATGAGCTCCAATCCACAAAAGTTGTCCGTTCATGCAGCGCTGCGAAGCAAATGGCCGCTTGTTTCTTTGGCGTAACTGGACATGTAGCAACCACGGCATTAGAGAATCGTAAAACAGTAAACACTGACTGATACACAACAATTTGTTTGCGAATGATTCTCAACCATGGCAATGTGGTCATTCGGTGCCTCACACTCCTGAAATTTTGGTGAGTCAAAATGTAGAAATCGTGTCTCATTACAAACATCACATACAGAAAATTGTCTGTCGTTTACTTCAGTTCGGTTTCTATGTATTTGGTCACAAGATTTTGACAGACAGCTTATTAAAAAAACCTATTATTAATTTATATACATATATACAGAGTTTGTTTGGAAATTTCGTAGCAACGTTTCGGGGAACTCATTTTTCCTCATCCTCAGGTTGGACTGTGTAATGGAGAAAAATTATGACATAATTACTGAACAATATTACAAGAAAATACTACAAAGAAAAAGGAAAACATTACAAAGAAAAACATATACAGCACTCGATATAGTAAAACATAGAGACTCGCCAATTCAAAACAAACAAAACATTAAAATCAAACGAAAGTAATATAAATATTTGCAAATAAAATTACAATTACAATATACAAATTACAAATACTAAATGGGTTAAGAAATGCATAAAAAGAAATATTTATGTAATAAATAACAAATTTCACTCAATTATTTACAAACACAGGAAATTACAACTTTGGAAAGCAACCGTACACAAATATTATTTACTTGAAAAATCACATAGGTCAGAATCATAAAGAATCTAAAGTATTAGATTCAACCTGTGTATTGACAAGATGATGCTTTTATATGGAGTTTCCAGCACCAATCTAGAAAAATGATTACGTTCCGACTCCAATATTTTAACATCTGTAAAATACATGGAATGCCCACTATCCAGGCGGTGTTTCGTAATTGAATTTTGCCTCTCCAAGATTTCCTTAATATTACCATATGCATAATATTACGCATACAGATTGTAGTATTTTCTTATCTGTCAAAATCTTGGAGCCACGTTCATAGAAAAGGAATTCATGTCTAATTGTCTGTAATCACAGGATTTATCCCACAATGACTTTTTTGTTTCCAACAATCAAAATTGTGTGTGTGGTGAGCGATTCTCGTTGCCTCAAGAAGTCGACACAACATTCCGAATGTTGGTTTCCGCAGTACGTGCTGTAGAGTGGAGGAAGTGCTTCACAAATAGATTTGAGCAGATACAACTATTACAATGCTAATTGGGAATATTTTGAAAAAACAATAAAGCTATTTACAAAACTTCGTTAATATTTTTTTAATATCGTTTGCAGAAACTTTCCCAGCAGCTCTCGTATGAACGTTTGTTCACAGCTGTGACAGTTCCCGCAATTACATGTGCCATGGCTTCAGAAGTAAAATTATGAGACGTAAATAACTTACACTCGCCTTGAGATGGCGCTCTAACTCAGAAGAAGAAATGTAAATTCTTCTAAATTCTAAAGAAATGTAAGAAGAAGAGGAGGAGGAGGCTTCAGACATTGCCTGTGAAATCCCATAGACTTTCTTCAGTTTTGAGAAGTGAAGTAAGCGCGTGTCTTTTCTCGGCATGAAAACAAGAAAAGCATTAGATTTTCAGATATTTTTGCAAATTACACTTCTTTTTATGGGCGATACGGTTTGGTTTTTGAAATACTGAAAATTAAGTAACGGTGAAAAAAGTGGAATTTGGAAAGAAAGACTATGGTAATAATTATTGGTCTTCATAAATAAACTTTATTTCCATCTGGAGTAACGGAAGTTACTGTAACGGAACGTTCTGTAACGGAAGTTTAGGGTTCGCATTGCAATGAACTTGCACAAACTTGTTAAATATTGTAATATTTTTATTTAATTTAGAAGAATTTTTATTAATTAAATAGTATCAGAAAGAGGTGTTCCGTCAATATGTTTCTCCTACATCTTCAATCATTCAAGCTCAATGAGGCAGAGTTCACACTTTGTATAATGGATAAATACGGTGTGAATATTTTATTAGTGTGCAGCGATCTCAGGAAATTCTGCTCGGCTGAAGGGCCGGATAAGGGGGTGCAGAACTCCTCTGGGAACGCTGAGGATGGGAGATTGATTGATTGATTTTTTCGTGTTTCCGGGCGCGTCAACTACTTCGGTCATTAGTCCCGTTAGTGTAGTGCATGTTTTTTTCTCGGGAGATGGTGATCTTCCCCCGCTGGATGGCGAGATCCGGCGCCGACCTACCGTTGACTAGTGGGGTTTCCCCCTAACCAGGACTCCCCCACCAGCGGGGCACCGCCCCAGCCGGGACAAGCTCTAAGCTCCCGACCGCTCTCCCGGGATATGTGGTAGTGTAGTGCATGTTAGTGTAAGTGTGTGTGTAAGAGGAGAGGACAGGACAAGGAAGAGGAAGGACAGATCGCGCGCGGTCCGTGGCCCGTTTGTTAGGGTACTGCTCCGGCATTCGCCTGGTGTTGATCGGAGAAACCACGGAAAACTACCGATCAGAGCAGCCGGCCGCTAGAATTCTCCTCCAGACAGCGACTGAATTCGACCTAGCTGAAAAGCTAGTATCGAAAATCCTACCGCCGTCAGGACTCGAACCTAGGACCTCCCGGTTAGAGGCGCTGCAGTGACATCAGTTGATGCACTGAGCTACCGCCCCCGGTCGAGTGGATCAATATTTTAGACATTTTCACATGTACATTACATCATAAATATATTAAAAGTGAAGTAATCACAATGGCTTACTCTGCATTTTAATGAAGGTATCATTACTTGAATATGTTGTAGCCGTCAAAATGACGGTGTGGGCGTCGAAGTGCCCGCCCTAGTTGGTGTGTGTGTGTGCGCAGGAGGCGATGCGTCGCAGCGCGCGTCTGGCCGCGCTGGCCCCGCCGCCGCCGCCGCCGCCGCCGCCGGGCGCGGGGGCGGGCGGCGGGCGCGCGCGCGGGGGCGGGCGCGGGGGCGGGGGCCGGCGCCGGGCCCGCGCGCCGTGGGAGTCGCCGCCGCGCGACCTCACCACCCCCGTGCCCCTGCTGGACGGCCACCGCCCCTCCGCCGCCAGCGACGACGACGACGAGGACGAGGATCCGGCCGGGGACGCGTACGACGTCATCGAAGGGTGAGCCACTCATCAGCCACTCACCAGCCACTCACCAGCCACTCACCAGCCACTCACCATCCACTCACCATCCACTCACCATCCACTCACCATCCACTCACCATCCACTCACCATCCACTCACCATCCACTCACCATCCACTCGCCATCCACTCACCATCCACTCACCATCCACTCACCATCCACTCACCATCCACTCACCATCCACTCACCATCCACTCACCATCCACTCACCATCCACTCACCATCCACTCACCATCCACTCACCATCCATTCAGCAGCTGCTGCTGCCCTCTCACACCTATACTTTGATTGCTTTAGAGCGTCATTTAACAGATCATCAGCTGGTACAGGTCATTGGCCAGTGGCCAGTGGCCATTCAGCAGCTGCTGCCTCTGTTGCCCTCTGACACCTATACTTTGATTGCTTTAGAGCGTCATTTAACAGATCATCAGCTGGTACAGGTCATTGGCCATTGGCCAGTGGCCATTCAGCAGCTGCTGCTGCCTCTGTTGCCCTCTGACACCTATACGTTGATTGCTTTAGAGCGTCATTTAACAGATCATCAGCTGGTACAGGTCATTGGCCATTGGCCAGTGGCCATTCAGCAGCTGCTGCTGCCTCTGTTGCCCTCTGACACCTATACTTTGATTGCTTTAGAGCGTCATTTAACAGATCATCTGCTGGTACAGGTCATTGGCCATTGGCCAGTGGCCATTCAGCAGCTGCTGCTGCCTCTGTTGCCCTCTGACACCTATCCTTTGATTGCTTTAGAGCGTCATTTAACAGATCATCAGCTGGTACAGGTCATTGGCCAGTGGCCAGTGGCCATTCAGCAGCTGCTGCTGCCTCTGTTGCCCTCTGACACCTATCCTTTGATTGCTTTAGAGCGTCATTTAACAGATCATCACCTGGTACAGGTCATTGGCCATTGGCCAGTGGCCATTCAGCAGCTGCTGCTGCCGCTGCTGCCCTCTGACACCTATACTTTGATTGCTTTAGAGCGTCATTTAACAGATAGATCATCAGCTGATTCGGTGTCAAACAATCGGGAGCTTACACGTCACTATGGTGACATTCAACCTCTCGATTTTTTGACACCGTAAGCGATGATTTAGGTCAACTGAACCTATGCTTAAATCTAAGTATGTAATATGTGCATTCCGGAAGGTCATCCTTCCCTCCCTTCAGATGCCTCAGCAGGGAGACGCTCAATGCTCTCTCGAACTAAGATTTAATCACAGTGGCACTTCCAGGTCATGGCCTGAATGGAGAGGGGCACTGCCATCCAATCGGGAGCTTCGTTTCGATTTAAAGTTTTGGATTGGAGCTACCGATTGGATGATAATGTCTCCCTCTCATTCCAGCACGTGACCTTGAAGTGACAGTATGCTTAAATCGGAGTCTTTTGCAGTTGAAGTTAAGCACACACAAATGTTTGTGTGCAAAAGGCGATGAAGAGAAAAAGATGAGGAAGGAAAGACTGCCAGCAGTCAGTGGCCAGTTTGTTAAGGTACTGTCCCATCATTCGCCTGGCATTGATCTGACGAACAATTCAGAGCCATACTGATCTGTAGGGCTCGGAGTTTTATCCCCTAAAATCTCACGAAATATGTATTCACTTATTACCTAAAAATTCCTGTATTATGACCTAAACATTCATGAAATACGACATAATAATTAATTAGTATTGTTACCACATACTTATTAGAATCAATAACCGTTACGTAAAATTGTAATTTCTTATTTTCTCTCCACAATAACTAATATCCATCACTTGTAAAAGGAACTACAAATTGTAGTACACTAAAAGCAAATATTTAATTATTTGAAGTTAATAGGGCCTACATAAAAAAATCCACAATCCAAAACTCTGCTCACTGACGGATCCAGGGGGGGCATGGGGGCCATGCCACCCTTAAGACGTGGAGTTTTCGTTTACTTCCCTTTATTTGGCAAAATTGATTTAAATATTTATTTATGTTCGAATTAAGTAATTATATAAACAATAGTATTATATAGTATATGTACAGTACATAAATAATATACAATACAATAACGAATATGTTTATTATTTTTAAAAAATCTACGATCCTCCCTCCAAATGATCGGTTGGGTCCGTCCCTGATTCGCGGAGTCGCGGTATTGCATTGTTGTGACAACAATGCAACATGATAACTACTGCAAGATTGTAATAAAAATCGAATTTGAAAATTTGAAACAATTTTGAAACTTTTTCAATTTTCGAAAATTCAGAGAGATCAAAGAAAATGCAAACTGTGCCATTTTTTAAACGTCGTTTGCTAAACCCGAAGGAAAAAATTGGAGCAATTTTTGAAAAAAGTTTGAAAATGTTTTTGAGGTTTCATATAAAGTACACTCAAAAATCAAAATATTCTTTCAAATTCATGGGGCTGAGACATCAAGCAGATCGATTGGGGAAAATTAATGATAGGGAAAATCATGTTTACGATTTTGCATCTAGGGCTGTGCGCATAAAGATGGGCGAGACGGGCGGACAGACGGACTGTAAGATTTTTTGCAGTAAACTAATTTTTCCGTATCAAGGGGCCACCAAACGTGGATTTAGAGTTGTTGCGCTTGGAAATTTTTCGAATACCCTGCTTTTCCTAGTTTTCCATACTCAAAAATCTTGTTTTTGAGGTCATTTGAAATATCGCATAAAGTATTTTCAAACGATTTAAAGATATTTATTAAAATTTACACATATATGAACAATTTCACGCAAACGACACAATCGCTTTTTGAATCTCAGTATAAGTAATAATATCACAAATGATATAAACAAAATTAACAATAAATAATTGATAGTAATATAGTTACTCAACATAAATCTTTCTAAACTAAAATGAAACTATGATTTATTTAGAGCAAAATGGTGTTTATGTTTTCCTTTACAGTATCTTTAGCAATAATCCTACGAATAATTTAAAGAAAAAAATTAGAGCCGATTTTTAGAAATTCTAGTTTTTGATTTTTTAAAATTTTATACACCTTTCACATAATATTTGGAGAAAACTTGTAAAATTTTCATAAAAATGGGCATGATTTAATGAAAGAACTAATTATGAAGAAAAATTTCATTTGAAGGAAAAATCTATCTCTTCAATTTTGTAGTTGTAGGAAGACGCAGAAAAAAAATTTAATTTTTGCAATTTTCGAAAATTCACAGTTAACAGTGAAAATTGGATCTATGCCACCTTCATAAATGTATTTCACTCTATTCTTACAATTAGGTTAATGAAAAAAAAGAAAGAATTTTTGAAAAAATTTTGAATATGTCTCAGGAGCTTTATGTAAAATACCTCCAAAATTTAAAGAATGTTATTCAAAATCACAGAGCTTCGAGTCAACCCAGAGTGACTGTAAAATATCCAATTTGGAAAAAATCCTACGAATAGTTTAGGGGCTAGTGTTGTTCACACACTGACGGACAGACGGACGATTTGAAAGACACCACTTTCTCGGTACCAGGGGACTCCAAAACGGTATTCCCCTTGAAATCTCGAATTCTATATTCCGCAGTATTACATAACTTCCTTTATACTACGTGGATTACTCCGTACTCGTATACGTATGTATACGAGAAAGTAAAAATTAGCGCCGTTTAAAAAAACAACGTTTTTAAGATGATGTGTTATTGTGTTTTTGTTATTTTGATGTGTTATTGTAAATTATCTCCCAAATTTAATGAATTATTTTCAGAATCACAGGACCTTGAGCTGCCTGATGGATGGGGCACTATTTCTTTCGGAAATAATTAAGTTTTGGGAGTTGCTGTTGTTCACTGATTGACGGACGGGCATATGGGCAGACGGACGATAGATGAAAATTTTGAAAAAAATGCTTTTTGTTATCAAGGGACCTCAAACTTGTATTTCCATTAAAATATTGATATCAGATTTCCGCTACATTACATAAATTTATGTACGTATGCGAGAAAGTAACTAATGGAGCGTCAGAAAGCACACACTTTCTTGTATTAGTTTGCTATTTCGTCTCGGAAATGATTTTAAGATCTAATATTGAAAAATAGATTACATCAAGAAATAAATCACTTCCTTGAATGATGCAGTAGAATAGGTTTGTAAAAAAGTAAGCAACTTGTACATTTTAAAACATTTTTAAGAAATAATAACATCTGTACAGTCTTTACGAGCTCCCTTTCCACTACTTGAGAGAAAAATAAAGTTATTTTGGGGAAAATTTTGAAAATATCCTAGTGCTTCACGTAATGCTCTAGAAATTTACGTAGAAATTAAATGATTCTATTGAAATTATCGTGACCGAACAGACAATTAGCTAACATTCGTGAACTGAAGGAAATTCTGTTTAGCGTTTACGTTATTGCGTTGATCAGAGATATATTTGTGAAAAACAACTTTTTTTGGTATCAGGGACCTCCAAACTGCGCATTTTCTTCAAAATATCGTTTTTTTAGCATTATATAATTTTCATACTACGTATACGAGAAAACAATTGTGTGTGACTGTGGTCCCTGAACATTTCTTATAAAAAATGCGGTACGTTAAATATAAGTGTATAATAGTGTATGTCCGTCCGTAGGATTCGTGTTTCACACCAACGACGCGGAATTGGTTTGACTTCATCCAGGAGGAAAGGTAGACACGCTGCGAAACGCATTTTGAGTTATTTAGTGCACTTAAGAAGCTTTGGCGTAGAGTTTCGTTGTCACGAGATCGCAGTACTAAATTTGAATTGTAGATGCAGCAATCCCCTGAAGCATAAATATTAAAGGTTTAATTTACAGACGGTTTTAACATTTTGTCGTACGAATTGTCATAAATTCACTGTTTAAGATGGCATAAAAGTCATTTCACTGCATTCTTTGCTTTTTAAAAAATTACACAAATGTATTTAATTTGAAATATGTCATGAAATATGCACATTGCCAGCGATTTGTATACGTTATTTCATTTCTGAGTGAAAGTGCTTCAAATGACTTCCAATGGAGTTTTTCGAAAACTCAAAAATTTTCTATGAAAAAAGAGCTTCAAATTTCGCATTAACAGTAAAGCTTAAATGACATTTTTTAAAACGGATCCAAATATTTCAAAGAAAATTTTCATTTATAACGAGGTTTTACTTTTCTAAAATATTTTTAAAGTAATTTTTCGGTTTTATCATTAGGAAACCGAAAAATCGAGAAAATTTCAAAAAAAAAATTACTTTGAGCGGCGATAGATGACAGCTGAGAAGGGGATGGAGCAAGACCGAAAAGCTATCACAGATCAAAAAAATTAGAAAACTAATACGAGAAAGTTTGTACCATATATTCTAGCACCAATAATCTAAATAATATGAAGACTAGCGTACCCGTGCAAGAATCCTCGCTTGTTAAACCCCACCCTCTTCTCTATTTTTCAATTTCCATATTAAGCCTGTAATATACCTTTTTCTTCAAGGCCGTCTTATCCTCCCTCACTTGTCCTATATGTCACCTTATATTTGATAACACTACAATACAATACACAAACTATTCTTATTTAACGTAATTATCGAGAAGAAAGATACTCCTGTGTAATTCAGTCGAGTAGAATATCAAGTAATTAGTTTAATTTCACATACAGTTGCAGATTCTACAGGCTCAGGCAGGTGGGGTAGAATCCAGAAGTGTTGAACCAGCAAAAATATAATAGAATGTCCAAGAGCATCCTATAAAAAAAATGTTGGGGCCGTTATTTGAGGCCTCTGGCCTCAAAATTTTAGTTTTTAAGGTCCTAGAATGCTTCGTTTAGGAGTTATTTAACTAAATAGATTTTAACAATGCTGCCCGAGTGTTGGGAATTGCATTTGACGTTTATATTTGGCGGCGTTTTTTAACAAACACATTAATTTTTAGAGTCGAATTACAATTCATGTCTCCGTGAAATTTTCTTTCTTTGGAGACCTCATATATAAAGATTGGTTGTGTGTGAGAGCCACTAAAGTTACTACTGTATACTACTGAAATAATATTTGAGGCGATAACCACGTAACCATTTACTCGTATCCCCAATCAGACCTAAAATGAAAATTGCCAGTGAAGAAACGGAACGTCGCAACAGTCCAAACGAGTGTTGTTTTAACTTGCGTAATGTGGTCGCAGAGGAATGTATTGACAGGTGCGTCATGACCGCACCGCTGTATTCGTTATTTCGCTCATAGAAGCATCTGACGGAATGTTATCATGTTTAAACGCGTGGGATGGCTGCGTGCTCGGAACAATGGCAAGGAGTAAACGAAAGAGGAAGCGCCCAGCACGAGGCACCACGCGTCCCCTGTTGTCATAAACATTTCTTCTCGCAATAGTCACGTATCTTGACACACGATTCACGCATTAGAGCGTATTAAAAACTAGTGGTGCTAAAACAGCACGTAATTTCTCGTCCGAATTTTCACACAAAATTACGTGAAAAATTCTTATGTTTTGGAAAAATTGTACTTGACCTTATTTCAAAATCTATTTAGGAACGTATTTCATTAAAGAAAGAATCTCTATCTTTCATACTTTAGGTGTAGGAAGACTCCGAACAAATTTTGAACTTATGCAATTGTCCGTATGCAATCAGGTTTTCAACGAATATGAGTTCTGCACCATTCTCTTAAACGTCATTCATATTATCCAACAACAAAATTAAACCAAAACCATGGGGCCATTTTTGTTTTAAATTTTGCAAATGTTCCAGGGTTTCGTATAAAGTCTCCCGAAAATTAAAACATCGGTTTCAAATTCAATGAGCTACGACATCAGTCAGATCGACTAGGGAATATCAGTTTTGGAGAAAATCTGCTGAACGGATTAGCCGCTTTCGTTGTTCACAGCCGGACAGACAGACGTTTTGCCTTCAATCGATTTCAGGTGATTCACTTTTTACTTCGGTAGCAAGGACCAACAAAACGAATTCTGGCTACACAACGTGTTAGAGGAATTTTTTTCTAAATTTAGCAACTAGGTTTATCCACTTTTTCGTTACCAGGGCCTTGTAATAAGAGTTTTTCTGCCGAGAATTCGCCGTTTTTTCGGACAGCATTACATAACTTTCTAAGCGGTAGCGAGAAAGTAATAATAGATGATACGGCACATTCTACGCTGCGCCAGAAATATTTCTCCGCGCCGAACCGAATCAGGGCCTTCTATTAAACATTGCATTGATATTGATAGCAACCAGATGACTGGGAAAAAAGAGAAGGGGACAACACTTTCAGCTTCTGTTAGGATTGTGGTGAGTTTGGGAGCGCTAGAATCAAAACTTCAAAATAACTGTGATTTCACATTTATCTGGAAATATATGCGCACTATTGGTATCGGGAACATACGAAATCTAGCAGAAATAAGTAGGTCACTTAGTTCTCTGAATCACGTTTTTGTTAATCTTGTGCAGTCTAGTAATCCATAACTAAAATCTGTAGTTTCATCAATGCACACTGCAAAGCAAAGATATTGCTATTAAATACTCTTTCTTTTTCGTGTCAGTAACACCCAGGGATGTTATTAAAATAATTTGGAGCCTAAAATGAATCGCATGCGGCTCCGTCGGGATCAAAGCGAAGATGCTAAAACTGTGAGCTGAAGTAGCATTTCCAGCAATGACGGACGTAGTTAAATGTTTACTGAACAACGTCTGTCTCGAAGACAGCACTTGTTCATCCCCACCCTAAAAGCAGCAAATCTAAGTCGTCCGTAGATTACCATTCTATAAGTATCTTGCCACAATATCGAAGGTTCTCGGAAAGATCGTCAGGAAACAGATCGAGCTACACCTTCAGAATTGCAACATTTTTAATAAAAAAAACAGGCAGGCTCGGTAAAAACAAAGGAACCGTGCTACCTAATATGAGTGAAGACGCTAGATGTGCAATGGTGAATGGTAAAATTACAATTATCGTCCTTCCTGATTTTAGAAAGGCATTAGATTCTGTTGCCCACGATATTTTGTTAGCCAGGGTAAACAAGTGCTAAAACAGCACATGCGAGTACTTTCTAGCCCTTAGTAATGGTTATGTAGCACTATTTGTACCGAAATTTCGCTGAGAATTAACACATCTCAGTCATCATGTTTTGTAAAACTCATTACTAAGGCTTCGATAGTTATGCATTAAAAATGTAAAATATGTATGAGATTATGAGATTTAATATGTATAAGATTATGAATATTATGAGATTTAAAAGGGGTATATATGCTTTAACATTGCAGAAAATATGCACTATACAAAACCTATAAAAATGATTAAATTATCATAATTTGTACTCTTCATCCGTTATATTTATCACTGAAGATATAAAAAACATATACTAAACGAAATCAATGCAAATTATGACAAAACTTACTTGAATTCTGGTCTGGAACTGTGGCTGAAGGTCACTTAATATTTTCCATCACAGTATAACAGTCATCATTTTAAAGTTTGAAAACAGAAACGACTCTCTCTTGGTTCTCAAAATTGATTTACATTGGGAAAAATAACGTTCAGGTACCACAGACATATTTAGTTTGCTATTTTTTCCAGTGACTGTTTCTTCAATTTCTGACAGTTTGATCTCCGTTTTATGATATTGGCTATATGTTGTAAGGTACAGTAACCCGGATTTTTTCTAGTAATTAGTTAAATTTTTCTACTACAGTCTTTGCAATTTTTCGCGGTGCAGATTGAAGCTCTAGTAAGACATTTTCGATTAAATTTATATTTATGACAAGTGGCACATCATTTTGTCCGAGCGCTGTGATGGCTATGGAAATGCAGTTGAAAAGTGTTTTAATACACTTTAGTCCTCCTACATTCCATCTCTACATAAACCAACCTTAGCTTCAACCATACTTTCTGCTTCATTTTTATTAAGATTTTTCAATACATTCCCAATAGTGTCAAAATGTTGACCATAATATACGGCAGTCGCTAATCAGGTTCCCCATTTCGTCATCGGTTCAGGAGGAAGTGGAACTTTGGGATCCAATTGTTTAAACAAATGGATTCTGCTGGAAGATATAAGGAAAACATTTTTAAGGCTTGATATTAAAGAATTATCAGTAGGAAAATTTAAGTGCACAGTTGCAGTCAGGCGGAGAACTGTATGTGCCAAACATATTCAATGAATTATATCATAAATATTATAATAGAATTATATATACATAATTAATATTATATCATTATATTATAAATAAATTTTAGCCCCCTCCTTCCTTAATCGTATACAGGGCTGCATCCGATATGAACAAAACTACATTTTCATATCTAATTCCTTCAGACCACAGGAACATTGAATTATTGAACACTTTCACTATTATATGATTTCTCGCTATTTCTTCAATCGTTAGAAGATAATCTTTTAAAATTTCAGTTTAAGCGAGCGTACCAGCAATTACATTACATACAGATCATTTACGTGCATCTGGCATTTCGTCTAAACTAACCCAAATTAGATTATCTTTAATAGAAGCACGTCTTTCTTG
>BLKR01001712.1:201454-256848 GCA_011170035.1 Teleogryllus occipitalis | reverse complement strand
CGAACCCGAGTCCGAACCCGAGTCCGAGCCCGAGTCCGAGTCCGAGTCCGAGTCCGAGTCCGAGTCCGAGTCCGAGTCCGAGTCCGAACCCGAGTCCGAACCCGAGTCCGAACCCGAGCGCATTCGAAGCCATACCGAATGAGGTCTGAGCCCGATGCGACACAACATCTAGAGCTGGGTGCGAACCCTCTTCGAACTCACCCCGAGCAAGAGTCCGAGTCCGAGCCCGAGCCCGAATGCATTCGAAGCCATACCGAATGAGGTCTGAGCCCGATGCGAACCCATCACTAGCTCGTCCCGAAACCGTCCCGAATCCTGCCTAAGCCCAAGCAAAATTCGGGAAATGTTCTGCCAAAGTGGAGTGCAAATCCGAAGGAAGCTCGGCTCGAGATCGATTCTAGGCTGGCCCGAGGTCGTTCTCAGCCAGTCGGCCTGTGACCCAATTCCCTGAGCCAGCACCATGACTTTTATTACTACACAACGAACGTTCTTTGTTTTTGTTGTTCGTATTACATAAGTCACCGATAGACATACAAAATTGTGAAACCGATTCTGTATTAAAACTTGTTAATAAATAAACAGTTTATTTATAAATCGGTTACAGTTTCATCATTTGTCATTCAAAGAACTGATTTCTACCTTTCCTTCCTGTTAAACGAACATAAATGGTTTCATAAGCCATGCCACGAAATGGTTCACGAAATCTAAACGAACGCCGAACACGTAACAGCTTGTGGGTTAGTTTTTCCCTGGAAGCTACGCTTCCAAATTATGCTCGGTAATGGGAGTAGCAAAAACGTCTTAAAGCGGTCGTTGTGGGAGGAGAAGAATGTGGAGGCGACCGCAGGGACGGCGCGCTGTCACGCGCACGGGCGTGCGGGCCACACTCCGCTGGTGGTCACGGCGGAACCACCGCCACCACCACCACCACCACCACCACCACCACCGCCAGCCCCGACCACCAGCCGCGGCTCGACCGCGTACGCACTCAAGGCCGGATTGAGACTCCGGGCTCCACTATGCGCGCGGAACATGGTAGTCGACTACCTGAAGAAATGAGAAGTTGAATCGAACTCATAGTTGACGACGCCAACGAAATCTTCATGTTTCAAAGACGTTGTAATTGAAATAAACTAGAACTGAGAGCGCTAGTGTCGCGGAATTATTTTAAGGTCGCCATTGAAGTGGATACGAGCGTACCTCATACGTATGTTGCGACTGTGATATTAGTAAATCGTATTAGCTAATAGCGTAGCGTGCAAATTAGAGATTAAGAATGTGTTCTTTAATTGTGAATGTGAAATATTAATGTGTGAATTAATATGTGCTTTTCGTTGTGTGTATTATTTAACTGTATCAAACTATAAGTGATATAATATAGTTAAAAGTTGTCCGGCATATATTAAGTGTACGAATAAATTCATTGTTCCAATTTCATATTCAGTGCACAAGTTCGTATAGTATCACTCTTCAAAAGAAATTATCACGAAAATATCTGTTGTTCCTTAACAGTAATTTATTGTAAATGTTGAAGACCTTACACGTGAAAACTTGCATATATGTGTTGGTAAAGAGAATGGCAGCTGGCATACAAAACAAGTATCTAAACATTATCCGTATACAACTAACATTATAGTTTTTCATTTTATATTTTTATTTCCGTTGCACTTACACGAAAACAAAGATAACGATGAAAATGAGAGCAGTTGCAGAGTTGGATCTGAACCCCGCGCGCGAATCTTCCACTACAATGGTGGTTACGGCTCCTTTCAATTTATCCTGTCTTCAATTGTCCATCCATGGAATTGTTCACATATCTACATATTTCGTTCATGGACTGCAATGGTGCCACAACAAAAAATCAAGTGTTGAGACAGAAGAGTTTGAAGTTTTCACCGCGATTTGAAATGCATCATTCTTCCATTCACACTTCTGCCATTAGTTAATGGGATACTGTACAGTAATATTTACAGCTATTGCTGCAGAAAGGAAGAGCAATTCGCAATTCTGAAGAGAGCATTAATTCAAAATTCGTATTTTTTGGGGGCCATTATTGCAGCTCAAGGGCAATATCATAAGGAAAAAAACAATTACTTTCTAAAGAAAAAAATACATGTTTTTTAAAATTTGAAATCTTTTTTTAGTTATTAGGTTTTTTCGTTTCATTAAATTTTTGAAATAATAAATTACAATTTGATGGTAAAAATTAATTTCATGAATGAAATTAATAAAATGTAGAGACACACGAAGTATTATTTACATTTTTAGTAGTCAAGATGACATAAAAGAAATTGATAATTTACTCATGTCTAAGCAAAACATTACTCCATAAACGCAATACAAATAAGTACAAAAATCACATCTTATTTTTTAAATAAATCGTTTTTATAGTTTGTTAATATTTGCTTCAAAATTACTCTCTTTTCAGATGTAACTGCAGGAATATACTTGGAATACTTAATTTGATCAATATAAAATACTATAATTTTGTAAGTATTATTTGCATTTCGATTATTAATGAATGACCTACAACAATAAAAAGAAAAATTTCCATTTTTCAGCAAAGAAGAGCCTTTAAAATATGTCTACCCTTTGTTTTACTACATGCAGCCATGAACGTAACCAAGCAGAATAGATGTATATAAAGCATTATTCGGTAACTAAAATTGCGAAAATGTCCAATGTATTAATGTCGGAACGTTTAAATAATTAGAAAAATGTTTACAAAGCAAAAACAAAACGAAACCCATAAATCCTGAGGCTAGCACCGTTCCACTGAAATACCTGTCCCGCGCCAGCCTCCCCCGTGGAAGTCCGACGCCTTCTGGGAGCCCCCCGGCCGTCCCGGGACAATGGGGCGGGCACACGACTGCGGCTTAAGGCAGAGTTCCTCAGCGCCAGCCCATGTTCGAGCTGGAGCAAGGCGAAAGCCTGACCAGCGAACCTAGTTGCCGATAAGGCACACCGACCTTGTAAAATGAATATACTTCATATAACAAATCCCTCTCCTCGAGAGTTTTCTGACGCAGCTGGCGCAAGGCGCTGGCTCTCGGGCCGAAGGGCTCGAGCGGTGGCAAGTGCCACCGGCTCCTCTCCCAGAGGGCAACTTCGACTTCCCATTTTGCTTTTTATTATTATTATTATTATTATTATTATTATTATTATTATATTTTATTGTATTATACTTTCCAACTTAAAGTTGAAAATTCATAACAGTATCTTAAAATCGACAGTATTTCAAAGCCATGCAAATTACGCTTCCTAATAAAGTTCTTTTGCCTCTGTTCGAGAAAAACGCATTCTATTACGGATCGTTATGGCTGGCTTGCTTTGGTAGTCTCTGAGATCGAGAAAGCTCCGTATCTGCCAGTGAAATCTGTACGCAGGTCTCTGTCAAGGGGCAGTAGCACTATTCTCAGCAATAATGGTGAGCGTGCTCAGAGCGAAGTTTGCTGGTTGTTTCAATACGTGTCGCTTAGGTGAACCATCATGAGCTTTCTTACAAAGAAGCAAGTACTTGATATATAAAGTATATAACACATTATTTTTTAGCTAGTGTAGTTTTCATTGCACGACTATGCAGAGGTTTGAAAGGGGCCTTTGGTGCGATCTTTTAGCTTTTGTCGTAGTGCAGGCCATTCCACTTGGTCATTTAGTTACCGCTTCCATTAAAAGTGGAATAAATACGATATGTAAAGGAAATGATTCTGAGATAAGCGATGTCGAAAAATCCAGAATTCATTATCTCTAGTTCTAAGCATTCTTATCTAAAGTCGATATCGTTCATTCTCGATAATGTCAGTGCTGGAACTAGCATAGAGGTCTCCCTGCGCGTGTCTCGTCGCCGAGTACGAGCACAACAGAATGTTTTTGGGTCAGGTTCTAGTCTGAATGTAAGTCGTATTCAAACTCAATGACTCGAAACATACAGTTTCAAAAGAAGCCATTTACAATGTTTGCAAACTATTTGGTCTATCGCACGTATCAGTAGTATTTAAAGAACGAGTATCATTGGGAAAGGATATATGGAATATAAACAGTATCAGGTTACACATCAAAAGAAGAGAAGAAAATGTCGTCCTGACTCTCCCCACATCCCCCACACGAGGCGAGAGCTGGGAGCGGAAAGCGCGCAGCCGCTGCAGCAGACGCGAGTGGTACCTCGCCGCCGTCACCGCCACCGCCTCTGCCACCGCCACCGCCACCGCCACCGCCACTGCCACTGCCACTGCCACTGCCACCGCCACCTGCCACCGTCCTTCGCCACCAGCGCTGTGCTCCTGCCACCCTCCCCAGTTGCCACTGCCACTGCCACCGCCGCCGTCCCCGCCGCCCCCCCCCGCCGCCCCAGCCGCCGCCTCCGCCTCCGCCCCCGGTCCCGCCTCCGCCGCCGCCCTCGCCCCCCCCGCCGCCGCACCTGCACCCGCCGCTGCCACCATCGCCGCCGCCGTCACCGCCGCCGCCGTCATCGCCGCCGCCGCCGTCGCCGCCGCCGTCACCGCCGCCGCCATCGCCACCGCCGTCCCCGCTCCCCTGCCGCCCCAGCCGCCCCAGCCGCCGCTTCCCTCGCTGCCACCACCGGCTGCCGCTCCTCTGCCGCCGCCTCCGCCACCGCCCCCCACCGCCACCGTGCCGCTGTTCCCCGCCGCCGCCCCCAACGCCGCCCCCCACCGCCGTCGCTGCCGCTGCGCCGTCCTGCCGCCGCCCCCACCGCCTCACCGCCCCCACCGCTGCCACCATCGCCGCCGCCGTCACCGCCGCCGCCGTCACCGCCACCGTCGTCATCGCCGCCGCCGTCACCGCCGCCGCCGCCGCCACCGCCACAATCGTCGCGGTGGAAGTCGCCGGCAACCAAGCAAGACGCCCGCGCCGCCTCCGCCACCGCAATTACGCGGAGTAACGCCAAGCCACGAACAAGAGCCCGCGGCGGGGGGCGAGCGGAAGGAGGAGGAGGGGACGGAGGAGGCGTCCGCGGGGCTCGTTAAGCGTCCGGAGCTGGCGCCGCCTGCATTACGGGTGATGAAATTCCCCGCCGACGACCCGTTCCCCCCCTCGGCTCCAACTCACCCCGGACCCCTAGCGCCCCCTTAAAGACCTCGCGCCGCGACGTCCCGCCATTGGCCTTTGCCGTCTCTGCCGCCATTCCCACGTCTGTCACCATTACCACTGCTTCTTCCCCTTGCTTCTCGTGCTGACATCCCCGTCCTTGCCACCCTGCACCTCTGCTGCACTTGCCACTTTTGCCGCCCTTGCCTCCCCTGTACCCCTGGCGCCCTTGTCTTTCTTGCCGTCCTTGCCTCCCCCACGTCTCTGCCACCCTTGCCTCTCTTGCTGCCCTGCACCTCTGCCGCCCTTGCCTCTCTTGCCGCCCTTGCCACCCTGCACATCTGCCGCCCTTGCCTCTCTTGCCGCCCTTGCCGCCCTGCACATCCGCCGCCCTTGCCTCTCTTGCCACCCTGCACCTCAGCCGCCCTTGCCTCTCCTGCAGTCCTTGCCGGCCTGCACCTCTGCCGCCCTTGCCTCTCTTGCCTGCAACACTTGTCGCCTCCCGAGCCGCTAACACCTCCCCTGCACCTCTGCCGCACTTGCCGTCTTGCCACCTCATTAGTTTATTTTAAGGCGATTACTAATTTCCACTTTATATGTAACACGACTCTAGTTGTTCTGAAACTCCCCCTGTTGCCTCTGCTCTCCAGGCAGCCCGTGTCGCCCCTATCGCTTCTCTAGGCTTGCCGTCCCCGCTTCCTCTTGCCGCCGCGTTCCCTTATCACCCCTACTGTCTCTGCCGCCGTTACTAATTCCGTCCCTGCCAGGCCGACCATTTCCACCCTCGCTACCGCCCCAGCTACCCCCATCGCTTCAGGCTCCGCAGAACAAAGCGCCCCGCCCCCGCCCGCACCCGGCCGCCCACGTACCCCTTCCCCCCCGACCACCGTCGTCTATGCGTCACATTGTTCATCCTTAAAGCTGCCCGCTCGTGCGTAATCGCGTCTTGTCCCTGGCGCTACAGTATTGACTGCCAACCGTGCTTAACCCTGCGGCACAAGCGCTAATAAAAGTTATTCGAGCACACGCGGTGATCTCTCAGATGCATTATTTGAATTTTAGCTTATTTGCGTCGCAAACTCACTATTGAATGTTTCAGGCACAAACATGCATTAAACACAGTTAATAACATCGAGACGGTGTTGAACTACCGAATTTATCAATAATAAGAACAAGATATTGATGAAAATGTTGTTTTGGATGTACAAGTATCGGCCCGTGGTATGCTGCACTGTACGCTGTTTGAGATTATTCTCGTGACGGCAACATAAAGCCTACTGACCGAGAGCAGTAGCTCAGTGCATCCACTGATGTCACTGCAGCGCCTCTGACCGGGAGGTCCAAGGCGGCAGGATTTTCGACACTAGCTTTTCAGCTATTCAGTCGCTGTCTGGAGGAGAATTCTAGCGGCCGGCCGATCTGATTGATAGTTTTCCGTGGTTTCTCCGATCAACACCAGGCGAATGCCGGAGCAGTACCCTACAAAACGGGCCACGGACCGCGCACGATCCTTCCTTCCTCTTTCTTATTCAATCCTCTCCCCTTAACCACACACACTTACACTAACATGCACTACACTACCACATATTCCGAGAGACCGGTCGGGAGTTTAGAGCGTGACCCGGCTGGGGCGGTGCCCCGCTGGTGGGAGAGTCCCGGTTAGGGGGAAACCCCACTAGCCGACGATACGTCGGCTTCGGATCTCACCATCCAGCGGGGGAAGATTACCGCCATCTCCCAATGAAAGAACATGCACTACACTTACGAGACTAATGACCTAAGATATTGACGCGCCCAGAATCACTAACCAACCAACTAAAAAGCCTATTGGCACGAATCGTTAGCTAGGAGATCTGAGAACAGTAATAGAGGTTCTGAGAACGACGATGTCAATGTCCCTGTCAATCTCAAAAATGTCAATGTCCCTCTATCAGGGGAAGAACAGCTCAGTCATCGGAGAGATCGACCGTGTGTGCCGCAGGGTTCTCTTGCATTCAGTTCAACTGTCGAAGTATAGAATGACGTGATGATTGGTTGATATTTCGTGTTAACAGAGACCTTTACAAGTCAAGCGACACAACACCTATTGCTTAGGATTAGATTAACAGAGAACATCCCTTTTCATTTTTGTGAAGTAACTGAAAGATGAATACGAGTTTGAACATCAAAACATATGTGCTGAATGTCTGAAGCAAATTGATTGCATTTTTTGCTCAGTTGAACTCATTTCGGTCAGAAACTAACACTTTGTTTTCAGGGACAGAAGGGATCGCCATAATGACAAAGAGTATGCATATTGTACTCATTGCATTATTTAGTAAGTAGAAAGCCGCTACGTTTAATGAAGAATGTTATGGATTTTAATTCAAGCAATTAAGGTTTCAAGTATATACGTTTTACTCGTAGCTGTGTATTTTGTAATAGTGTGATTCTAGACAGAGTTACACGCTTGGGTTCTTTTCGACTTCGAAACGCTGCTACTGAATTCTTACAAAGCACTTAGCTTCGTTTTAAAGACAGAAAAAAGATATTAATGCCACCTCATAATTCTTCCAATGAAACCTACGTAGCACCGTTTTTCGCCTTCAAACTGCGTTTCGACATCGGTTTGTTCTTACGATGTTCTGCCAGGGAATGCAAAGTCCCTCTATCTCATTCTCCATCCATCCCCGACGTACTTTTTACTCTCGATTGTTTTCAGATTACTTAGATAAATGACTCGCAGACGCCGAGCACCCGACAGGAATACCAATTGAGTAATTTCGGTCCCTGGGTGGTCCCTCATGTCGCGCCACGGAAGCGGATCCAGCGCTGGGGCCGGGCGATTGTGTATTTTGTGTAACGTCTTGTCGAAGCACCATCACGGATCTAAATGACCGGTCGGTTGGGTTTCATGTGCGCCGAGATGAGTTCACAATAAATGGCTTCGTCCGTGGTAACACATGTACTGAGCCGCCGCCACCGCCACCGCCATCGCCGCCACCGCCGCCACCGCCACCGCCGCCGCCGCCGCCACCGCTGCCACCGCCACCGCCACCGCCAACGCCAACGCCACCGCCAACGCCACCGCCACCGCCACCGCCATCGTCGCCGCCACCGCCACCGCCATCGTCGCCGCCACCGCCACCGCCACCGCCACCACCACCGCCACCGCCATCGTCGCCGCCACCGCCGCCACCGCCGCCACCGCCTCCTCCACGGCCGCCGCCGCCGCCACCGCCGCCACCGCCTCCTCCACGGCCGCCGCCGCCGCCACCTCTGCCACCGCCGCCGCTACTGTCGCCGCCACCACCGCCGCCGCCATGGCCGCCTCCACGGCCCCCGCCGCCACGTCCGTCACTGCCACCGCCACCGTCGCCACCGCCGCCAGCGCCGCCGCCGCCTGTGCTTACGACGCGTCCGTGTTTGAGGGCGGTGGCGGCGGCGGCAGAGGCAGAGGCGTGTAGGAAGGTAGCTGCGGTCGCGTACTTGTCCTGAGCCGCAGAGGCGCGGGCCCACCCAAGTCGTCGTCGCCCCGCCCCGCCCCCTCACCTGGTGGCGGCGGCCGCGTTCGCAACCACGCTGCGTGGAGCGACCTGCCGGTGGCGCTGACCGCAAACCGCCACCGCCTGACCGCGTGGGGTGGTTGAGACGGCCAGACAGGCAGGACGCGAAAGGGGTTGCGTGACGGGGAACCGTGGGATGACGTGAAGATATCGCTGGATGATGGTTCAGCAGAATGAGGGTTTGGTGGGGTGATGGTTTGGGGGATGAAGGTTTGGAGTGATGATGAGTTTGGCGGAGTGATGGTTTGGCGAGATGATCGTTAGGCGGAGTGATGGTTTGACGGGATGATGATTTGACGGAATTGAGGATTTGCGCGACGATCGATGATTTGGCTCACAACAGTGTGACGGGGTGGTGGTTTGGCAAGGTTGGAGTTTGGGGGCGGGCGGTGGTGTGAGATGATTGTGGTTCGGCATGTGGGAGTTTGGACGAATTGAAGTTTGGCGGGGTGATCGATGACTTGACGGAATCGTGGTTTATCTGAGGGGAAGATGGTAGTGTGCCTAACTGGGTAACGACGTGACAGGAAGGCGCCGTGAAGCGGCAGAGCAAGGTGACGGGGTGGGAAGGGAAAGAGTGTTGGGTGGGGAATGAATGGGGACAGAATATTGGTTGTCATAAGAGGCAGCTAATGAAGTCTAGATAGCGTATGTGATGATGGCTCAACTGATCTTCAAATTAAAAAGATGCAATGGTGAGATTGAAGCACCTTTGAAATCTGAGACCACACTGTTTTCAAAAGAATGTAATGTGTATGTTTGCTGTTGAAAGAAGGACATAATATTTGATGATACGATGCAAAAGGAATGTAATTCAATATTTTGGGACGATAGGGAGGAGCAAGTGTCGATTAGACATCAGTAGTTCATGAATGCGCAGATTATTTGCTATCACATAGATTAATCAACCGCAACATCAGTTATAAGTATACTTGATTTGGCTGTGCGTTCTTTAAAGCACTTGCGAGTAGCCAAACATCTTCGTGGGGTACTATCTTATAATTGCTTAATGACGTGGAGATAATTTGATGGTACACGGAGAGTGGAGTAGCTATATGTTAGCTAGTAGCTGTAGAGCCCCTGGATGCAACACAATAGCTGCCTGTCGGTGACCTGATAGAGCACATGATCCCAGTGTATTACAATGTGGCAATATTTGTGTACTGACGGAGGTGATGAGGATCCTATTGGAGATGTAGTAGCAAAGTGATATCTATTATATAGGACCCTAATGAGAGGGGATTATACTTAGCAATTCGATTCGCTGCATTTTATCTGGTCAAAAACCAGCAGTTTTTTAGCCTTAAGACGGCTCCACACATTCAGCATTCGCCGAGCAGCAAGCTAGTGCTCGCCCAATCCCGAGCAGCTGACGTGTTCGGCGAATGTTCGCTCCCTTTGATGTGTCCAAAAGACCGACACGCGGTGAGTAGGGCGAACCCCGAATGTTCGTCACCCGGCAAATAGCAAGCAATTCATCCACACTACTCGGGATTCGGCGAGCGGTTGCTAGGTGTTCGCCGAATAACGAATGTGTGGAGCCGCCTTTATGTGAGTACAGGTGCAGTCGTTTAATGGTTGTGGTAGCTGTCAAAATGAACGCCGATTCGAGTGTGCCAACCGCCAGAATCCCCATACACATTCGAGCAACCAGGCGGAGCCACCTGACATTTTTATCGCCACGCTCGATACATATATTCTAACCGAGAGCAGAAGCTCAGTACATCAACTGATGTCACTGCAGCACCTCTGACTGGGAGGTCCTAGGTTCGAGTCCTGACGGCGGCAGCATTTTCGACACTAGCTTTTCAGCTAGGTCGAATTCAGTCGCTGCCTGGAGGAGAATTCTAGCGGCCGGCTGCTCTGATCGATAGTTTTCCGTGGTTTCTCCGATCAACACCAGGCGAATGCCGGAGCCCTACAATACAGGCCACGGACCGCGCGCGATCTTTCCTTCCTCTTCCTCGTCCTGTCCTCTCCCCCTTACACACACGCTTACACTAACATGCACAACGCAACCACATTTTCCGCGAGACCGGTCGGGAGCTTAGAGCTTGTCCCGGCTGGGGCGGTGCCCCGCTGGTGGGAGAGTCCTGGTTAGGGGGAAACCCCACTAGCCGACGGTATGTCGGCGCCGGATATCGCCATCCAGCGGGGAAAGATCACCGCCATCTCCCAACAGAAAAAACATGCACTACACTAATGGGACTAATGACTAAAGCAGTTGACGCGCCCGGAAACACGAAAAAAACAAACCAAACCATATGTTCTACACTCGGTGATATTTAACATGAAGGCATGGTGCATTTAATAGTGGTGGTGTACTATCACTTAAAGCTGCCGAGCTGGGTGCCCATCGACCACGGCCACCGCCAACTTCTTTGTACACATTCGAGCACACTGACGGACCCGACTGAAAATCCCTTTAATCGCTATGTTCGAGAAGAGTTAGAGCGTGGTTCGAGCTAGAAGTGGTTCGAACGTGGTAGAGCGGCATCTTACCGTTGACAGAGATGCCGAGCATCCTGGTATATGTGCGTCAGCATGAAATGCATTTTGTTTAATTCCTACTATTACAGTAGAGTCTCGGTAATTCGGGGTGGATAGGGACCGGGCCTAGCTCGAATTAATGAAAACTCGAATTATCGAAAATGATTAATATATTAAAATAGAAATAGAAATACAATTTTAAAATTTCAAAGTATGTATATTTCAATAAAATGTACTTGCATAGTATTATTAACCTGCCTCGTGTTTCTAAGCGAAGTTGCTCGCCTTTCACCAAGAAGGTCCGGGTTCGATTTTCGGACAATCTCAATTTGTTTCAACAAAACGAGTTTGGCTGCTTCACAAGAGCTAGTCCAATCCCTGTGAAGTGTCCTAAACCCTACTCCTTTCCTAATTCCTTCCTAATTTTGGCCACTGGGCAGTAACGCAGGAGCACGTATGAGAGAGACGCGTACGCGGAGATGCTACCTGGCGGTCCTCTAGACAAACGACATACGTTCTACAATGGCTACTATACGGACTACGGATAAAATGTAAATGAGGATTACTCCATAATAATAATAAATATAAAGTAACGGAGAATTATTCCCTAAGTGCTCAACCCCCAAGAAGGGTTAGGAGACGCGTTGCATCGTGTTTTTAAAAAAATACATTAATTACTGAAGATAAGTTAATTACATTTTAAAGTAATTGTCAACGGTTTTTAAGTACATTGTTTCTTTTAGATGCGGCATTATCACGCAATCTGCACAAATGAACTAATTGTTGTTTGACCGATTGGGCATAACAACAATGCTACCGCACCGATTCAACAACAATGCTTCGAACCGGCCAAACAATAATAAAAACAGATGTAAATTTTTTGTCTTGGTCATTTTTTCGGGAATAACTTTATTTATTTTTACTTATTTATTTTAATTAATTTTTTGGTAAGTCGTATTTAACTTGGATTTATGGGACACTCCAACAATCGAGGCTCGAATTATAGAAACTCTATTGTATATAAATTAGACCATGAGCTAAAAGTGGAGAAAGTTTTTACGTTAAGAGCAACGTTTAAGTGGTTTTATTCGGCTTTCATCTTTAAATTGTTGTAACCACATACACACACACACGCGCGCGCGCGCGCGCGCGCAGACACGGTTCTCGAAAGCAGAAATGTTATTGCAATCTGAAAAAATATTATAATAGTACAATATATCTGTGATTGTAACAGTAGGTTCATTTCGAATGTGGAGGCTGGAGGACATTTTAATTAAAGAATTGGTTAGCAAAGAGCAAATATTTATATAACTATTAAACCTGGGAGAATTTTTATGAACGAGAAAAAGTTAACGTAAAAAACTGACATGTTTTGTGTTGCAGTTTTGTTACGTTCTCTGCGACAGGATACTATTCCTCTACAGTATTACTTTATGAAAATATTCTTCTGTAAAGGAGAACACTTTAATGCTGAAGAATAGAATGTATCTGGAAATTACAAGTTGTTTTTACTAATGTTACAATGATCATAGAAAAGGAAATATTAAATTTAATATATTAAACGTTTTTTGCGTACTCATTTTCTTTTTCTGTAAAAACTGAAAAGTAAAACCATGCTTTTGAAGATTTTTGAACATTTTTTTAAGAATAAATTTTAAAAGTTCTTGATTTATTGATTAAGAAAATGGTTATAAATGCTTCGATTTATACGCTCGTAAACATCTAATTTAGATGAAATAAAAGTTGATTGAATGATTAATACAAGTGCAAAATGAGGTTTTGATTCTTTTAATGTTCGCATTAAAAAGTCTTAAGTACGTTGCATTCTGTATGGAAAGTTAAAAAATAGTGAGTTATTCGTTTCTCCCATCCTTCTGCGAGAAACAAATACTTGTCACCTCTATTCTACACAACGTCATATAAGACACATACTAAATGCCCGCCGTGATGTACTACACTTCCCAACATCTCCAGCGGTCGCAGTTCTTAGAGTGCCAGACGATGTCCACCTACACGAGAACAATTCATTTCGACGTGTCCTCGCGCCTTAAAACGCGCTCTTAGCCTGCAAATGCAGGTGGACACGGCGGGTCACTCCCGGCGACGAGGGGGATCGCAAAAAAGCACGAATTAGCTTTCAGGCGGCGCGGCGCGGCGGCGGCCAGGCGATGAGAGGACCCGGTGGGAACCAGCGGCGGTGGTCCGGTGGTCCGGTGGTCCTACCTGGAGGCTGCTGGCCGAACGACAGGGGCGGCGGACGCCGCGACCTGGCTCTGCTCTTACCGCCCCCCCCCCACCCCTGCTGACTCGGCCCGTGAATATGTCGCGTGAATGTGCGTGTGCTAGGCGTGTAATTAGATGGAAGTATGAATGAGTGAGCGAATGGAAATGAAAAACAATCTAGACGTTATTAATTAGAAACACCACAAGACTATAAAAGCACGAATGTTACCTTAGGTTGCCGGCCAAAGCGCCGGCTTCATCCATAGGTTAGTAAGAAAGCACTGCCCTCTTCTCTGCCGCACAAGCCAACGAGCTCGGCGCATGTATCCCTATCAGGAAAATAAACCACTGCCCTGCCAGGGCTGCTGGTGGGGGGAAAGTTAAAAATATGCAATCTGGAAAATTTCACGGGATTGTTCTCGATCGTATTAGGCGTAGCTTTTATAAATGTCGTTAAGCACGAACAGGACCTATTTGTAAGTCTCAATTACTAATTAAAATTGCATGTTGATTTTCTCTTACATTTTTCGTTTGGAAATTATTAGTTTGTTTTGTTGAACCACTTGTCACTTTGTATCTTTCTGGCGTTTGACCCTTCAAGTCTGTTTCTCCATTTTTTATGTGAATTGTACCTGGGGTCAGTTTTGACCCCATACGTTTTACACAATACGTTTTTTCACATTTACGTATATTTCTTGCAGGGAAGTTTTTTGGAATTACTTTTATTTACAGTACGTAGTAAATAACGGAGAATAATATTACTTCCACTTCTTTCATATCGTCGTTACTGCACATAAGTGCGTCGCTTACTAGCAAGAGAATGTTAGAAACTGGACTGCCAACTTGTAATAGACAAAGATTTTCGCTCAGATTACGGAAGATTATCATTCAGAAACAACAACAAAATACAATACAACGGAAATACATTTGTTTTTAGAATTTCTCTTGTGTCTGAAAAGTATGATGGAATCTGTTCGGAGTCATTTCTGACTCCAACCGCATAAAACTAAAAATATTTTGAAAAAAACAACCACAAAACAACAACAACAAAAACCAGCAAAAACTGAGAACTTCGCAATCCACATAAAACAAGAGCATATATTGAAGGAGAATTTCAAGTGAACAATTTTCAGTGTTGCAAAGCATTGTTTATAATCCCAGGTCCAAATATAAGTTAATAGATGATAGTGGGGTTAGGATACATGGGCAAAGGTAATGTTTTGGGTGGAGAATAGACCGTCGAATCATGTTTGCACTTTTCTTGTTTTATGTATCATAAAGGAAATCGATAAGAATATATCGAACAAAAAATATTCGCTGAACAAAATAGAAATACTTCCTAAAATATAGAAATTGGATCATTTAAATAAACAGAAAAATGTTTAATAAGCAAAAATAGAACAAATCCCTTAGAACCTGGGACTTGCACCGTTCCACTGAAATACCTGTCCTGCTCCGGCATTCTATGTGGAAGTCCGACGCCCTCTGGGAGCCCCCCGGCCGTCCCGGGACAATGGGGCGGGCACACGACTGCGGCTTAAGGCATCTTTTCAGTGCCAGCCCACGTCCAAGCTGAAGCAAGGCGCATGCCTGACTAGTAAGCGAACTTAGTTGCCTATACGGCACACTCTTCAAGGACGAATATATCATGCTGAATATACTTCGTTCTTCCACGCAGCTGGCGCAGGGCGCTGGCTCTCGGGCCGAAGGGCTCGAGCGGTGGCAAGTGCCGCCGGCACCTCTTCCAGAGGGCAACTTCGACTTCCCATTTTGCTTTTTTCATTTTATTTTAAAAATACCGCCGTTGAAAATATTGCCGTTGAAATAGTTTGAAATTGCAACATCCGCAAGTTTGTTTTTTGTTGGAAACAATCATTTTCGTTGTCCTCCTTGATGATGTGTGATCTATCTGCTCGTTTTGAGATCATATAGAAAATTTATTTCTTTGGTTTTAATAAATTAAAACTGCCAATGGAGTAGAGTCATCATTTGGGAATCTCTTTCCTTTTCAACACCAACTGATTCACATTCTAAACCAAACGACTTCAAATAACTGAATTGATCTTTAAGTTGGGTAAAAGGTCCCTGATACGATGGTTCTCGCAATAGGTAGTTTCTAGCAACTTGTGACACGAAGTTTCTTTTCGTTTTAGATCACCAAGGTTTACTCATTGGTTTGTTGATTTTGCTTTGATGAAAGTATTTATGATTTGCGTCACGAAAAAAAATTGAATATGATAATTCAGTGTTTTGAGGGTGTAGGCTTGTTGATGTTCGGATGTGTTTACGTTGTTACGAGAGCCAGCTCCTTGCTCTCGAGCCGAAGGGCTCAGACGGTGGCAAGTGCCGCCGGCACTTCTCCCAGAGGGCAACTTCGACTTCCCATTTTGCTTTTTTTCTTCCTTCCCATAAAAAATGCATGTGTTGCGCCCTCGAGTTTCGTTTAGTTTCTTGGGAATGCGATAATAGCGGTTCAAGTTCTCTATCATAAAATTATTGATTTAGTATATTATTAATTCTGACACCCCATGTTTTGATACCACACAGCGTGTTAATGACTAGACTTATAATAAAACTGTTATCAAATCACACTTACAATACCTTCCATGAACAAAATGGCATAGCATTTTGCGTGTCATTATTCCATTTTGCTCTATTCCAGTTGCTCAAAAAGGGCATTACTTTTTTTAAACTGCGAAGCATATTTCAAACGCAGTGTTCAGCACCTTAAACGAAACGAAAAGAGAGAAACGGAACTTTGAATTTTCGAAAATTACATTATCAATATCTCAAAAATGTAATTGCTAATAATTAAAATATATTGTTTATTCTATCAACAGGAAGCAGGAGTTCAGTGAGACAACAAGGGTTCCACAGACATCCACACCGTACTTTAATTAGAGAAGCTTCGACAAACAAAATATAAATATGTACAAGGGTACCCGCAGGTCTAAATTAACAAGTCTCACTTACGTGGCTCTTGAATATTCTGGGAGTCACGGCGGTACTAGCAGACCCTTTGACCCATCGGAGGGAAAAAGATCTGGGAAGGCAGCTAGCTCCTGCGCGGTAAAGGCAACGTCCATGGTGGACGGCGGCTGCTCGTCACCCTCCTCCATAAAATAAATAAATAAGTAAATAAATAAATAAATAAATAAATAAATAAATAAAATACGTAATAAAACAGATAGACTAATGTAGATATTCAGTATTTGTGCATGAAGGTTTATGAAACCTGATTCCAGAACACTACAGTTTAAAAAAATTACAGTTAAGAATATTAATACAATATAACTTTAAATTATTTGATATAATATAATAATAATAACAATTCATAATAATAACTGTTTTAATCAGCCTGACTTGATAATTAAGGAAGTTTACAAATGTTATTTATTAATTTACTGTTAATTATTGTAAGATCTAGTGGAAAGTGTTCAAAGGCTATCGTACGGAATTTATTCCAATTCTTTATTGTTCTCTTTGTTAAGAAAAATTTTTAACATCTTTTCTCTGTGATCTGACTTGAATTTTGTGCTTGTGATCCCCTCTACTAATGTATGTGGGTCTACGGAGTCGGATTTCATTAATATCTTTCTAAGTTTTGTAAATGGAACAGTCTCTTGCATTAACCCCCCTGATTTCTTGAGATTTTTTTCTAGTTTCTTCAAACCTACTTATCTACTATATTCTATCCATTTTTTAAAAATATTTCTACAAGGGACCTAACAAACCGCCCTGAATTCCATTGATGGACGAACAAGAGATAAGTAAGCTAATTCTCTCGCTTTCACAGTACCCTTTTTGAGTATCCGCATTAGTAAAATGCCAAGACCTTTAGGCATTGTTTTTGATGAGCATCTGTTCAATATTATTCTTTTAACTATTTACAAATTATTTAAATCCTCCGTTCACGTTTACCAGTAGCTATTGTTAAATTGCAGATGTAATAAATGGTCGAGTGTTTGATTAACGACTGGCACGAATATACCATCTAAAGAGACGATAGGTTAATGATGTTTTATAATGCACAGGGTAAAAAATGGCCCCTCCTACACAATACCACGCCCCCATCATCTTCCCTTTCGCTCGGGCGACGGCGAAGCGCGCGATAGCGGTGCACTGCACGGCCGGAAAGCGCGCGCCGCACCCTCGCTTCTGCGGCTCTTCACACACACACACACACACACACACACACACACACACACACACACACACACACACACACAGCGCGCGAGCGAGCGGAGGCCGGAACCCGCGCCGCGGCGGCGGAGAAGGCGTGGGCGGCGGGGGGGGGGCGGACAGAGCGTGAAGTGGCCGCATGAAATACGCCGGACGGGCGTGACGCTTCGCAGGCGCGCCGCTGTGTGAGGACTCCTCGGTGGCTGTGGGTGGAAAGGGGACGGGGCCGGGGCGGGGTGCCCCGCAAGCGGGAGCTCTCGGCGGCGGCGGCGGTGGCGGTGGCGGCGGTGGCGGCGGTGGAGGCGGCGGCGGTGGAGACGGCGGTGGTGGAGGCGGCAAAGGCGGCGGCAGTGGTGGAGAAGGCGGCAGCGGTGGTGGAGGCGGCGGGGTGGAGAAGGCAAAGGCGGCGGCAGTGGGGGAGGAGGCGGCAGCGGCGGCGGCGGCAGCAGCAGCAGCCTCCAGGGCTCTCGACGCCTCCGCAGCGCCGCCGCCGTCGCCGCGGCACTCGCGCGCGTTCGTCCGCTCTCTCGTTGCGGCGCGGCGTCCGTGTGGAGGGCTCTGAGAGCAGATTTTGCCTCCGAGGCGCCTCGCCGACGCGGGGTCCGTTTGATGCCGTGCGCCCCTCGGCACCACTGTGGCGGGTCCAGGAAGCAGCCACGCCCCCTCCCCCCAAGCCTAGCTTTCGTTTGTTATCTTCCTTTTCTTTTAGACCCACTGAAGATGGGAAAAGTGTATCCCGAAAGTTAACTTTGGGTATGTTGTAATAAATATTATAACTGTAATTGTTGTGGTTGATTATTTACTAACTCACATTATGGATTACCACAAAATACGTTACCACCGTGGAATTTCTTCCTTTGTTTGTCAAAATTGATTTATATATTTATTTACATTAAAATTAAGTAATTATTTAAATAAATAATTGTGTTATCGTGTATACACTACAGATTTAATACACAATATATTAATAAATATATTTATTATTTAATAAAAATCTATGATTTCCTCTCCAAAACCAAATAATGTTCGGTTGGATCCACCCCTGCGGCACCCAACTCTTTTTTTTTTATAATTTATTTTCTTCGTGTTTTCATCCATTCACTTTTGCCGCTCTATATTATGAAAACCGATCCCGACAAGAGTTCAAGTGATCAGGAATGCCCTCAGAAAAAAGTAACTTGTGTACATTATGTCAAATGAGTTAGATCGATTGTATTCACAGGGCTTTTCTCCAAAGTTCCTGAGAAGTTGCTTTAAAATATTGGTAAGATTTAGACAAATAGGGAATATAAAAAATAAAGAGAAAAGTATTAAAATTAGTAAAAATAGCTATTAAAGCAAAAATAGTTATTAAAATTTATTTTTTATACATTACTTTTAGTATTCAACAATTTATTAATTTATACGTATCTTTAGATAAGAATTCGCTTTGCAGAAGAGAACAAATGAAGAATAATGCGGAGACAGTAACGACACACGTTCTTTCACATAAGATGAATTCCCTGTCCTTAAGTAGATGTAAATCTGATAAGTGTAAATTATGATTAATTTTTTTGGGTAGCACATCTTCGTCAAACCCCTTGAATTTCATACCAAAAGTGAACTCTCAAAACCACTGTCAGCAACAGAGCATATCAATTTCATCTTTGATTTTCACTTTCATCGTCCATTCACTTTTAAATTCGGCTCTTTTCTTTGGACTCTTTCTCATTGATCGTAGGAAGCCCAAATTTTCAGGAAATCGTTTCTAGATTTCTTTTTGTACCTAAAAGTATTCCAATTTACAAAATAAGTCAACGTGTAAATGTTATATTTTATATTGTCATGACCCAATGAGAAATATCCAATTTCAATACGAAGCTTCATTTTAAAAAACAACCCTTTGTATTCAAATATATAAATCAATTATTTCATAAAATTTGAAATTATTGTTGTCTTTAAACATTGTAAATATGAAAGCAGCATTCCACAAAAAAGCTATTTATATTAGAAAAATTTCATATAAGATTATAACTTTCATTATAAAACACGAAGTCAGGGGAATGGAATCATTCCAAAATTACAAAGTCAATTAATGCACCCTTGTCTAAAATTATACAATTTCAGCATGTCGGAAGGAACAAATAAGGTTATTTTAATTCGATGAAGATGGGTCACATTTCTGTTTCCAGCTCACCAAAGAACGAGGCCAGTACGCAACGACGTAGTAATCTCGAGCAGTAGCCACAAATAGCCGCACGGCATCTCCTTGGCACTTACCGAGAGCTCCCCCGCCCTCCCGCTATTAGGTAGATCGCCCTGTGAGTTGCGGGAAGCGTCCAGCGGTCAAAAAGGCCTCCCTGATGGTCACGCTGACCGCAGACTGGTCGAAGCGGAGGGAGTCAAATGGTGATGGAAATTCTCGCGGTAGCGGATTGGTGGTACAGAGTATCAAACCTGAACAAAATCGGAAATGGAAAAACTCCTATTTATGTTGTTGGCACAAAATTAAAAATAATAATGTGAACAAAAACGAAAATCATATTTTCAGTATACATTTTTCTGCGCTCCTTTTCATTTGAATAAATTTTTTAGATTTGTTAAACGCGAAGAAGGGTCGAAGATCATGATTGGTGTTAGTCATTGACTACCATTATCGTAACATAAAGCTACTACTTACCCAAGGAACAATAAGGGCTGTTTGCATTATATCATGCATTGCATCATGTATTGCATTATATTTCCATATTATTGCTGGGAACTTGCAAGTAATCTACTGAGAAAATAATGTTGATATTTTCATTTAATTTCGTATCTCTCTTAAATGCCCATACAAGCCTATAACAAACAATTTATATATATATATATATATATATATATATATATATATATATATATATATATATATATATATATCCTGTACGCTCCTCTCAGTCGGCCACTGCAGTAGATTGAATGTACTATTTTAATTCAGAATATCGGAAAAAAGGAAAAGGAAAAACTTTTTCGTCTTTGATTAATTCAATTTCTTTGAATTTCATTTGTTTAAAGCTCTGGAAAGAAGCGTCCATAAATAGATTAATTTCAGTATTTGGCGATTATATGACAATATATTTTTCTGTGGTTTTATTTTAATATTTGCATTTGCGTGAAAAGTAATTGCATTACTCGTTCTATACATTTAATTTCCAATTAACTACTTTGAACTAAATACAATTTACGTAAAAAATAAATTAGAAGTATATTGAACCAGTCTATATTCGAGAAAATGTCGTGCGTATTTACGTCTAATTTAGATCTTTTTAAATGTTTAAAAAGACTGAGTTGATAACCCACAATTGTGAGGTAAGTCAAGGAATTGAAGACAGTGATAGAAAAAAATCTTACATTCAAATGATGACTGTTGAAGTAAGAAAAATGAGGATGCCTTTGCAGTAAAAAAGAACTGTTTAGATGATTAATAATGTACGTTGAGAAATACCTAGATCAAAGTAAATCTAGGCGGAATATAAACCCCGTCGGAAGGTAGAGTCAGACGGAACGTAGAAGAGATGGAAGGTAGAGACGGACAAAAGGAAAAATCAGATGAAAGGAAGTCAGACGAAAGGTAGAGCCAAACGATAGTCAGACGAATGGTAGAGCCACACGAAACATTAAGCCAGGTAAAAAGTTGAACAGACGTAACGTTGAGTCAGACAAAACGATGACCCAGACACAAAATAGAGCCAGGCGAGGAAAGTCACACGAGACCTAGTAGATCGTTAATTCAAAAAGCGGTCGTGCATCCCATCCTCCCTCAGCCTTTCTTCAACCATCACGATCTCGAACGAGGCGGGCCTTCAAGAAGTGCATCCACAAGAGGCGAGCGACGCCCGTGGGGCGCAGCGAAGGATGACGTCACGGCCCGCCGCGGTCGTGGCTTCGCGTTAGACCGCCAGTGAAGGCGGGTGCGGGGGTGGCGGGTTTGTTTACGCGACTGCGTGCGGGCAGGAAGCCGCCGCCGCCGCCGCCTCCGTCGCTCGCGCCGGCGGCGGTGGATATCAACACACGGTCGAGAAGACGAGCGCGGGCGGGCGTGTGGGCGGTGTGTACGGCGCGGTCGGCAGCTCAAACAAACACCTCTCCCTCGCCCCGCCTGCCGCGCCGTCGCCGCGGCCGTATGTTTCGTTGTACGACGCGCCGCGCCGCGCAGCCTTGCTAAACAAACAGCCGCCCTCGCCCGAGGTGGTGGAGCCTTGGCGGGTTGGCTCCAGGGTGATAGTTTCTTTACAGCTGGAGGCAGACGAGAGAAGTAAATTACTTATATTGTCCATTTTTTTAATGATTGATTGTGATTTATTGATAGTTGCTTAGTGATAGTAATTTTATTGATAGTGATTCTGCTAAGATCAGTTGCCTTGTAAGTGTATTGCGTGTTTTCCTCAGGAGGTGGCGGTGATCTCCCCCCCCCCTCCCGCTGGATGGTGAGATCTGGCGCCGACCTACCGTTGGCTAGCGGGGATTTCCCTGACTAGGTATATCCTAGGCACCGCCTCAGTCGGTACAAGCTCTACACTCCTATCTAAACAAAGTGGCACTTCAAGGTCACAAGCTGAACGAAGAGGGGGACACGGTCATACAATCGGGAGTTACAATTCCAAAAATGTAACGAAGCTCCCAATTGGATGATAGTGTTCCTCAAGAGTGTAAGCTCCCAAACGGTCTCCTGGTATGTGTGGTAGCGTAGTGCATGTAAATGTGTCAGTAAATAAGAGGTGAGGATAGGACAAGGAAGACGAAGGAAAGATCGCGCGCAGTCCGTGGCCCGTTTGTTACGTAACTGCTCCGGCATGCGCTTTGGGTTGATCGTAGAAACCACGGAAAACTACCGATCAGAGCAGCCGACCGCTAGAATCCTCCTCTAGATAGCGACTGAACTCAACCTAGCTCTCCAGCTAGGGTCGAAAATCCTGCCACCATTGGGACTAGAACATAGGACCTCACGGTCAGAGAGAGTGCAGTGACATCAGTTGATGCCCTGAGCCACCTCTCCCGGTATACTGGCCGGCGTATAAGACGCTTCAAAATGTACCTGTACAAGGGGTGTGTCTTACAGGCAGGTCATAAATTTCTGATGTGCCAAATGATGATATGGCTAGCTGTGATGATTGACTATATCATATTGGCCATATCTTCATGTGACATTCCAGAAATTGCAATTGTCTGTTTGAATTTCTACCTTCTTGAGTCGATACACCTTGGATGCCACCAGCACTAAATTTGTGCGAGGAGGGGTAGGATTCAATGGATAAGATTATCGGTGAGTTCCCTCCAACATACTCCAAATACTACCAAAAAAATATTGCGGATTCCTCTCTCCGCCCGGCGTTGACGCCCATGTTTCCAATTTCGTAATTTTCAGTATTTTATTAATATAGTAACGTAAATTCTAGAAGCATAATTTATTGGTCGCTTATGTGCTCGTAGATAATGTGTTCCTGTTGTGTTAAGTGATGTAAGCGATGATAATGGGGTTGTGAAGTGCTGCTAGCGAGACAGCGGTGATGACGTTAGTGTGTGCAGCAGTGGTGTGGTTGGGAGGCAACAATCTCCAGCAGAGATGATTTCTTGAGTAATTCCTGCTTCCTCTAGGTGAAATTGACCTGCTTAAAGGCCCAACATGTTTCAGAGATGAACTTCAATTATAAAAATTACTACAATTGAATCGAATTAAACACAAGAGATTGGATGTCATTTTGTTTTCGGGATCTGAGTTAATGGCGGGAAACTATTCTTAATGCATAAACTGGATAACTTGCCGGGCATGAAGGTTTGTTGACGGAGGCATCTGTGATGACTGTAGGGGGTCCTTCAACTTTTAGCAACGGCAAGCAAAAATGTTCGATGTCCGAAACTTAAAAACTATTTGTTTGCTCTCCATTAGTTACTGGACCTGGAAAGTTCTTGTCATTTCCGATTCAATTAAGGTCAGCATTTTAAATAACAGATAGTACATAAAATACATGAACGGCAGAGCCAATAGTGACGGCTGCCTTGCTTTAGATGGGGACACCATGTGGATGAAGGAGGCGAGGTGAGATGATTACGGTAGATTGTATCGGAGGTACCGGGTGCAACCTTAATAAGAATGGTGATGATTAACGTGGTGTCTGCAGCTGTGTTTCTGATGTTCACTTGAAATAATAACTTCCTAGGGAAGGCAACATAAGGTAGTCGATAAAAACTTCGATAGTTCTTCACTCCGGTAGAAAGGAAATCCAACAATAAACGCAGAGAGACATGATGTCTTATATCATATTCGAATTTGTTTTATTCTTATAATAATAATAATAATAATAATGACTTTATTTATGTGGCGAGACTCGGGCCATCAGGCCCGCTCTTCCGCCTAACCACGTAATACATAAATTTATAGATAAGAATTGAGATACATTTAGTAAATAAAAACAAATAAATAATAATATTTAGTAATAAGTAAATAATTCAACTTACATATGTCATGCCCCTGGGCTCACAAACGCGACAAGAATACAACGTCCCAGCATTTGCCTTAAGCGACCGGGGAAAACCAGGGAAAACAAAGGCAATGTGCATGCTCTTCAATATTGAGCAACAAAATAATATATTTAAGATAATTTTAAAAACAAACAAACATTACTGACTCTGGATAACTCTAAAGGCGTGCCCGAATATAAATTCTGAGAGATATTAATTTAGCAATACGTATCAAATGTTATTATCTACAACATGTAGTTTTTTTGTACATGTATTATTTGTAAGAATCATAATTAATTTATTTATTGAGAACACTACGCATCTTGTGAACAGTTGTTTTGAAATGAAGACAATGCCTTTTAATTTTACCTCTAATTTCAGGACATTTGATTCTTTAATGGGAACTAAAATTTCATTAATATAAATATTAATTCTATAATTCCATTAATCAATTTTGTCATTAAAAAGGTATTAGAGAGAAATTGAAAGAAATAAGAAGAGTTTACAAATCATAAAGAAGGAAGGATAAAAAGCACCATAAATCGGAAAGACATAACAACAATTGAAACAAACGTCGTGTACGGATTACTAGGCTGTGGCGAGTAAAAAGGATAAATTATTGGAAATCTCAAAAATAAACTATTTTAAATTGTTGTAAATAAACTCACATTTATCGAAGAGTGTAGAAGGTACGATTTTAAAAATACTTTTAAAATATGTATATTATACTGAAATGTCATTTTGGTAACAGAGAAGACTATTATATAATTCTCTTTTCTCAAATTTCTGGTTTTCTCGAATTTCTCTTCGACTGTTGTTAACTTTGACAACATACTTGCAACATTTTTATTGGCATGCTCATCTCAGTCACTTTAATACTCTTGTATTGAGTCACTTATTTGCTGATGAAACGACACCTCTTTCTTCACATAATGTAAATGAGACATCATTTTTATTACAATTTTGATGAATCTCTCTAATGGCTCATGAAGTTTTTGTTGACATGCAATATCCAAGAAATCATTGTCTACCCTATTAAGTACTTCATCTTCCGAGATTGTCATTCGCAAACAACATAAGAATACGAAACGAATTCAGTCATAAGTGAGGAAAGGATACTTTAAAAAGAGTCGTAGCAAGAATTTGTTGACGATCGTAAAAGCACGGTCACCGAAACCTGTTACTTTTACGTATGCATTATCTGCGGCATTCGTCATGATTCACAAGAGATTCGAGGGGGAAAACCCAGAACAGAGCGACTAAAAGTACCGATTTCAAAAAGATATTCGTCTCGACGTCTTGTTTACGACTGCAAGCGGCGTCCGTTACGAGAGGGCCAGTCTCCAGCGACGCTTCTTGCTCGTTTCGCAGGCACCGCCCCGCCCCGCCCCACTCCGCCCCGCCCCACTCCGCCCCGCCCTGCTCCGCCCCGCCCCGCCCCCGTCCCGCCCCGCCCTGCCCGCTCCCCGTCCTGCCTCTCCCCGTCCCGCCCCGCCCCGTCCCGTCCAACCCCACCCAGCCCCGCCCCGCTCCACCCGATCCCGTCCCGTCTCGGACCGCCTCGCCGCGCCTCGCCCCGCCCCGCTCCACTCCCTCTGCCCCGCCCCGCCCTGCCTCTTCCCGCCCCTCCCCGCTCCGCTCCTCACCGCCATGTTCCTCCTCCCCCCCACCCCGCCACCTACCCGCCCCGCCCCGCCCTGCCCCGCGCCACTCCACCCCGCTCCGCTCCGCCGCGCCCCACCCGGTCCCGTCTCGGACCGCCTCGCCGCGCCTCATCCCGTCCCGTTCCATCCAGCCCCGCCCCGCTCCACTCCCTCTGCCCCGCCCCGCCCTGCCTCTTCCCGCTCCCTCCCCGCCCCGCTCCTCACCGCCATGTTCTGCCCCCTCCCGCCCCCACCCCGTCGCCTCGGCAGCCTGTGCTCCCCGTACGTTGAAACGCTCGGCACGCAGTAACCTCCGGACGTCAACAAGACGTCAGTATTTATTTGCTCGGAGCACTCTTGAACCGCGCGCTCGCCCTCAACGACGCGGTCGGCCGGTGGTATGAGTGTGGGGCCGGCGGCGGCGGCGGGAAGGCAGAGGGTGAAGGAGGGAGTGGCGGAGATTGCGGCAGGGGCGTGGGTGGCGGGCCAAAGAAGGCAGCGGGGACACGGTGGCAGGGTGGGGCAAGCGGTGGTGGAAAAGGGGGCGGAGACGGCGAGGAGAGGAGTGGAAACGAGGGCAGGGGCGGTGGAGATGGGGGTGGGGGCGGCGGCGGCGCCTGGCGGGCGGGTTGTATTGTGTACAGTAATTGGATATCCAGCGGGCCGCGTGGGCGAGAGGGGAGGAGGGAGAGGGTGGTCGGCGACGGCGGTCGTGGGGTAGTTCGATCGCTTGTTTTATGGCTCGTAAATTATTTACGGTCGAATTTGGACTGAGGCGGCGAAGATCGAGGCCGCCGGCGCCGCGGTGGGGCCTTGGCCGGTGGGCGGTGGGCGCTGGGGAGGTGGGGCAGTGGGCGATGAGAGTAGGAGTGGAGCGGTGGGCGGTGATAGTAGGGCGTGGTTCGGTGGGCGATGGGCAAGTAACGGGCGTTGGTTCGTGGGGCGTGGGTGGGCGGGCCATGGGTGCCTGGGGGAGGCGTCTGCATTTGGGATGGCGCCGGCGCCAGCGGGAGAACGAGGCGCCAGCACAGGCTGCGGTCGAGGCTGTTGGCTGCGGGCAGCCCGCCGCTTCCAGGAACGGATGTCAGCGGAGGCACCTTAAGTGCTCAGTGTCGTTTGCCTGTCTGTAAATAAGTCTGAAATTGAGAGGGGAAGTGCGGGTGTAAGGGAACAAAAAATAACAGCCACAAAACATTCCAAGCGTCCCAAATATTTGAAAATAAAAAAGCATTTTTTTAAACTTGAAAATTGGGTAAAATGCACTTACGGCACGTACTATAATTACGGGACTTATTACCATAGTAGTTGACGCGCCCGGTATCACTAACAACCAATCAATCAATCAAATCCGTCGGCTCCATCCTATGCCAGCAGATGCGCAAATCAGCCGAGAAAATATCTTGTTCCTTGGAGAACACATTCGGAATGTGACATTCCGTTTCATCTCCGTCTCCGCAACAGCCAGTTTGTATACATCAAGTGACAAAACTTTTTATCGAGACGTACACACAACATCTTTCACGGCGTGTGTTAGTCCCACCCCATCGAGGGTCGTGAATCGCACGTCTGAATTAACCACCACGTCAATATGTTTTAACGCTCTCGACGCACGCGATTTTCCAACATATCTCCTCGCAGGTCCAGATGTAATGACATGATATGAGGGATTATGTATCGGGAGAAAGATGAGCTCCGGGTTGATTACAAAAAGTGATTTTTTTTTGAGCCCTTGATGAAAGTTCCGTTACATCTTAACAGAGGCTACACAGCCCAGCACTCAGTCGGTCGTCGCCATGCGGAGGTTGGGGAAGGGTTGCAGGCAGCGGTGGCGGCAAAGGCGAAGACGAAGGCACATAGGCTGGCGGTGGGTTGCTCGGTTCGGCACGGCGTCGATTCCCGTCTCGGTCAACCCGAAGGCAACCGTAGAGTTGGGCGCTGGCGATCACTACCGCGCTGATGAAGAGCGGGAAACAAGCGACAACTTCTGAGGCCGTACGCGGTCTTGTAAACAGCCAGGCGAGTCTATCCCAGTGTCAGCGGGGGTGGCGTTGCCCTGGTTCGGGAGCACTCACAGGGGTGCGGGGGTGGCGAGCGATCAGCCTACACATCTGGACACCATACCAGCGCGGTCCGAGCGGAGGGCGAGCGGTGAGGGGCGCAAGATGGCGTTTCCTCACTACACAGCCGCACGTTCAATTAGGATCATTACTACTTGAATTCTTCTTGATCAACACTGTCTCTCCATGGCGTCTATCAAGTCATAACTGCAATGTTTGCCCAACTATAATACCACAACCACGCCGCCGACCGCGATTTCAAATTGGTCTTCACTTCAGACCGGTCACGGAAGGGCAACAAACAATTTACCAGTGCGTATCAGACTGTCCAGTGTGACGGGCAAAGGTATCAACTGATGTCACTGTAATGCCTCTAACCAGGAGGTCCTAGAGTTGGAATCCTGACGGTGGCAGGATCTTCAATTGTCAGTACTGTTTTCAGCGTGGCCAAATTCCAGTTTTAGCTTGTCAGCTAGGTCAAATTCATCCGCTGTCTGAAGGAGAATTGTAGTGGCCGGCTGCTTTGATAGGTAGTTTTCCGTGGTTTCTCCGATCAACACCAAGCGAATGCCGGAGCAGAACCCTAAGAAACGGGCCACGGACCGCGCGCGATTCGGACCGCGTATTGATCGGAGAAACCACGGAAAACTACAATTATCCTCCAGACAGTTATTGAATTCGACCGAGCTGAAAGCTAGGACAAGGACTCGAACCTAGGACCTCCAGGTCAAAGGCGCTGCAGTGACATCAGTTGATGTAATGAGCTACCGCTCATTATACCGTCTCGAGAATTGTTCCAGAGTAATATTCTGCCAGTCAACTAAAAGCGACTGCAAGTTCGCTTCAAATAAAAAAATTCAGTACCAGTTTCACTGCCTCCAATTTCAAGTGTTTAAAATCACGGCAAAGAATTCACTGCTAGAACTTAAAATAATCACTGACGAGATTATTTGCTAATTTAAAGTTTATTTTGTATATTATTTCTTGTTGATGAACGAAAATTACTTCTAATTCACCTTCTTACTTCCGAATAGAAATCCCCGGCGGACTTACGGAATTCCAAGACCACATTTCAAACTATAAGTCACCCACATAGTAATTCAATAATCCTCCCTCAGGGTCTAGATCCCAAAGCGACTCGCGTATCTGAAAAAAACAACGCAGAAACTGAGATCTTGAGTGAGGTTTTGTTGCTAACTCCTCTGTGTACCCCTATATGACGATTTGTAACCAACTGTATTTCCTATCCATTTCCAAAACACGGCATTCTGGGATGCCTTGTAGCTCTCTTTACCCACATCCACAATCAAGGTTTCTATCCCAATGTGCTCACATATAAATCCAGGCCTTGTATGAGGGTGTGCAGCCCATGGCACCCACCGGGAGAAGTGGCTGTGCATCAACTGATGTCACTGCAGTGCCTCTGACCGGGAGGTCCTAGGTTACACTCCCCACGGTGGCAGGATTTACGACACTAGCTTTTCAGCTAGGTCGAATTCAGTCGCTGTCTGGAGGAGAATTGTAGAGGCCGGCTGCTCTGATCGGTAGTTTTCCGTGGTTTTTCCGATCAACACCAGGTGAATACCGGAGCAGTACCTTAACAAACGGGCCACGGACCGTGCGCGATCTGTCCTTCCCATTCCTTGTCCTATCCTCTCCCCTTACACACAGACACTAACATGCACTACACTATACCACACATGAAGGAAGACCGGTCGGGAGATTAGAGCTTCTCCCGGCTGGAGCGGTGCCCCGCTGATGGGAGATACCTGGTTGGGGAAAACCGGCTAGCCGCCGTTAGCCGGCGCCGGATTTCGCCATCCAACTGAGGAAGATCACAGCCATCTCATGAAAAAATCATGTACTACATTTGCGGAATGATGACCTCGGTAGTTGACGTGCCGGGGAGCACTGCCAACCAACGCATTGCACCCGAACATGAAGGCGTCGAGTGCGAGTGTGTGGCCCACTGTGCGGGGCATGTGAGCCGTGGCAGTGTGACCCCGCACGGGGGCGACCGTTTGGCCCCTCGCCCGCCGCGCCGCCCGCCGTCTTTTAATGCGCGTCATGGCTAGACGCTCGTCTGGGAACAAGCGCTAGGGGCAAAGCGACAGGGGGAGCTTAATCACGAGAGCCTCTGCGAACAGACGCCCGGCCAGACGGCCGCCGCTCCACGCGCTTATAGGACAGCGCGCCTTCCGCACGATCCCGCGTCTTCACTCCGGTGGTGACATGGTGGAAGGTTAATCCGGCGCACCGATTTTTGCTCTTTCTGCGCACTACCAGTTGACGTCACGAACCACGTGGCCGCAACACGGATACTTCGTTTGAAAAACCAGAACTGTCGCTGCCCGCCATGTTGCATGGAAAGCGAGAAGTGTTGAGAAACATTTTGAAAGTGGCTTAAAGAGCCAATTTTCAGCGGTGACAACCAAATATAACACGATGAAGGTGTAATTGAAATAAAAGATGTATTTTTTTAAAATCTTCATATATGTGTTTCGACATGTAACGACAACGCAAACTGGTGCCTGAAGCTCATAGGCTGAAGTCGCATATAATGGGCAATATCTTGCCACCATGGGCAGTTGCATGATGGAAAGACATGGGTGAGCTGTGAAAAGAAAAGAAATGACATTTCATTAAAATCCGCCCCTATTTATTAATTTAACTCATAAAAAATTACCACTGTACAGAAAGACGCTATGACCGATTGTGAAAGGCGAGTATAGGAGGAGCGGGTAGGTGATCGAGACCAGGAAACACCTTAAATATTATATTGCTGAGCACGTGATCTCTGTATGATCATATTTTGACATAACTTACATCGTAAATTGTCAGTTTTCAATAGTCCAAAATTCGGATGTTAGTCAACAAGAATATATTTTGCTTTTGACATATGTGAGGTAATTGTTCGACATTCTGCCACATCGGTAGATGAAACCCTTGACTTCACTTGAAACTGACATAAACTTTATCATTTTAAATTGCTTTCTTGCTGTGCAGTGATTGACGCATGGTTACCCCACCAACGAACAACGTTTCGTAATCCATTCTTTATGGTTCAAGGTAAACTAGCAGGTGAAGTCCATAGAGCACTTTCAGAACAATACAATGGATGTGCTTTACCGCGGCAAAGAGAAATGCGGACCAGCAAATATGAAGTGTGTGGACACTGCTAGATGTCTAGCCACCTAATATTTCCAAGGACGAATTCAAAAAATATTTCATGGGAGAAAATTTCAATTCGAAGTTCCCTTCCAACAGTTGAAATATAGTAATTTTTTATTAGTTGTAATACATTTTAAAAATTGAAAAAAGATCCTTATTGACTTAGTAATAGCAATATTATTTCACTTTGTTTTGATTCTCGGAAGTACTTCTATTCTGGGTAAGTTTCGTTTGCCACAACTGGGATATTCACATATTCAACTATTCTGAGACTCCAAACACAATGTTAATTAGAACTGTTGGTTGTAAATTTAGTGGAAACACCTTCCGAATTCGCATTTTTGTTTTTTATAAATTTTATTTTTCGGTAGATAGTATGCTATTTGAAAACAATTGTGCGCATCTGTTATTAAACGTTGAATAGTGATTTTTATTCCTGCTTTATATTGCCTCTCATGAGTTTTGATGGGATAAAAAGCATTAAAACCTAACATTTGGTATTTTAGAAACCCACTCTTCAAACTCTCTATGCATTGGGGGAATATACTACGCGAACTAAAAGGAATGTGTGATTTCCTACGCCGCTCAATGCTCTATGACAGAATGTTATTACTCGCACGTCGATGAGAAGGAGTGCTGTTGAATGGCTTGTTGGAATTGTGTGCTGAACTGTGAAAGTGGAGAGCGATATATAGTATTCGCGTGAAGTGTTACAGCAAACAGTCGATGTTATTCAAATCTCGACATACGAATGAGGGAGATGCATTTATGAATTTGTACCTGTCGCAAATGTAGGATTGACGGCAAACTAATATCTATTCATAAATATTCCAGCTGAATTTATCATTCTTTTAGTTTGTTGTATTGCACAGACAATTCATTTCATCTGAACGTTTGGGAATTTTGGCACTGTTAGTGATTCTAGTCCAAAGAGTAATTAGAATAAATCAATTCCAATGAAATAGAAAAAATAGTGATTCTAGTCCAAAGAGTAATTATAATAAATCAATTCCAATGAAATAGAAAAAATAAAGTAATGTTTGCGAACACTGGTCACTTATTTTACTCCAGAGTAGATTCTATTCCATAGAGGAATAAAAATTCTCGTGTTATGAAAAGAAATTGACAAAAAATCTCAGATGTAATTTCAATTCTCATATGATGTCAACAATATATTGTTTTCTTTCGAAGAAAGCATTCTTCTGTTATGACACTTTTGTAGGTTACAGAATTTCTAAGCCATAAAATAAAAGGTACTGAATAGTCCTGCACGAAACTATTTTGCTCGAGCACCGCGGCAGTTAGCAGAAAATCCGCTACGCGTCAACCCAATAGAACAGTATTTTGCTCGGCCGCGACACACCGAGCGAAATATGCTCGGCCTTCAAACCCGAGCATCGGATGCTCGGCTAGAGCTATATTTTTTTGTCCGATTTGCCCAACAATAAAAGAAAAGATTTCTAAGATGATTTGACAGAACAATGATGAAAGCAAACGAAGGTAACTATATTGCGTTTACTTCAGAAACTTTCTACCCCAAAACATAAATAAGGATAAGAAAAATATAGTGTTTTTTTTAGTCGGTTATTTAAGGTCGCATCAACATCTAGTTCATTAGCGAACACTATTGGTGTTAACGGTACGGTACTATGAAGATGAAACGATATGATGATGATGATAAGGGGTGAAAGGACTAACACAACTACGACCATGCCCGAGGCGGGACTCGAACCCGCAACCTTGCGGTCCGAGATCAGTCCGACACTACTGCCTTAGCGATCTCGGCCACCGGGCCTACATAGTGTCTTTCTAAATGCCTCCTTTACACATTTAAATGCCTATTTAAATTTTTAAATGCCTATTTGATCTGCCTATTTCTACAGTTTTTCCTGCCTATAAATCCGCAGCTTACAGATATTGTGATTCATATATTATTATTATTATTATTATTATTATTATTATTATTATTATTATTATTCATTTTATACGTTATTTGGATTACGTTGTTCAGCAATATGTATTAACATACTGATGTTTACATTGGTTAGTTGGCATCAGTTGGTATTCCTTAAATATTTCTGTTTGTCAACTTTATCAATGCCGCCTAGATATCTAGGTGGTGTTGACTGTACTGTGGTACTGTGACTGTACATTGAATCGTACTTTGGTTATCTAAACAGTGTTTCGTAAGTATATTGAAATTTGTTAGTGTCCGTTTGAACAGAGTAGTGTCCGCTTTGTGTATATGAATCATTTCTGACCTAAGACGTTTTCTGTGGTTCTTTTCTTTGGCTTATATTATAACCTCATTCCAGTTCATAATGTGTTGGTATTATAATGGGTGTTTAGTGATTTTGTTGTGCTTATATTGTGGCAGTTTGAAGTTATTCATGTGTTCCTTAATTCTAATATTCAGTTCTTGTCCCTATGTATTCAGCTTTACACCTACTATTAATCTGACATACTATGTTGTAGATGTCATTCTCGTGTATGGGTTCTTTTTCCTTGCAATGAACTGGTTTGATTTATTATTCATTTTAGTATATACCACTCTTATATTGTGACCCAACAAAACGTTTTTAAATTTGTTAGCTGTTTTTTATTTTATTTTTTTTTTTCAAAGTAAGGTAAGGGTATAGTGTTACCCTAATCCTTATCTACCATTGTGTATTGCTAATATGCTTTTGTTCATTCTATCTTTAATATGTTTCTGCTATACCTTTTGGATAGTTGTTATTCTTAAGAATTTTTAAGATATTTACTTAAATTTTCTTAATGAAATTAGGCATGCGACAGTTGGATGGCTCTGTCAACCAAGTTATATACTATTGCTGTTTTTTGTTTCATGGGGTGATTAGAAAGATAATTTAAAACTTTCCACTGTCAGTAGGATTTTGATACCAATTAGTAATAGCTTTGCCATTATTATCATTAATGATGATTAGATCTACAAAATTAATTTGGTTGTGGTTTTCCATTTTATGAGTAAAAGTTAGGTTAGTATCATAGGTATTAAAAGTCTAGAGAATGTTTGCTAATTTTTGAGTTGGTACAATATGCCATCTACGTACCTGACACAAGATTGGTGTAAAATCAAGTTTATTTATACTCCTTTTCCAAATCTCTCATGACTAGTTCTGACATTATTGGGGACAAGGGAGAACCCATAGGAGTGCCACATATTTGTTTAGCAAAAATTATTATTGTTTAGTGTGAGCCCAATAGCTATTTCCAATTCACTTATTGGAATTTGGAAATTGGAGGTTACCTTATTCCATCTTTTATCCAAGCTTTGACAGATAAGGATATATGATATGCTAGTGAATAGGTTTTTCACAAAAAGGACCCCATAATGTGGTCTGGGAGAATTTTTATATTTTAAATTCTGTTGACTAGGTCTAAAGACTTTTTTATTGTGTGATTAGGTTCATTTAACATAAATTTTAATTTATTCAATATAATTTAGTAAATTCATACCTTGATGAATTTATGCTAGATAATGTTATGACGACTCTATAACTGCTATCCTCTTTGTGAATTTTTGGTAGTCTGTTAGCTCTAAGCTATTATTGTGGAGATAAACTCAATCTATAAAAAGTTGGTAAATTTATATAATTGTTTGTTTTCAATCTTTGTAATATTTCTTTCAGGTCTTTATTCATTTGATTTATAGTTTTCTTATTAAGTTGTGTGTAAGTGTGACTGTCACTTAACATATTCTGCACTGTATTGTAATAATTTTTACTAATAGCTACTATTGAACCCCCTTTGTCTGCCTTAGTGATTATTGTTTATTATTGTTTTAAAAAGTTTTGGTCTCTTCGTACCATTTTTTGTAGGTAATACTTATATGAACATTAACTTATAGGAACATTATTCACGAGATAAATTCACGAGATATCAAGATCAGTCATAGCAATGTCAAATTAGAATTGCGATAAAAAATTAAAGTTGGTAAATTTCGTAACGTTTCATTTACCACATCATATAAAACCAATCAATTCTTAACATTTAAATATATTAGACATCAAGACTTTCACCTCTTATCTATCTATCTTCAGGGACAGCAAGAAAGAACGTTAAATCGAAATTGGAAACAGAAGAGATGTTCAATATTCTTTCGATCGTTCTTCAGATCCACGGGGTAGTGAACTTTGCTTGTCGACAGCACAGTGGACAGTTTCTCAGCGGTGATTCCAGGGAAGAGGTAAGAAGCCAGTCTCGCTTTGTATCGCGGAAAGGGAAAGAGGGGACGGGGGAGGGGGCGAAAAGGTGTTTGACACCCGCCGGGTCCGGCGCGAGCCCTGAAGCCCTCTCCAAACTTCTCGATCTCCCAAGCCCTGGATTAGCGCTCGGCGCGGCGCTGATGGCAACCCTGGCGACCGGAAGGGGAGGGGGTCGCCCAGAGACGGCCTGCCACCACCTCCCCTCCTCCTCCAACCCCGATACCTTAACGTCACTTTGCTTCCCCAGTTGGAACTAGTTCTTTTGTTCAAGTGCCAGGTATTAGTTGTTCAAGAGTCGTAAGACTGGCAACCGGTTGGTATTTCTGTTCCTGTCCAATGAAATGTTTCTCAGTGCGGAAAACTGACTAATCTAGATTCAGAAACTAACGCTCAGAACCAGTGGTAATTGTTTTTATGCACGAAATTAACACAAAAGAACATTAAAATAGCTAACACCGCTTTATTTTCTAGAGAATTCCACTCATCTGCGCCAACGATGAAAAGACGTTAAATCCCACAGCCCGTGATTTTGTCATTGTGTAGTACGCGTCGCCAAAATGACATGATGATTTTAATGGGCAAGTGCACCAACATTGGTTAAAATTTAACTCACGTTAAATGTTAACTTAACGGCCGTTATCTCAGATTTCTGATGCACCAAAGTTTAACGCTCGTTAAATATTTCTTAGCTGCCGTTAAATTTAATCGGGCATTTTTGTCCCGTTTGCAGTTTTAACGGGAGATAGTAGTGAATTTTCAATGGCGTACAGAACAGTGTGTGACGATCGTAAATTCGACTAAATGTTATATGATTATTATTTGTTTCATCAAAGAACTCAAAGGACAATTGTGATGGATAGAGGTGATCCTTTCAATGACTACAGTGATAGGAAGTTTCAAGAAAGATTTCGTTTATCCATAATATAGATAATAAAATATAGATATATGTTTATAATGTTACTTTTTATAATTCTGCTCTTGATAATTGTGTATTTAAATAAAATTCATCATAAGAGTCTCTATTTTGTTTATATAGATCTCGCAGTACCCACTTATATCGCAAATAAATATTTTTGACTGTAATATGGACTCTCCATCTACTAGGGAATTTCTCGCTCTAACCACCTTAAACTCACGCGAGGAAGGTCAAAAAGCATCTATAACCGACAATCGAGTTCGTAAGAAAGTGCGTTCAGTAATGGGAAGCACAATTTTAACGTTCCTTTGCTCAATCCCACTAGTTAACAACCGTTACCGATGGTGCATCTGTTTTTCGAGTTAACAGCCATTAAAATTTTACGTTCGTTTCTAAACAAGACATTTTAACTTAGGTCGTTGCACTTGGCCATAAGTGTTTCAGTACTTTTCATTGTGTGACTAAACGTTAATTCTTCGTTCTTTCTGACTCTTCATGAAATGAGTTGAAAATTAAAACTGTGACATTTACAAAACAATCTCAAACAGTCTTGATGTCGTTAAAAATCCGTTTAACTTTTCGCCGATTCCTTGACGTTCCTTGGATTCTTTTCACACATTTAAAAAAAATGGACTACACTACGATGGCCTGGCCACTGTCACAACCGCTTCAATTTTATTTTTTCCCATTTCGGCGAATCACTAGAGAGTACTAAGCAATCTGAATAAGGACATAAATAACAATATTTTTAACAAATGCTTAAAATTTTGTTCTTCTTTCATCTGGGACACGTTTGTTGCGAATTAAAGTATGCTGCTTTACATCAAAGGGATCACTAACCTTCCTCCCCAGCAAACTGTTTCCAAACAAATTAGACAGAAACTTTGTAAAAGAGAATACACTGGTATATTTTGCACGGATTGCTGATTGCCTGATCCTGGCTTCCAGAATTAAATATGTGACGTACAGCACAATGGTATTACGATCAAAGAAACATAAAATCCTCTTTCAACTGAAAGCGTTTTGTTGTAAATTGACAAATATTTACCAAGTGTTCAAGAATGTAATAGACATACTTCGAGGTGAAAATATTAAAATGAATAAGATGAATCTTGTAATCGAGGTATGTCAATGTCGCAAGCGTGGTAACTAGCTTACTAGAGTTCGCGGGGCAATGTGTCCAGAGCAACTGGCTCAATTTTTTAATTATTCAAATCACGGGGATTACCACTCTACAGGTGAGTGTTAGCTTTTATTTACGTAATATCATAGAAGGATGCACTACAGTGGCCCGAAGGAACGAGTTACTGCAAATTAACGCACCATCATATCTCTATTTCTGAGCTACCCCGTTAGGTACCTCTACGACGACAGATATTAAATTTATGAAATTGAAGTTAAAAGGAAGTCAGATATAGAGTGAGTGGCGAGAAAATTATTTCTCTAGGTTATGGGGGACGGAACAGATCTTTTGGAAGACAGAATTTAATTCTTTTAGAGGCAACACTGGTTGTACGGAGGTTAAAATGGCTTGTGCATGGGTCAGTTTGGAAGTTAGAGAAGAATTTGGACGACAGGAAGGAAATTTAATTTGAAATTAGTTCTATGTCTAGATTTCTATGAAGTTGTCTGTTAATTATATACCACGTGGCGTTGGTGATTGTGCGTAGCACTTTATTTTGGAAGGTTTGCAAGGGATCCGGACCGGAAGAAGCGGCACCTCCCCAAATTGGGGCTGCGTAAGTTATTAAGTCTCGGGACTGATTTATAGAGGAACAGAATTTTCTATTTTTAGTGATGATTTTTTATTAATAAGTGGATATAATTTGAGTAGGGCTCAATCAGTTTTATTCAGTTTATGAATAATTTGAGGTTTCCATGCGAGACGAGTATCCAGGAAGATGCCTAGGAATTTTATTTGAAGGGGCCCTTGTGGTCGGGTAGTTATTTACTTTTAAAGGGGGAGGGATTCAAAAGTAATGGTTACACAAATGCACGGAATTGACGGCATGTCGCTGGATACCTAGCCCTAGACAGCCGTTTGGAGAAGACTTTTGGATGTGGCTCAAAATGTCTAAATGTAGCTATATTAAATCCCGCTTCCTTTGCTAAAGCAAAAAAATGTTTCATTAAATGAAATATATGTCAGACTTCAAATCACGGTAAAATAACGGTAAAATTAAATATTTTGAATCGAAGGTCATCATTCTGAATCATGATTTCGTAATCTGCTTACTTAAGGGTGCAATAATTGCATTAACGTCTTGTGTTCAAGTTAGGAGGTTTGAGAGACAAAGATTCTCCTTGTTAAAAGAGTTGTACGTCCGTAAGCGAGAATTATTCATTTATAGAAACTTGTTAATTTGTTTTACATTATTGCTGTACTCAGCAAATAACTGAATTATTTAATAAAACAACACACAACAAAAACAACACAACACAAACGAATTCGTCATTTGAACACATTCATGACACTTTATACAAAGCAGAATTTAAATTTGCTTTGCGGCGAGCTTCCCAGTCAGGCAAGTAGCTCGTGTGGGCGCTATTTGACATGTTTGACGTAATGATGACAGCTGTATAAAGCTGAACTCTTCAGAAGAAAAATTCAGAAGTTATTATAATTATGTATTAGGTAGGCCTAATGAAGTTACAATTTAAAATTTACATTTTCATTTCCAAATTTTTTTCAGTATGCAAATTTGTACTAGTTTTCTAAATGCCTCTGTGTCTATAGACTTGCCTTTTTTCTTTAATAATACCTTAAAGATTTTCTCTGCACAATTATCACTGCAAATAGTTCCCTTTATATGAGAAATACTTGGGATATGTTATTGAGAAGTGCAACGGATCCAATGTCAAGCGCCTATAAGTCTGTCTGAGATATTTGAAAAGAATATCACGCTTTTTCCGCTGAATACCTCAAAGCATGACACTCCTAGCACGTACTCTCTCAGGAGAGGACAACTCCTATCTTGAATTTTAATTTTGTGAGAACCCAGCAATACTCTTAAATTTGCTCTCGCAGCACAGGAGGAAAAGGCAGGAAACGAATGGCCGGTTGCAGCGGAGAATATCAAGTGACTCAATTTCCCTGTACATTCATGTCTTCCTATGTCGACGCAACATCGTTTGAAATAGCACCATGAGGAAAGATGATTTTACTTTCCTTCACATTTGTCATTCACACAAAATTGTGACGATGTGACAAAAATGCATTTTGTTCAATCGTGAAGTGCGATAGTTTCGATGTATCTGAACTGCATAGAAGCGTTTGTATTTGTGCTCGGGGTTGGCATCGTAAATGTGTGTTCTGTTTTTAGGGAAGTTGCACTTTAATCCACTTCTTAAGTTTCTCCATTGGGATTTGCAAACTCTAGGGAATTTAAGAATATAACGTTTTAGATAAACAGAAGAAAATCGAAAATTGCACTCTTCTTTAATAATCAACATGACGAGAATCGAATTTTGAAAAAAATATTTATGATGTGATAAGGAAAATTACATACATTCATTGACATGTTCTAGATAGTAACATCTTGTAAAAGCATTTTTTTCCCTGAAAATTGCCAAGTGAAAATTAATGGTATTAAAATTAATGAAGCAAATTAACAAAAATCTGATGTTCTAAATTGCATGCTCTCTAATCATCTGACACAAATACCTCGAACATAAAAATTTAAATTTCCGCAATAATTCAATAATCACATACCAACGTTTAATAAATTCGATATAGTGGTTATATTTTAATTCATATGTCTATGCTCAATGAACACAATGTGTAATCAAACTGAGCTTTGCTGTGGATTGTGTTGTGGAGAAAGTATGTATAAAGAAAATACTGCTGTATAAAGAAAATACTTTTTTTACACGCCGTGCGCGAAACATGGTTTCTTGTGCGTGTTTTCTGTGTGCGAAACAGATATTTTTTTCATTTTAATAGTGAGCGAAACATTACTTACAATCGTAGTATGCGAAACATCCTTGGCGCACGGCTTATTACGAGTACAAAAAAGTAAACTAAACACATACACAAGGTGATTCGTGTTCTTATTACGTAACTTACTAATTTATCCAATATTTTCGCGCAAAATAGAATGTACGTTATGTAACATTTTTTCATAGCAAATTTTTGTATGTTTATACTCGCGTACCCAATTTCTAGAGGAGGCAAGTGCACCTACCTGCCCTATCCACGCCCATGGTTTTAGAAGTTGTGTACGGTTTCAACCCCTCCGAGGCCGAGAGAATATTCCGACGATTTCAACATTTAGCTCTTGACCACGTACTTAATTATTTCCTAAGTTCCGGCGTCGTCGTGTTTCCGCGTGGTGGAATGCGCTTGTGCCGCAGGAAGGGTCCCGAGGACTCCGTCGGGAGAGCTTCTTGGCGTCGAGGGCCGCCCCGCCCCCTCCGTCCCGCTCTGCCCCGCCCCGCCCCCGGCTCGCCCTGTCCTGCCCCGGCCCGCCCCGCTCCGCCCCGCTCCACCCGCCCCGCTTCGCCCAGCCCCGCGCCGCCCCGCGCCGCCCCGCGCCGCCCCGCGCCGCCCCGCGCCGCCCCGCCCCGCCCCGCCCCGGTCCGCTCCACCCGCCCCGGTCCGCCCCGCAGCCCCGCCCCGCCCCGCCCCGCCACTTCCCGCCCCGCCCCGCCCCGCCCCGCCCCGCCCCGCCCCGCCCCGACGAGCGCGGCGTCTTGGACTTCAAAGGGGCGACGCCGCCTCTGCCTCTGCCCGGCGCCAAGGGCCTCTTGCGAGTGTCCTGGCCACGCCCCTTGTTCCCATCCCCGTCCTTCACCGTGCACCTTCTCGAATAAAACCCCGACATTCAAAGGACCCACTCCATCCTCTCTACTCAGATTCTTGTCCATTGGCACTTAAAATACACGGCATAGTATTTACAAAATTTTGAATACTTTCTGGAGTTACCTTACACTTCCTACTCCATTTGTGTTATAGCTCAGCGTTGCTTCTACAGCATTGTTGTCTAAGAAGTCATAGGTTCGAGTTCCGGCGGTGACGGTTTTTCGAAACTATCTACAGTCGACTCCGGTTGTAGTGAACTTCTGGGGACTAATGTTTTTGGTTCACTGTATCAGAGGTTCACTATATCCGAAGTTGTCGAAATGAAATAGATTGTCTCCATAATGATTGATTTTATTAATATATAGATGAAGCAAAATTCATTAAGAGCACGAGGTAAAAATTTTAATTTTAATTCGACCTAAAAAAACAATTATTTTTAATTGTTTGATGCGTACTTTTTAATTACTAATTTCCCTAGATCCTACTCCAGTGCTCGTGCTCTCTCCATACTTGATTCTGCATTGTCCATTATCTCTATGAATCCACCTCGTATATGAACTGACCATCCCAGGCTTCGAAGGCCCTTTTACTCTTCTAATAACACGAGATTCTTTCGGTAGTGCAATGGCACACACAAGCGGTTAATGAAACCGCTCGCTTTTCTGCCCGGTGGGGTGGATGTCGCGCGATTCTTGTGGCCTTCCTTTGATTCCGCTGTGAAACTGAATAATCTAAGGTCATCAGTAGGGGAGCGGTTTTTGATGACCTAAAACATCGCCAAAAATGATCAACAAAATACTTTTAAAATGCTTTAAAATGCCCTAAAAAGCAAACAAAACTGACGTACAAAATCTTATGAAAACCAGTTCGGATGAACAACTCAAGCTGTTGGATACATTACTGATGTAATCGAGGCTTCTTCCATTCGTTAGGGTGAAAGCTTGCAAACTTTTGGTTTGGACTGTTCTTTTAACAGAAAATCTCTGTCTTTAGTAATCCCGAAATCCCGGCCAGCCAGCACCAAATCTGAAGTTCCAGAGGAGAAAAAGATTCCGATACTTTCCGTGCGATTTAACATGCACTGTCCTTGTGAGACCAAAGACCTCAGTTGACGTGCTGAAAATCAGTAATCACTCACCCAGACTTCTTAAATGTATTGTATGAATTGCACAATTTATTTTAATATCAAAGATTGTAAATCAATGAATATATTAACGTACGGATGTAATGATTATTTATATACGATTTAATTTAACTACTAGTACACTCAAAACCTTCAACGATTCTGAATTGTCGTGTAAGGCTAAATATTTTTTTATGAAAAGAAACTTGCACAGTGGCGCGGCTCAAAAACAATGGAGCAGAGTTCCCGCTGCCCACACTATCGCTCCTTCCAATACCAGACAGGAGGTAGTCGTGTATCAAGACTCAGAATCACCTACATTCCATTAACAGTATCCTCTCAATACTCTTCATATTTTTTGTTCACTTGTAGTTCGTTCAACAAGTCCATAGTTTCCTTTAAAGTCCCTAAGAATTGGATGCCCACAAGATTTTTTTCCCAATTACATCCATTTGGAAAGGTATGTTGAATCATCTGTCCCAAAGTACTGTTCGCAGAACATGTTGTTCCATTGTGTAAACCTATTTTTTGTCCACAGATATATTGTTTACTTTAAGATTATTATTTTACATTACAGACTGAATATCTTTCTATTCACTTGGAAACCACACCATAAATATTTGTAAAAATCGTAAGAACAATGCTTGATTTATAAAATTTTAGGGCTTGGAACGCGGACGAAATTGTTTATTATTAATTTGATATAAATTTTTATATATTTATACTTAACCTAATAATTAAAAATCATACTTAAAAACAATTAGTAACATTGACTCTTGTGAATGTAACGATAATAATAGGTAATAAAAAATAGAGTTTACAATGATTTTTAACGTTTTTTACTAATAATTTTATTGCGTTCGTAGAAATGTTGTAGAAATTTACGTTCGTGAAAATGTGGAAAATTATTTAATTTTGAATTTACGAAAGTTGGTCATTCTGAAAATCGAAGTTGAAGTGTTTGCGTTTTTTTCGAGGTACCGGAACACTGTTCCGTCACATTCCGCCAGAAATCAAGCCATCCATTAGAATATTGCTGATTTTTTTTTAATTGTGCGTGCACAAAATTATAAAAAAGCTTTAGATAGAATGGAAAAAAGATGTGAGCGCAAAAACGTTTGCTAAAATTCCACCAAGTTATCGTCGTCCCAAGATTGATGTGAATTACGTGGAGTTATCTTTAATGACGGTTGAAGAATTGTGAAGAGTTATGAAAGAAATTAGAGTGGGAGGAACTTCAAGATGAAATAAGAAGCTACTAGAACGGCTGCTCTTGTTACACTTCAACCAATTGCACACTCGCAGTGATATCAATATTCTCTGAATAGGAAGCCAAGTGTGATCGAGAATTGTGTGAGAGAAAAGAGTGTTTAAAAACTTCTAAGCATTTGTCTTAATTTAAATCCTAGCGCACACTAGTGAATTCAGTATTCACTTCTATACATCGGAGATATTTCTGTCAGCGGGAATTTTAAATTACGGTTACAATGCAATTCGAAAAAATGAACTCTTCCATGCAGAGTATTATTGATATTTTAACCAGTATTAAAACCGACTTCCGTTGTGTAAGTCATCCACTATTTCAATTGAGCGAGAATTGTATAATTATTTATATTTTGTTATATGATACACTTGACTTTCATAGTGCTCTTCCGAGCTTTTAGAGTGGGCATGATTATCTCATTTTCCAGACATTAATTCGTCCGCTCCTTCTCAGACATCTCTGGTGCTACTCTCGACTAGCCTCTTTACTTCTGTTTATTAGTGCATTCTCTCTCTAAAAAGACGTTGCCCTCAAGTGCTGAGACATGGTTCAAGAAGAGGGTGATAATTTTAAGTGGTCGTTTTTATATTAATTCGGTGGGTTGTTGACCCCTTTGAATTATACTCTCATCTACTGCCGTTTCTCCACGCACCAGAAAAAAGAATTCACACTCTCGAGTGAGGAAGATCTACAAAGTTGGCGTGAAGTGTGCGTAGAAGTGTAGGAATGAAAAAACCTTATCTGACTCCACAGCTGTTGGAGACAGATATAGAGCAAAAAATGCAAATTACAAATATATTCCACATCTAAGATAAAATAAATAATTGTACGGTAAAAAGAGCGTCAATATTTGTGCTTTGAGTTAGCAAATCGTCATTTTTTGTATATTCGAAACATTGTTTATTGAAGATATTGTTCACTCCTGTTATTATTTCTACTGATTTGGTCGTAATTCGCCGCGAGTTAAGAATTCAATTCGATTTTGAGGTGTATTAAAATACCAATAAAATAAAATAAAGTGATTTTGTATTATTTCACTAGGTCCATCAGATGCAGCGGCTGAGGTGGCTCAGGGCATTAACTTGCGTCATTGCAGTGCCTCTGACCGGAATGTCATAGGGTTCGAGTCTTGATGGTGGCAGGATTTTCAACACAAACTACATAGAGCTAGGGTGCGTTCAGCCGCTGTCTGGAGGGGAATTCTAAGAGACCGGCGGCTCTGATCGGTAGTTTTGCGTGGTTTCTCCGATCAACACCAGGCGAATGCCGGAGCAAACGGGACACGGACCGCGCGCGATCTTTGATACCTCTTCCTTGTCCTATCCTCTCCACTTACACTAACATGCGGTACATTACCACACATGCCGGGAGAGTAGTCGGAAGCTTGAATTTTTTCCCGGCTGAGACTGTGCCCCGCTGGTGGGAGAGTCCTGGTTAGGGGGAAACCCCACTAGCCGACGGTAGGTCGACGCCGGATCTCGCCATCCAGCGGGGGAAGATCACCGCCATCTCCCTAGAAAAAACATGCACTACACTAACGGGACTAATGACCAAAGCAGTTGACGCGCCCGGAAACACGAAATAATTAACCAATCAATCAATCATTCCGTCCGGAGTAAACGTTGGGAGAGGAATGTTCTCTATACTTCCGAATACCTAATACAATACCTTTCAGTTTTATCTTTATTTACTGGTTCTCATACCATCCCACCGTTATAACGCCTAAAATCACACATTTAATTCCGAAAGTATTTTCGTCCGTCTTGGTGATGGGTAGAAAGAGCGTTTCGCGTGTGGGGCGCTCCAGATGTCCACGCGGTGGCAGGTCGCGTCGCCCAGCTCCGCTCAGCTCGCGCTAAAAATTTAACACGCAAATCCCATCTTTGGAGGCGGCGGCGCCGCTCAGAGGGCGACGCCGGCCGCCCGCAGCACCTGCAGGCGCCGCAGCCGCGCGGGAGAGGGCGGCGGCCGGGCATTTTTCCCTTTGAAAGCCCGCCCCTGCCACGCCCCCTGTCGCCACCGCCGCCGTCTCTGCACTGCCGCCGCCTGACCGCCCGCACCTCCCCGACCAGCCCTCACCTCTCTCCTCTCCCCGCCACCCCTCCATCCTCTTCCCGCCCCGTCCGCCCCACCATCCCTCCTTCCTCTCTCCGTCCCGTGCTACCCTCCCTCCTCTCCCCGTCCCGTCCTCCCCTCCCTCCTCTCCCTGTCCCGTCCTCCCCTCTCTCCTCTCCGTCCTCCTTCCTCCTCCTCCACAGTCCAGTGCTCCCTCCTCCTCTCTCCCTGTTCGTCCTCCCCTCTCTCCTCTCCCTGTCCACGTCCTCCCCTTCCTCCTCTCCCTGTCCCAGTCCTCCTTCCTCCTCTCCCCGTCCGTCCTCCCCTTCCTCCTCTCCCCGTCCCGTCCTCCCCTCCCTCCACTCTCCCTGTCCCGTCCTCCCCTCTCTCCTCTCCCAAGTGTCCGTCCTCCCTCCCTCATCTCCGCCGTCCGTCTCTCCTCATCTCGCGCCGTCCCGTCCTCCCCTCCCTCCTCTCGCCGTCCCGTCCTCCCCTCCCTCATCTCGCCGTCCCGTCCTCCATTCCCTCTTCTCCCCGCGTTGCCCCCATCCTGCCCTTCTCGTCCCTCCCTCTTCTCCCCACTCCTTCCATCCTCTACCCGCCCCGCCCTCTCCTCCCTCCTCTCCTCCCTCCTCTCCTCCCTCCTCTCCTCCGATCTCCCTCCCCCCCCCTCCCTCCTCTCCCCGTCCTCCCATCCCTACTCTCCGCGCCTCACCCACACTCCCTCCTTTCCCCGCCACGCACTCCCCTCCCCTCCCTCCGCGCCACACTCACCCGGGCGTCACACTAGCGCTCGCACCAACCTGTCGCCACTACTGTCCGTCCGCCCCGACTGTCCGCTGCCACTACCGTCCGCATCCTCGTTTTTCACCGCCACCTTCACCACCGACCACCGCTCCTGCCACGTCTCACCGCCGTCCGCCGACACCTGCTCTCGTCCAACACCTCCGCGAACATCATCCCCACCACCACCACCACCACCACCACCACCACCACAACTTCCTCGCTGCCTTCATATATTCCTGCACCACCGGCCGCCGCCCTCCCCACCTGCCACCGTCTCCACCGCCGCGGGAGCTGCGGGTTGTGAGCGCTGCTCCGACAGCCGGCAACACGGATTGCCTTTTACGGTGCCGCGCCGCGCCGTCTCCCCCGCCCCCATCCCGCCGCCCCACCGTTCCGTTCCGTTGGGTCGTACAACGCCTCGTGCTGTACGAGCATGCGTTCTATTTCGTCTGCTCCTGCCTGCGAGACGTCCGCATATTTTCTGGCGCTCCGTCACGTAAAGAGAGGCCCGTCTAAATCAAGCAAATTCTCTTCTGATTTATATGGTTGACTTGAATCTGAGTGGCCCGTAGTGCAGCGATCAGCTTACATTGTTTTGCTTCTGGATATAAATGAAACGTCAATATCTGTGCACGTCTTCTAGAATTCGGAGGGAAATATAGTTATTCAAATTATCGTTCTCCATGTTGTCGCGACAGGAAGTATTATTCCTTTAAGAAGGACATGAAGAGGGATAAGAGCCCAAATTTATAGCTGATTTACCCTTGATAATAGATTTTATCACATTGGAGCGAATATTTTGTTAACAATTCTTGCAAAAAACGCTCATTTTCTTTCTGTATTCAGAATTCGAGTTGTATATATCTTACTGTAGGGATCACAAAATTTTGAAGACGCACAGAATTCACTTCTCGTGGCACGTCACACACAGTTTTAACTGTTTTTGACGTAAAATGAATGAATAAATAAATAAATAAATAATAAAATAAAATAAATAATTAAATAAATAAAATCAAATAAATAAATTAAATTAATTAAATAAATAAACAATCTTCGAGTTTTGGAGATGCTTTAAATCCCGGTTAATTCTTGTATGTGTGATCACAGCGGATTCAGTTCAATTTTCCTCTCAATATTTCCGTTTTCCCCTTCCATCACTTACTCAGTCTTCATAAAGATTACTCATAGCATCATTTGTCATTACCTCTCCATTTTCCTACCTTATTAAATATGCGGTACCTGGAAACATGATGATGATTGATCTATCTGCGGAACGAAACATCTTGGCAAAGCCATTTACCCAAAATGTTTATAAAATGGAAAGAGCACTTGATTTGTGTACCAACAGTGGAGAATCCCGCTGGTCTCTAGTTGCCTTGTGACCGTGTTTCACTCTGTCCCAGGCTGTTCCTTCTTCTGGGTTTTGGACCCCGCCAGTTTCCTTGTCGCCCCTCGGCGTCACGCCCCCTAACAGTAAATTCCACTTCCGCCTCGGGACTATCGTCCATCTCCTATGTCCCTCGTCAAGTTCCTTTTCCTTTGCTGCCACCCAGTACCTTGCGGAACTCCATTCTCGCTTTATGCAGTTGACCTTTTCTTTATCGTCCTTCCGACTGACAAGCATATTGCCTTCCGTTTTGAGCATTGATCATGAGCAGATGTACTAGTCTATCAACAACCTCAGTAGTGTTGACTTGGGACTTGAAATGTGAACATGTAAACTTGCGTTTTCGACCAAAGCTATTTCTACAAGTCTTGAAAAATTAATTGTGACCGAATGCTACGATAAAAAACCGTAGTAAACGAAACAAGTTAAATGTGAAGGAGACTAAACTGAAACATCGTCGCTTTCGACTCACTCCTTGGAAAAGGAATGTCAACAGTGCTCCAAAATGCTTACTGAATATTTCGTCGCTTTAGATTTTTTAACGGCAATACGTTTCTAGTTTTCTTTTTATTTCCCTTTCAGATGCGTTTATCTCAAACTCTCAGCTTTTATAGACTATTTGTTAGTTCTTGAAATGTAGAGCATATTTTGACTAATTTAAATGTTGACCATTGCAAAAGAGAAGTTCTACAATCTCAACATATATTCTTTAGTGCCAAAAGAAGCAAAATCAAATATTTATTACATTTATCAGCTCTTTTCACATAAAGTAAATCCTTTACCAACACGTATCTGAGGTCTATCTATCACCTAAGATTAATTTCTTCTCTTACTAATAGCTCAGGTAGAAAGTATTTGGAAGAACGTTGTACGCTTTAGGCAAACATTTCCGATTCTGAGTTTTGTACAAACATCTTGAACGTTGCGAGGAAGTTGCACTGCGATAAGAAGTGAGTTATTTCGGATAAGAACTGCTTGGTTGCGTTTTTGTTGTGTATTTGCAGAGTTGGCGTTCCGAGGGCGCAGAGAGTTTGAAGATATGGGAGATACCAGGCGGTGCAAACTTCCGGGCTTGCTTGGGCGTTCCGCGTATTGAACCAGTTTCCCTTGATAAAGCGAGAATAACTTTGTTGTACGTTAGAGGGAGATTCTTACCGAACAATTTCTCATGTGTATGCCTACTGTGTGTATGCCTCATGTGTATCATGTGTATGCCTACACGATATGTATGTGCACACGATGTGTATGCCTACTCATGTGTATGCCTACACGATACTTCCTTCGACCACGCACTCGAGGTAAAAATGAGATAAATAAATAGCAACTAGAGTCAGATGCAGCAGAAAAGTATCCGTGTAGGTACATGAAAAATATTCAAATAATGCATCATAATGTGCAATCTCTTTCAAATAAAATTGAATTTATCGAGGCAGCATTAGAGTGTGATCTCAGTCAAATAGATGTTCTTTGCTTTACAGAACATTGGTTATCTCATAATGATCTAAACACACTCCAAATTCCTAGTTTTTACCTTGCAGGATCTTATTGTAGAGCAAGGGAATCAAATAAAGGCCCTGCTTACGGAGGTTCGTGTATTTATGTAAGAAATAATATTGATTCTACCTTCTTGTCAGAATTCAATTTATATGCAGTTGAAAAAGTTTTTGAAATAACAGTTGTACATCTTACTACGCTCAAAATTATTTTACTTTGCATCTACAGACCTCCAACAAAGCAAGCTTTAGATTATTTCAATTTCGTAGAAAATCTAGAGATAACTCTGAACAAAATTAGTAATCTCTCTTTTAAATCCATTGTTGTATGTGGAGATTTCAATATTGATTTTCTGAGCGAATCCCACGAAAAAGAGCAGTTTCTCAATTTAATTCATTCTTTTAATTTAGATATTACAGTGAACGTACCTACACGGAATACTCTTAAATCACAAACAGCAATAGATCAAATTATAATTAACAAAACCACAACTAGATATGAAATAATAACGAATAATCTAGGTTACAGTGACCACGATGCACAAATTCTTACAATTACTAATAACATGAATACTGACACAATAAATAAAACACGCATGTGCAGAGCATTTACTACAGTTAACATAAAGTTATTTACGGACTACTTGCTGAAAGAATCATGGGAGGCAGTTTATAACGCTATTGACACAAATGAAAAATATAATTTATTTTTCTCAAAGCTTTCATTTCTCTTTAACGCATGCTTTCCTATTAAAAAGAGAAAATTAAACATTTCACGAAAAAGTAATACTTGGATCACAAAAGGAATTAGAACATCGTGTAAAAATAAACGTACTCTCTACTTTATTTCTAAACGTCATGACGTATCTCAAGATTTCCTTATCTACTTTAAAAAATACAAAACATTGTTACGAAAAGTCATAAGGCAGGCTAAAATCATGAAAAACGATCAGGATATTTTGAACTCAAATAATAAAACAAAAGCAATGTGGAATATAATAAACAATACTACCAAATCAACTAGAAAACCCGTAGAGAATGTTGTTTTAAAATATAACGATATAAATGTGAACGATCCGGCAACAGTGGCTAATCTCTTTAACCAATACTTTTCGAGAATTGCTGCCGATCTCACTAAGGGTCTTCAGGCACAAAATTCAAAAACAGACAGTTCACCCAAAATTTTAGACACAATGTTCGTTTCCGAAACTTCTTCCTATGAAATTCTCAAAATAATCGGTAAACTAAAAAATAAATATTCGTCCGGTTTAGATGAATTCCCAGATTCTTTGTTAAAGACTTGTGCGTATGCCATTATACACCCGTTAACTCACATATTTAATGCATCTTTATGCACTGGAACGTTTCCAGATATTTTCAAAACAGCTAAAATTAAGCCGCTTTTCAAAAAAGGCAACAAAAATGAAATTCAAAATTATCGGCCCATTTCTCTTCTATCAGTTTTTTCAAAAATATTAGAGAGACTTTTTTACGTACGAATGGAAACCTTTCTCAGTAAACACGACGCGCTTTCAGATTGCCAACATGGATTTAGAAAATCAAAATCAACGGAAACAGCTATATTTTCTTTTCTTAAAGATGTCGCCTCATCATTGGATCAAAACAAGGCACCTATTGGATTATTTTTAGATCTCTCAAAAGCTTTGACGTCATTGATCATGACATTTTACTTTCCAAATTACCTTCATATGGAATCCGTGGTATTGCTCTAGATTGGTTATGTTCGTACCTTAAACAACGATCTCAGAGAGTTGAAATACCTTTCCGGAATGATGGAACATTACGTACGCACCTTTCCGACTCTTTGCCCATTGCATGTGGAGTTCCTCAAGGATCGATTTTAGGCCCTATTCTGTTCCTACTTTACGTAAACGATATGCCCTCGACGATTCGAAACGGAAGAACGGTTCTCTTTGCGGATGATACGAACATCCTTTGCAATAAAGAAACCGTAAATAGTACAATATCAGATGTTTCAAATTGGTTCCGAAATAACAAATTAATAGTAAACGAAAAGAAAACGGTTTTAATGCAGTTTTCCATATCAAATAAACAATTCTGTGCTCCATTGAAAATGAACAGTGTACCATTGACTGATGTTAAGGCAACAAAATTTTTAGGTCTCTCAATTCAGTCAAACCTTAAATGGAACGTCCATTTAAATGAATTGAACACAAAATTAAGTTCATTATGCTACGCGTTCAGAATTCTTGCAAATTCAGTCAGCCTTCATACTGCTCGTTGTGTATACTTCGCGAATGTTCATTCCCGCCTGAGATATGGCATAATATTCTGGGGAAATACATCTTATAGCTCCCAGACTTTTAGATTACAAAAACGAATTGTACGAATAATAACCAAATCCCACCCACGTGATTCATGTAAGCCTCTCTTCATTAATCTAGGAATTCTACCATTACCGTGTCTTTTTATTTACGAATCAGTGGTTTTTGTAAAAAATGACTTGCTTAAGGGCGGGAATATATTTTCAGAAAATGCCGAAGTCTATTACTATAACACTCGACGTAGAAATCATATTCATCAGGTGACAGTATCAACAGCTCATTACAAAAAATTCACATACAATACATGTACATTATTTTACAACACTTTGCCAGATGACATTAAACGATTAAATTCAATAGAAAAGTTTAAATCCCAAGTGAAATCGTTTCTGCTGCATAACTGTTTCTATACAATTAGAGACTATACTGAGCATCACAAGAAAAGTAACATTAATTTTAACAATGATACATAATGCATTATTTACCATTTGGACTGTATAAATAAGTATAAACAACCTGTAACAACTATTGTACTACAGCTTCCGGGTCAATGACCCCCATCTCGATCAGGTTTTTCGTCCAGTTTCCCTGATCCATTGAGCAAATGCTGAGATGGCCCCTTGTTTTGCTTCTGGACATAAATGTAACTTCATTTTCTGTGCACGTCTTCTAGAATTCAGTGGGAAATACAATTATTCAAATAAATTATCGTTTCCATGTTGTCGCGGCAGGAAGTAATAAGAGCCAAAATTTATTGCTTATTTATCTTTGAAAATAGATTTTATTACATGGGAGTTTTTTTGTTGTTTTTTTCTCCCTTGCAAAATTCAAAATTTATTGCTTATTTACCCTTGAAAATAGATTTTTTACATGGGAGTTTTTTTTGTTTTTTTTTCCCCTTTCAAAATTCAAAATTTATTGCTTGTTTATCCTTGAAAATAGATTTTATTACATGGGAGTTTTTTGTTTTGTTTTTCTCCCTTTCAAAATTCAAAATTTAAGTAGTATATGACTTAGTGTAGAGATCACAGAATTTTGAAAATGTGCACACAATTCACTTTTCCCCATAGCACGTCATACGCAGTTTTTAACTGTTTTTTTTGACGTAAAATAAATAAATAAATAAATAAATAAATAAATATTAAGTTGAATTACGTGTACAGGTAGTAACGAGCATTGTCGGCAAAAATTGATAAGAAAATATTCGCTGTATATGAACTATTTGCGAAGGCAAATCAGGGAGTGATTTAGCCTATTATCCATTATCGTGTCCTTCATTACGGAATCAATCTATTGCCGTGATAACATGGAGAATGATTATTTTAATAACTAAATTCTCCCCACCCCTGAGCTTCAGTTTCGTCCAGAAGCTAACCAAGGAGCCAAATTCAACATTTATTCAGAGGACGAGGGAAACTGAACGAGACCATTGCCCCAGATGAGGTAAAATTCTTGGACATGCACATTTATTCTTCTAAAATTATAAACGAGAAACGGTTGCAAATACTTAAATATCACTGTTGAAATCAACATTTTCTGTTTTATGATAGTGTAGCCTCTAATTGTATAAAATCAGTTACGCAGAAGAAATTATTATTTTTATTATTTTTCTTCGCACTTATTAGAAATTTATTTTAGAAATTATTATTATTATTTTTCTTCGCACTTAAACGTGTGAATCGATTTTATTCGTTTAATGTCATATGTCAATGTGCTGTAATATAATTACACTTGAATATGATTGTTACACTCAGTGCAAAAGTTAGAAATAACAGTATTATAATTATAGAAATGTGTTCGGTTGGTTATAAACCTAGGCCATCTTCTGTCTTTACGGACTTGAAACGCGTCTTTTATTTTCTCTTTATTCGCCTAATGACTATTATTTCGAAATATTGCACTTATTTATTGGCATAATGCCGCCAAGCCGAGTAAAAAAGAATTACTTTTAACGACCAGCGGACCAGGTTTATATATGCGCAGTTGTAATTAAAAGTATTGTGAATTGTTACGTAACATTTTATAGCTTTTATTGATTGAACTGAATTGTGAAAGACATGACAAATGTTTCTTTTATTCATCGGTATTCCTTAATTAAGGATATTAGCTGTAGTATTCAGAGGGATAATTCTGTAAGCAATAGTATTGGTGTATTTATGTGTATGGTGAAATTTTGTTTCGCGAACACGTTCTATTTGGTACAGATGGTTGGATGGTGCTTTGGGATAGTTTTGGATTTCACGTGTTCTCTGATTTATTAAGAGCCGTTCTCTGGCGACTGTCCATCGTCCATTGTCACCCTTTTTCAACTTTTGGCATCGTGCCTATTCTTCGAAGCGCCACTACAGCTTCTGCGATAATAGCTGCCATAAGTGTCGTCTTTGGGAGATCCGAGCAGTCGTGTGACTCTCCGTTCTTTCCTTTTGTTCTTGAGTTGTATTACCGTTATATTGATTCGGCGAGAAAGAGGATACCTATCTGTTCCGTGTGTCGCGAGAGGAACAGTCAAGCAGTGCCAGTGAAATTCTATGTAGCACTTCATCGCCTTGTCGTGAGGCCTTACAATCTGTTTATATCTCAGGGTTGTTAATATGTTGTATGTCTCAGTGGTCAAGAACGTACAACATGATGAGCAGATGATAGAAGTGCAACAAACAGTTGGGGAATGTCAACTATGCTGGACATGATGTCAACTCAGCTAGCGTTGTGAAATGACAAGTAGATCTGATAAACCATGTGGCGGCCATAGTCAAGTATGTATGTACGGTGTAGAATAGACAGGAAAGGAACTACAGCGTGCGTGTTTGGGATAGCCGTTCTGGTTTCTTATCTAGAGGTTTGGTCCTGCAGTGGAGACGTTGGAGATATTTCAGCCTTACTGAAATGGGAACTTTTTTGTTGGCTGGGCGGTCGAAATGCACACGCCTGTTTGGACCTAGACTTAATTTCTAATCCCTAGTACTCAGAACGTTAACCTGACTTTTGCTGTTCATCAAACGGTGCACTTTTTCGTCTGTTTCGACAGATGGTGTTAGTTTCGTGATGGTTTTTTTTGTTGAGAAGCCTACTGTTAAAGTAGAACAGAATACTTTTCAGAATATGTTGGGTCAATTTCTAGTAATTGAAGGATTGGGCTAAGCAACCCGCTCCTCTGCAGTTAATCCGGGAGGCCACTACAATGTTCAATGATCAGGATTGTATCTCGGATTTCTAATTTTTTTGCTATAATTCCAGGCGATGAAAATAAAATCGAAAATGTATTAGCAGTTCATAGTTTTTCAAAACCATATTTCATCTTGCATAAAATCATCTTGATTATGTTGCTTAAAAATATTTTCGCCGAAACAAATGTTATTCCATGCTTCCCTAAATTATATAAGGGCCTGCCCCAAATTGTATATACCCCACTTTTTGGAAATATGGTGAAAGACGCGTGAGTGAAATGCAACGGACGGTGATATGTTGCTCTGTGACTCTCGCATTTTTGTTGGACCGCTCCTCAAGAAAGCCGGCGCCGTTAGCCGAATCGCTTCATTACGCTCTATGAAGTCACGGAAGTGCATCAGGAGACTAAGGACACTGAATAATGCTAAGGGCAAGAATATTAGTAAATTCTTAACAGAAATGTACCGACGTAAAGCCTGATGATGATGTTGATCGTCGGTCACTTGTGACTTTTTTTCGTTTTCTTTTTACCATTACACTCAGCTTTGCCGTCAAAACTTTCATTCTAGTTTCACAAAATGACTTTATTTTTCTTCGTATGATCGATTATAAAAAATTATTAGAGCGCAAAGTTTTCTAATGTTCGCTTTATCTTTGTGATTGGAACGTTCGAAAAAACTTCCCCATTATCCTCTCGGCTATTCAATTGCTCCGATAACCTAGAATGATGCGATTAAATCTTCCAAATCTTTAACCATTGTAACTCGTAAAAGCAGTATTTCTAAAACGCCGATTGTGAAACTTCGCTTTGTTTTAAAACGTTAGATTGTTTCCATTAAAAATTATTGGAAATTAAATTCACACGTTTTATGTAATGGAGTTCGCGTTCTCTGGTTCTTCTCTTTTCGATATCTTGAAATTCGGTTTTTTGAAAGCTTTCAACATCAAACACTTCAAAAATGGAGGTAAAAATATTAAATAAGAGACTCTTGTATTTCTATTGTTTGTAGATTTCTTCCCTTTGAATAATGATCCTCATTT
>BLKR01001712.1:0-201354 GCA_011170035.1 Teleogryllus occipitalis | reverse complement strand
ATTCCATCGTTATCAGGACGCTACGACAATAAGCAGATGTGAAAGGTTTTATTATATAATGTCTAATCCACAGTGGAATGATATTGTTTCTGCCTTACAACAAGTGCAAAATTTTAGCTGTGAGACCAGTGATAGTTTTTGGCCTTGAAGTTGAAAGAATGTAAATGACTTACAAAAACCAGAAATACTGCAAAAAGTCGCATCCATGCATGTGCTAAAATTTAAAAAAAGGCGAGGCTCATTGTCAGATGCTATAAATAGAATGATGCTTCCATATTTCGGGAGCTGGAAGACATTGGCAACTTTGTATTGAAATACTGAACTCGAAAGCAAATATATGAATGCCAGGGATCCCCCACCCTCCCAAAGAAAGAGAAGAATATTTTTATTAGTATTGTTAAGTCGCTCAAAAGACGAGCAGGTTATGCAGCGATAGGACAATAATAATTGTAGTACCCTTTTAAAAGTTATTAATCTCATTAGGAAAACACAGAGCGAATAAGCCTTGGCAAATATAGAGCAAATAAGCAACAATATTTTTATTTGTGTTACCGGCCGTGTGTCGTTCACAACTTTTCGCAATACCACCTTCTTACAAAAAAAGATAAAACCTTTTCTTGGAATAGGAGTATTCAAGCGAAATTTTTAGCCAAAAGTAATTTGTTTACATTGTTCTTAACGCACGGTGAACTGTTAAGTCATTAACGGACGGTGGTATGTTAAATCCTTAATGCACGGTGGTATGTTAAATCTTTAACGGATGGTGGACTGTTAAATCCTTAACGGACGGTGGACTGTTTTGTACTTAATGGACGAAGGACTGTTAATCCTTAACGGACATCGGCTGTTAAGGGAGGCTTTACGTCCCCTTTTTGGTAGCGTTATGCCAATGTATCAATACAGTATTGCAAAGAAACGCTTTATGTTGCTGATGGTCGTGTGTCGTGAGATCCGTGGAGAGCGTGGGGCGCGGCGGGCGACCCGTCGCGAGGCCTCCCAGCGCGGCCTCTGCCTCCGCCTTCGGCAGCGCGGGTCTTCGGCGCCGCCGCCGCCGAGGCGCCACCCGGGGAAGAGCCGGGCGACACGGGAAGCGGCGAGATGCGCCTCCCACGTAAACAAAGTTGCGCCGAACGGGCGGATTGTAAACGTGTTTGTCCGCGACGGGCAGCGCGGGGCGGGGCGGGGGTCGCCGGGGGCGGACGGGGAGCGGAGGGCGAGGCGGTGTGGGCGAACGACGAGACGCAGGCACCCGGCGTGGGCGGCCTGCCTGCCGGGTGGGCAGACTCGCATGCGGGGGGCGGGGCAGGGGGCGGCGGACGAGCGGGCCCCACGGGCGCGGAAGGGTTACGAGAGAACGAAGCCGAGTGGGCTGCTCGCGAAGGACGGAAGGAAGCGAGGAGACGTTTGGCCGCCTTAACAAGCTTCTCACCCTGCGCCAACTTCTCTCCACGGGCTCAAATCGCGCTCCCTCGATGGCGCTGTCACCACACCGCGGTCGCCGCCGCCTGCCGCTTCCACCCTCACCGCACCGTCGCCGTCACCGCTAAAAGTGCACATCACCTCCACCACTGAAGTTCCTCCATTCTCATCAACTGTTTTGGTTATCAAAACTGTCGTCTTTCTCTCTGCCATCACTACTACCAAATACAACCACAACCACCCACCACAACCACAACCACCGCAACCACAACCACTACTACCACCACCACCACCACCACCACCACTACCACCACCAAAGACACTACTCAACCAACACATTTACAAGCACTCTAACAAAAGTAGCCACAATTGTTTTCGTCATTGTGACCATCAGAATGACTCTTGTTGCGCTTCATTGAAAACAGTTTTGGCTGTTAAAAGTGCCAACGTCGCTAACATTGTTCCTACGCATTCGTCCCGCTACTGAATTTTCTGCCGTTACAGCTGTCATTAGTTTCGCACATTCACCGTCATCAGTCACATCGTCATCAGCAGTTACCTTCATCACTACCCTCCAGCGTTGTCTCCGTGTGAAACGTCCTCACCGCTGCCTTCACCATTGCAGTAGCTGGTTCGGACACCGTCACCCTACCCATAGTGGACGTAGCTGAACGTGCAGCTGCGTGTGCAGCTCCAGTGGCGATTCGTCACCACCGTGGCCAGCGCCTCCGCCACCGCGAACGCCCCTTGAGCTGCCGCATCCTCCGGCACCCCAGCCGCCTCCCGCCCTGCTGCGCGGCGCTCGTCACGTGCAATAAAGTGAAAGGAGGCAGACGCCTGCGGCGGCGGTGGCGGCGGAGGCGACGGCGGCGAGAAGGCGGTTGTTTGGAGACTGCGCGGACGGGCGCGCGGGTCATCTCGTTGATTGGAAATTTGAATTGAATTCAAACACGCCGCCGCCACCGCCGCCGCCAGACAATTACGCGAGCCCGCTCTCCGCAGCTCCGTAGACGAAACGCCCAGCGCCTCGCCGACTTTCAGCTCTGGAGCAGCGCTCGATTCTGGAGACGGTCCTGACCTGATTCGAAAGTCTGGGAGTGGCGGAGGCGTCGCGAGTTGTGTACTGTCACCCTCCTCGTCGCAACGCTCTTCTCTCCTCTGCTTCTCATCGCCCTGAGTCTACCACTTCACGCCTTTCTCCTTAACGCTTCTTGTCCATGTGACCTCTCGCGCTCGCTTTCTCCACTCGGAGCGTCCCCTGCGCTCACGGCGCTGAGGCGCTCATTGCGCCGCCGGTATCATGATATAAGAGGACACTGATATCTTCCGCAAATATTCAGAATTGCCGGCAGCAGAAATAGATGTTACAATAAGACAACAAGAATAAAAAAATATACAGCACTTGAAATAATTAATTGCTCGGAAGGAAGTCTGTCTAAAATAATGTGTTTTACATGATTTCCGTGTTCTAGATTGATACATAAGTATTTTTTACTTTGTGGTATAAATCGTATTAAGTATTACATTGCTGCGCAAAATCGAAGAGATTTTGACAGAAATATGTTTTAAGGGTACCTGATTCCGAAAAAGTGTTGCTTTTTTAAATAAAACGTCCGTGAATATCACTAGCGTCCAAACCATACACAATACATTCATCAAAATGGATATTCTCTGATCTTTTGGCTGATGACGCGGCCCCACAAATTCGAAACGTATTTTTTAACTTTTGAAGGTACTGTTCATGAATACCGTAGGGCAATTTTAAAATTCTCCCCAAAATGACTTCTCTATTTTAATTTTTTCTCCCTCCTAAACTAAAAACAAATTAGTGAAAGTTTTTCTCACGTTTTTGAAATGCAAAATATGAATACGATTTACTTTTACGATACCGCATTTTTGACGGTACGGGCCGATTCTTTTGTTTTCATGGTACCGCTTACTATACTCTCAAATGTATTCTCATTCTGTTGAACTGCTTCCATCCTACAAACTTCCTGATGGAACGAGACCACCCAAACTGCTTTGCATGGAATCTCACGGTCAACACTTTTTACACGATCGTTTCCATTGGCGCCAGAACTCGTGGGTGGGATGGGGCCACAGAGGTTGATGCCCCATTTACAATTTTACATTTATAAAAACGTATGCACATATATTTTTTCAACGAGAAATAACGAATTTATACTATTATATCGTGAACGTAAAATTATATTTCATTGCAATTCTAACATTGTTACACTCTTTTACTTTTACGAATATATTTCTGTGGGTTTGTGTTACCATTTGATCGCGTTCAAATTTTATATAATTACTCATAACTATTATTATATCCTGTAAATTCCTGAAACGTATTATCTGCGATGTTTTATGACTATAAGAATTCATGAGTATGCTTTGTGCTTAGTCTGTTGTGCAATCCGATTTATCTGCTTGTTTATTTATCGTAAAAACAGTAAAAACTTTGTGACATATGGGTAGAAGCATAATTTATGTAGGATTTTTTGAGCTCCTAAGTTTCTAATCCACTCTTTTAGTAAATATAGTTGAATGACGAATAAAGATCCTAACAAGCTCGGTTAGCAACATCTAAAATCTAGAAATTCTTATTCCTAGAGCACAGAAAACGTATAAGCAAGGCAAAAACGCGAACTCCAGATTTGATTTTATAGTATTGCTAATATAATAACAACCCTCTAACAACCCTACACCGTCTACAGGTAGTAAATGAGAGCTTAACCAAACGTTTGCTCAGTGAAGTTTCATTTATGTCCAGAAGCAAATCGGGAGAGATGGTTCAGGGCATCAACTGATGTCACTGAAGTGCCCATGACTGGGAGGTTCTAGGTTCTCGTCCCGGCAGTGGCAGGATTTTCGGCACTAGCTTGTCAGCTAGGTCGAATTCAGTCGCTGTCTGGAGGAGAATTCTAGAGGCCGGCTGCTCTGATCGGTAGTTTTCCATGGTTTCTCCAAACAACATCACGCGAAAAGTCGGAGCAGTACCCTAACAAACGGTCAAAGGACCGCGCGCGATCTTTCCTATTTCTTCCTTGTCCTATTCTTATCCCTCACACACACATCAACATGCACTACGCTTCCACACATGCCGAGAGACCGGTCGGAAGCTTAGAGCTTGTCCCGCCTGGGGTGGTTCTCAGCTGGTAAGAGATATCTGGTTGGGGAAAACCCCGCTATTGTAAGAGGAGTTGCCTAGTAATCAGGACAAAAGTTGCATATGTAACTTCTTTACATGAAATTTTCCATCACCTGTTCTTTGGCAAAAGGTGATCATTTTCGCCTCCTTTAAATGCCCAAAAAATGTGTAACGTTTATTCCAAAACACCTGTGGTTCTCCCTCTTCTTTTACATGCTCTTGTGAAATGAGCTTATCTCTGCAACAAGGGCGGCTTCATAAAATATTTAAGGGGAAGGGGCAGTTTATAATTTAAAAGGATGTATTTTTTACAATTGAATTTAATCTTATAATAATTATGTAGTTAATTGATTATTTTCAGTTTGTGGGTGATAATCATAATAATCACCATCGTCATTATTATTATTATTATTATTATTATTATTATTATTATTATTATTATTATTATTATTATTATTATTATTATTATTATTATTATTATTATTATTATTTGTAGTCCCTCGTAGCTCATGGACAGCATGCTAACTTTCCGTGGTGGGATCCCAGGTTCAATTCCCTGTTAGAGCAAAAATAGTGCTGTAGATAAAAAGGGCTCTTACATTCGTCTGTTTCGATGGCTGTATGACAAAAGAAAAGCCAAAACATCCAGGCCTGGAAATACCGCTAGTTGACAAAAGTCGGATTAATCGGAGACTAAAATTCAAAATACATTATTATTATTATTATTATTATTATTATTATTATTATTATTATTATTATTATTATTATTATTATTATTATTATTAATATTATTATTACCACATACCTTAGCATCGAAGGTAAAGTTAAAATCTATAAGACTATGGTAAGACAAATTTTGACATATGGAGCTGAAATTCGAGCTGATACGAAGAAAACAAAACAACTATACCGTTCAGTAGAAATGAACACCACGATAGCTGTAAGGAAAGACCAGGAGTGACAGGGTAAGATATATGACAACAGTGTAAAATAACTGGTATTACCAAACTTGTGAATATAAGGGAAAAAGAATGGAATAAACACATCACAGGAATGAGCGGTGATAGACTTGTGAAGATAGGCCATGGATATGATACCATTAGGAATGAGAAACCCTGGAAGACCGCAGAAAAGACGGAGAGAATATCTGGAGTCAACATGTCGTGTATCCCCGGGATGAAGCATGAAGAAAAACAGGTGTACAATATACATAACAGAAGAAGGAGGAGGAGGAAGCGCTTTGCAAACGGTGGCATATTTTTCACACTAAAATAACTGTAATTTTTAGTAACAAATTTTAGTAACTTTTCGTATATTCAAAGTTATTTATAAATTTTTAATAAATGTTAAATGATTGTGTGAATTCGTGAATGTCACCCTCGTATGTTCGTTCAGTCCTCCCTCGTATTTTGCTTATGCGGCCTTCCGTATGTTATGCACTCATCACCGTTTATCTCTCTAGCATTTAGAATCGAGTCTCTGTTTCCTTCCCCCGTCCCCCACGGCTACCGTTTCCACCCTTCCGCTCCCAGTTCCTTCCAATGAATGCTACTCGCGCCACACGCTGCTCAGTCCCCCGCTGCTTTTGACTCCTGCTGCTGTCGCCGCATAACACTCGCTGCCAGCTTCTTCTGCTGCTTCCGCTTGCTGCTTACTCCACTGCTCTCGCCACAGGCTGCTCTCGCCGCCCGCTGCTCCCGACACGTGAACACGTGACGCACTCGCCACCTGCCGCGTTCGACACGTTCGCTCCCATCGCCCGCAACCCTCGTCGCACACCGCTCCGCTGGCCTCTCGCTCTTGCTCTCCAACTTATCGTCGTTTGACGTTCAGTGGCGCCGCTTTTTAGCAGAAGTCCACTCTGTTGTGTTTCGATTATAGGTTCGATACGATATTTCGCATTAATGTACCGGGAGCGGTAGCTCAGTGCATCAGCTAATGTCACTGCAGCGCCTGTGCCCGGATGTCCTAGGTTCGCGTCCCGACGGCGGCAGGATTTTCGACACTAGCTTTTCAGCTAGGCTTTCGACACTAGCCTTTCGAATTCAGTCGCTGTCTGGAGGATAATTCCAGCGGCCGGCTGCTCTGATCGGTAGTTTTCCATGGTTTCTCCGATCAACAACGGGCCACGGACCGCTCCTTCATATTCCTTGTCCTATCCTCTCCCCTTATACACTGACACTCACATGCACTACACTACCACATATTCCGGGAGACCGGTCGGGAGCTTAGAGCATGTTCCGGCTGGGGCGGTGCCCCGCTGGTGGAAGAGTCCTGGTTAGGGAGAATCCCCTCTAGCCGACGGTAGGTCGGTGCCGGATCTCGCCATCCAGCAGAGGAAGATCACCGCCATCTCCCGAGAAAAACAGGCACTACACTTAAGGGATTACACTTATTTAATTTCACAATTTGACTTCTGTAAAAAAAAATGTCTACAGTTACGTCACTGTTCCATTGGATGAGTGATACGATATGTGAAATAAGCACACTCAAACTGATTGCTGTTCATTGGCAACTGGACAGAAAATCTTATCATTTAAACGCATGGTATTGTTGACAAACCATCTGGCATAAAGAATTCCCAGGAAAGACTAAATATGATTTACAAGTACTTCAGTAAAAACTTCACAAACGCAGAGATCAGGTAGAGATAGTCAAAGGAAGTAGTATTAGCCACTGAACCCTGGGTCGGGCGCTGCTTCGCCGAGCTGCGTCAAAAACGCGTCCGATTGCCTGCGAAGTAGAATACATACGGGTAGTCTCTGTTTCATGCCGAGAGAGGTAAGGAAGAACTTAAGACAAAAAGTATTGCAGTAGATGTGTATTTTTGTATGAGAACACATAGGTGCAAGAAAATGTGTCATAATTTCATCACTACGCGTAAATACTCCATTCGACTTTCAATTATTTTATTATTGTTGTTGAGAATAATAAATTGCAATGCTAATATCATGAGTCATTTTCTATCTGCTCTGTGCTCATATTAGACAAAAACCGTCCATGTATCAATGGATAATGCACAAGACTTTTCGATACATAAGGAAGATTTATACCAATTAATTAATGACAAATTAGTATCACACGGTTGTGTGGTAATTTATAAGTTACGAATCTCTGACCCAAATGTGAAATGACTGAGTTCCAATATCTCACATTTCCACTCTAGAATTTGGGGTTTTGCCCTACTGGAAAACATATTTGACACAAAGGTGTTCGGTTTACGGTGTCTGTTGGGTCCACCACATCCTCTGTCTCCCTCACCTGACACACTTCTGTTGTCTCAGTCTCTTCCTCTCCTCTTCCGCAATCGTCACCTCCGTCGATTTCGCACGACATCAAGCACACTTCGCCTCTTTTGTCACCGCCATCGCCTCGACAACCACCTCCGCCACCGCTACCACAACATCCACCGCCGCCACCGCTGCAACAACATCCACCGCTACCACCGCCCCCGCCACCGCCATCGCCACCGCCATCGCCACCGTCATCATCACCGCCACCCCTACCGCTAAAGCCAATGTTATCGCTCAAGTCACCGCCACCGCTATTGCTACAGCCATCGCCACCGCTACCGTTAACTCCATCACCATCGCCATGGCCATCGCCACGCCATCGCCACCGCCACCACCGCCGCCACCACCACCACCGCCACCACCGCCGCCACCACCACCACCGCCGCCACCACCGCCACCGCCACGGCAGCTTCTGCCACCTCCACTACTGCCACAGCTACAGACAGTCGTAGCCACCATCACCGCCACCACCAACATCGCCACCGTGACGGCCATAACCACCCCCACCTCCCACTGGCATCTCGTCCTCCACCGCCGCCTCCGCCTGGGTCGCGCCGCCCGAGGTGGTGAAGGCGGCGACGGCAGCGGTGTCGGCCCACGCGCGCGCCTGCAGCCCAGTCCGAAGCAGCGGGTGGTCCCTCGCGGAAACTGCGCCCGAGTAGGAAGCTCGCTCGCCCGGGCTCGTCTCCCCGGCCGCCCCAGCCGACGAGTTTTTCTGGTTTCACTCTCTCGTGATGCGAGCATTGGGTTACAACGTTCGGCCTTGGATACTTCACGTCTGCACATAGTACTACCTTCTTCACATAAACACTCTCTATGTTTCTTTTGGAGAGTGAGTCGAGTGTTGGGAATGCTGAAGGACTGAAATATGCTTGTTTCTACAGAATGCAAACTTCTCGGGATTTATTCACTATTCCTTGGAAGTGATGCCTCTTCTCTCGGCGTTTATAAATATAATTTACAAAGCATGCATGATGCCCAAAGATTCTCGGTGCTTTTTTTATTTCTGCCAACGGAGTTCCTCAAGACATTGTCTCGATTACTGTTTGTAATTGAATATAGGTGTTCAAGCGTGCTCATAGTCTCGCTTTTCTGTACTAATAAAAAGGCAGCCTCGGCCACTTCAAAAGTCAGACAGATGCTTCTGTACATTTGCAAAATATCTCTTCTACCCTTGACACATTTTTAGCATTCTATCTTCCTCTATTTATCTTCTATTTTTTACTTCTCTTGTCTAATATTTTCCTTTCACTCCTAAATTACTAGTCCTCTTACATGTATCATTCTGTGAGCTTCGCTCACCACACTTTCAGTATTTTATAACTAGTACATACGACATTTTCTTCTTTGCGCCCTAGAAGATGGAGAAGAGGTAAAGTAGGAAAGAAAGAAAACACTTGTGTGATATGTTCTGAAATTATATAGTGAGTGATGAATGTAATCCGTTGAAACAAACTGTAATCAAATATTATTTTGGGCGAGTATCCATCAATATATCCACTAACATCGCAGTCATTTTCTTTAAAGATGAATTCAAATTTTTCCGAACTGAAAGTATGCTTGTGTTTAATGTTATGGAAACGTAGAGAATACAAATATATTTCCCGATAAAAAAGATGCTTTGTGTTGCAAATAAAATTGTAGTAATTTGTTAAACAAATCGATAAGTTATTTTTATCGTCGTATGTAATATTTTGTTTCGTTTCTTTTAATAAAATAAAAATATAAAATATGTAATGTTTTGGTACATGTTATGTAAACTTACATGGTTTATGGTGTCTCCGCACGGAGTGACAAAAAGATTAATCAGAAAATTGTTTCACTTGCAGACGATAAAACAGTACAATAGCAACATATTATTTACCAGCAAGGAACGTCATTAACTTTCTAAATAAAATAAAAGTATTTTTTATTTATTTATTTTAGTTCCACGAATATTACATTAGCTAAAGTATGTTACATGAGAGTGCAATAAAAGCGTCACTTTTGAAAAACGTTCATTTTAACTATTAACACTTAACGTATTAATAAATAACCGTAGCAATCATATGATTCTATTTCAGATGCTAACAAACGTGTCAATAGTAGTTTTCTCAGTACACTGAGCCCAGTACACATTTTTATTCGTAGACAAGCGTTTAAAATAGTCGAGAATGTGTTTATGCACAATCTAACCTTAATGTATCCTTAATGTTCCTAATGAACAACCCTGTTTTTCTAATTGAGCTGAAACAAACTTTTCTATTCCTTTTTGTAGATGGTTAAATTTTTGATTGATTGATTTATTGATTAGTTATTCCAGCCACATCAACAGCTACGTTAATTTGTCCTGTATCCGGCGCCGACCTTCCCACCGCTAGGGCGAGGAACCATGAATCTCCCACCAGCGGGGGACCGCCGAAGCCGGAACAAGTTGTAAGCTCCCGGCACATGTGATAGTAAAGTGCAAGTAAATGTGTGTAAGTAGGGTGCGAGTAGGACAAGGAAGAGGAAGGAACGATCGCGCGCGGACCGTGACCCGTTTGTTAGGGTACTGCTCGTGGTGTTGATCGGAGAAACCACGGAAAACTACCAATCAGGGCAGTCTGCCATTAAAATTTTCCTCCAGACAGCGACTGAATTTGCCCTGGCTATCCAGTCAGTGTCGAAAATCCTGCCACCGCCGGGACTCGAACCTAGGACCTCCCGGTCAGAGGTACAGCAGTGACATCAGGTGATGCTCTGAATCACTTCTCCCGGTGAAGATGCATACTACTTCGCACGGATCATTCCCCGCAACAACAAACGAGGAGCATCGTACGCCCTGTTTCAGTGCTCCCGTACGCTGCGACCTTGAAAGCGACGCCCTCAGTGCCCTCCGGACCTCTTAAGTGGCTGTCAGCTCTCCCGAGCCGGCGCGCCGCGCCGCGCCGTGAGCCTTTCGCTGCGCTAGGGGTGGATCTTCGTCGCCCGGGCGGCGGATTGGCGGTCTCCGGGCGGATAACGGTGAGCAGAGGCGACAGCGAGACGCCCGCCGGCCACGTAACGAGCGGTGCCTGCACCCTCGCTTGTTACCTCGCCTAACAAGCTTCTGCGGCCGTCGCCGCCGCCGCCACAGTCGCCGCCGGTCCCTGTTATGGTGCTTGAGATCGTGGCTCATGATATGTTTTCATTATGAGGATTAACTTTTACTAATCCCACCTAACAGAGCATGGCATGTATATGACCTGTAACAAATTCTACTGGGATAAAATTCTCCACGTGAGATTCTCTGCGTTTGAATGTTGGTGGAGCTTTCTAGTTCAGGGGTGGACAGTGGGTACGATGGTGGCGTCCTTGGTGGAAAATTTGTTTCATGGGTCTATGAGACTGCTCTAATCTCTCCTGTTTCGTTAGTTACTAATAGTTTTAGTTAGTTGGTTAATCATTAAATTTCTCTTTCCTCTATTTGAAAAGCATCTTCCTTTCTGATTTTTCTGTTTCTTTGTTTATCTATTAGGTAATTCCGTAGTATGTCAGACTTTCGACGACTCTGTGTTTCCAGGCCTCGTATATTTTCCACGCCAGAGGCAAAAAATATGCAACGAACATGACATGTTCTCCCCACTGTATCTAGCAAATTCCGCCCGCGTGAACTTTTCATCATACAACTACAGAAACTGAGACGATTGTGTTGGAACGATAGAGCTCTATTTTGAATCAAACCCGGGACCGCACTTCGGAAAGGTATCATGCTGCCCCTGAGCCACCCGAGGTACTTTGTTTATACTTACTTATAAAGCATAAAGGTCCATAAAGATAATAGCAGTATGTGTTCTGTTGACAATAATTTACCAGCGTCTCTGTGTATATAATAATCTCCATTTTTATTTTTAGACCCTTTATTACAAAATATAAAACTTTACAAAACTTACCTGATTAGTCTGAAGGTATTTAAACAATTAAAAGTCGTACACCCTATAATTCTAACCTACCGTCTCTTAGCATTTGCCACAGATGGCTACTTCACCGCATGAAAGTCGCAGAAAAGGAACCATTTGGAATAGGTAAGGGAGAAAATCCTGAAGGGGACAGCTTGCCGTCAGGAGACGAATACATTCGAGGTATGTCAGATGTAATTAACTATAAAACTTTGACTGCATCACTGGTGTACTTCAAACACATTTTTAAAATGTCACGAAACCTATGTCGTTCGTCGCTAACAAACCTGTTGAAGACAATATATGATTTACTCTCAGCAACTCGACCTCGAAAATATTGACGTTGGATACAGAAATACTGAAAGAAAATTCAATAAACAAACTGAGATAGTTTATGAACCGAATAAGTAATTGTAAAACTACACCAAATTTGACAAATCATCAATATATAACGGATTTATTAAGATTGCCATGTTAAATAATTATTCTCCTTCATTTCTCGAATACTCTGTTTTCTAATTATTATAAACGAATAAAAGGTAACATTGTACAGAAAAGAAGAAAGAAAGGGAGGTTGAACGAAACGATTTTTTGAGCAACAAATAAAATTGAATTGATAGAAATGGATGAATACGTAATAAATTTTGATTTCAGAAGACTCTATTTCTTTCTAATTTGCTATCATTGCTTGAGCTATGAAGGTCAATGCACTCTCTTCTTTGTGAAGAGCTTAATTAGCGACAATCACGCAGTAGCTTCTGGCAACTTTCGGAATTTTGCCAACTTTCCGAATTTCAAGTGCATTTCTTACTGTTTTTATTCTGCACTTATCATGAAGCAAGTATCTAAAAGGAATGTTTTGAAGAAGACTATACTATATGACTGGTCAAGTTCAGAGTGCATCTTATGATATTTACTTGTTTTCTTTTATAATATTGTTTATTTCAAAACAGAATCGAAACGACACTCATTATTTCTCTCAGACATGGGAGTTGGTGCAATCGCCAAAATTATTTTGAATTGTAGAGCCTATATGCAGATGTACAAGCATTACGAAATCTGTAACAGCCCGTAGCTTAAGTATTCAATTAGACGAAAACTATATTATGTTTATTATTATTATTATTATTATTATTATTATTATTATTATTATTTTACGATAATGATGTACCGATAGTGGAATGAGAAGCCGAGGAAACAGGTAAACCCAGACGAACCGCAGCGTGAATCCTTTTTCAAACATACATGTCACACTGATGTGCCAGTAGAGATTGCACCAATTTACCAAATAGGTTCATTTCGGTTTGGTTGGAAGAGACTATATGTGATTAAAAAATACGATTCAAACAAAATTAAAAGCGGCGTTTTGCAGGTAGCTACAACTAACCTATGCCCTAATATTGCAAGCGAACTGTAAAGCGTGAAATGAGAAACGATGGGAACCATCTCCCTTAACGGACACGACATGAATAGCGAGGTACGAAAGAAACAACATTAGCTTACAGCTGACATCGTTCGCTCAAATGCGCTTGCAGCTGTTAATTGTAAGCTGGCCACGGGGGCTCGCGGCCTGCGCTGGCCAGCGTTGCCGCCGCCGCCGCCGCCGCCGCCGCCGCCGCCGCCGCCGCCGAGGAGCGCTGAGCCCCACGTGGGGCGTGGCCGCCTGTCAAGTGTCCGTCTCTGTGTCCTGGAGCCTCGCGGCCTAGGCCTCGCCCCGCCCCATTCCATTCTGCCCGGAGCTGCCGCTGCAACCGTACGGCGCACGGCGGCACACTAACCCTTTGGAATGTCTGCCTTCCAATTGACGAAATCGAAAAAGAAAATCAGTTGCTTATGCGATGTGGTTCTGTACTTCTGCCACGGGTAGTACGTACTGGTGCTGCCATCTGTGAAATTCTATACAGATCACGAATGTTGGTGGAGAGATGTCTGAATACGAGGAGAGATGAAAGTTTTCTAGAAACGACTGCAAGACCCATCACACGGTATCTGACGTGTTTTATATAATACATTTAAAATTATAAAGAAATAACTACATGTCTAAAGTTATTTACTTTGATAAAACATATTCAAGTATGCTGGTTCCCAAACATAGTATTTTTGTGAATTGTCAAGAACTCAACATTCTAAAAACGTATTTTCAAAACGAAAATGTAATGTCATCAAAATCATTATTAGACATTTATAACAGTTATAAAATTCTTCACATCTCCAAAATAAAGACCAAATCTTCTCTCCGTGTTATTTGGAATGTATAATCGTAGAATATCACAAACTGGCGATACATCGAGAGGTTTCGAAAGTCCTCTTTCTTGTGCTGATTTATATTTCAAATGACGTTTGTGTATCATGTTCTCTCTGAGAGTTCTGTCGAAGTGATCAGAGATGCGACGACGATAATTCGAATTCCCTTGCTTTTTGTTTTGTGTGTCTACTCACGATACTTGATCACTCTCTCAACGGAAAGAATGTAAGAATCGAGGCGAAGACTATAATGGAACATACCGAAACGTACATTTTTGTTCCGACTGTTGAAGCTGTATATATCAGAGTCTCTGGGATTGGCCGTCGTAATTTGTCGGGTCTGTCGTAAATATCAGCGGGTGGGAGGGGACGGCGACCCTCGCCTTGGACGGCGGACGGACGGCGCGCGACGTCTCCCGCGTAGCTGCGGCGGCGGCGGCGGCGGCGGCGGCGGCGGCGGGGGTGGCGATGGCGGTGGCTGCCACCGCGGGGCAAGTGGGTACTCGCCCTTCCAACCACCCCGTTGCACCCCTCGCCTCGCGAGGTCTTGCAGTGGAAACGCAACGCGCGACGAAGTGGGTCATGCCGCAATCGATGCCTTAAAGCTGCTGCGCCAACGCGCGTCCTTCGGAAGGGCGCGGGTTCCTCTCCAGGAGGGGGAGGGGAACTAGAAAAGAAGAAGAAGGGGGACGAGGAGGAGGAGGAGAAAATGAAGAGACTAATGATTGAGTTAAGTGAGCCCCTTCTCAATGCCGCCGACGCCACTAAATATCTTAAAGTGTAATTGAAAACGAACAATCATATGACACAGGGATGGATGGGTTCGTTACTGTTCACTTGCACGATTCAAAACCACTGTGTATCATGTTGAGAAACGAAGAACTATTTTCTGCTGGAGAAGGGCTTTGTGTTCTAAACTGGATTTTATATTTATTTATTTTCGTAACAGACGTTATATGTTAAATGTATTCATGTAATTCCTATGACTAACCTTTTAATTCAGTTTCTTTTAATTTCTAGAAAGAGTCGGAAATGAAATGTGACTAAAACCTTATTTCAGTTCTCAATTATTGATAGTTGTCAAATATCAACCGCAAACTATGACCTTATTAGTTTGGGGCAATATAAACAGACTATTCGTTTAAGTAACGAGTAAGCGATGACATTTTAATACGACTTGATTTTCAGGCTAGTTAAGGAGAATTTGGATATCACTTGTATTACTAAGAGCGGAGTCGGAGGGGACAGGAAATTAACAGGTGGCCGTTCGTTCCGGCTTGTCGCGCCGAGCGCAGTGCGCACCCTTTCACTCGCCGTCGTGCATAAAGCGTGCTCTAAGAGACGGAACGGGTTGAAATCGAGTGTAACCCTGGCGGTGGCGGTGGCCAGGGCGAAGCAGGGTGGGGTGAGGCGGGGCGTAGCGGGACGGCGTTGGGCGAAACAGAGCGAGACGGGGCGGAACGGGGCTGGGCGGAGCGGGAGGAGGGCGGGGAGGGGAAGAGTGGTGCGGGACGGAGCGGGGCGGAGCTGGGCGGGGCAGGCCGGGACGGCGCGGAGCGGGGCGGAGCGGGGCGTGGCGGGGCGGGGCGGGGCGGGGCGGGCGCGTGCGGCGCTGCGCGGCGCCGCGCCGGGCGGGCCTCTTTCTCCGCGGCTCGTCGAGTCGCTCTCACGCGGCCGGCCGGGCGGACTAGCTGTTAATTTCTCGGAGCATCCCCGACCTTCCCCTGACCCGGCGGGCGCGCACCACGCCCGACAGGAATGCCGGCCGCCCGGCCGGTCACTCACCCCGCTGACCGCGTCGGGCGCGGGTCCCGGGGGCCGCGCCGCCCGCGGCGGAGGAGAGGACGACGACGGCGGCGGCGGCGGCGCTGCACGGTCGGGCGTCGCGGCGCCTCGCGCCGTGTGCATCGTGCGCCGCGTCTGCGACGCCGACGCCGCCACCGCCGTCGCCGGGCTGCGAAGCGTCGCGGCGCGTCGCCGGCGGCTGCCCCCTTCCGTGCGCCTGCGCCGGCCGCCGCGCAGCCTCGCGATGCGGGTTGCGGCGGCCGCCACTGCGCCGCGGACGAGCGCGCGGCGCGGCGCGCGGGGGCACCTTCGCGCTCGCCTTCGCGCTCGCCTTCGCCTCGTACTGCTTAACGAGACGAGTGAGGAAGATCGTAGCTGCTCTCTGTTGCATGCTCGTAATATTTGTAATTCGATTAGTAAAAGTATTCTATTTTTATTCTTTGCACTGCAACCCTGACGCAAGAAATACTCATACTTGCATTATAATCCAAGTATTATTTCTTTTGATCCCGGTGAATAAGCTGATAAGCCTTAAACACTTAATTTAACAGGAGAGCAAAAAACAACGTTCAAATTAATTAAATCAGGGATTAATGATATTCAAACAAAACTATTTTTGTGTTTTTTTTTATTATCCGCAATCCCTTATTTATAGTATTAGTTTAAAGTCGTTCTTTGCTCCCCTGTAAAATTAAGTTTTTTTACTTATCAGCTTATTCACGGGGGCCAAAGATTTAAAATTCACCCCAACTCGACTCAACAGACAGGTTTGATAGTGAAACGGATGGAGTTTTTGGTAGTTTTTGCATGTATTAATCTCTATTTTTTATAATAAGTAGGATGAATAATGAAAAACTATAAATAGAGAAAAGTCGTGACACACAGCAGTGAAAATATTGCTGAACGAAATCGCACAATATTTTTCTAAACAGTTGCACGCAGACTGATCAAGAACAAGACATAAAATACTCTCTTATAACAAAATAATAAATTAAATATTTAAAACATAAATCATCACCAAGACTGCAAAACCATAATATATACTTTTCACAAATATTTGCATTTGTCAAAACCACAATCATAATTTTATATTTTCTGTCAAAATCGAGCTGTCCCATTGTGTTTTTCTTTTCGAGTTCCAAGCTCTCAAACGAAGCCACAGACACCTCGGACATGGCCGGAGGCTTGTGCAGCCGGTTATTGTTTTGATTTCTGAGCGCATTGAATATTAATAATATGGGTATGTAGATTAATGTAAAATATTGAGTTCCCTGTTCTGGTTAATAGACGATGAAACGGTATGACCATTTGGAGATACGTAACCGTTTCTTGGGTGTTACGTTAAGAGTTCATATCCTGATCTCACTATTTTGTTCTTCACGTAAACGCATGTCATTTTTCCGCTTCGTCGAGTTGTCCTTCTTTTCTTACCTCTTAAAAATACCTCCTTTTTATCCGCACGTCCTCTGCTTAGATCTACTGATTTACAAAATGTATCAGTATATAAACATTTAAATGAAATTAAAATGTATGAAACTTACCTGTTCTTCATCTAGCAGCCTTCTTTATTAGACATAATTTTACTTTAAAGAACATCCTGCAGATTTATGCATCGAACGATTTATCTCAGGTTTTTCATTAATGAGCGTTTTATACTACAATATAAATCGCTGCCATAGATATTATTACAACATTGTATTGCTTTTCTCGCCCTGCAATGTTTTATATTTCGTTGAAGTGATTGTGGCCGCTGCATTAGTAAAGACAATGTTAGAGTTAATTTGTTCGTTAATATAGTATTTTCATTACAAGTCATTCCCACTTTGTGTTGGAATTAGGAACATATGTGCGTATGGGTGGCGACTGCACGACCTCGGCTTTTATTTTCTCCAACAGCTGAGCGCGACCTTTCTCTGGCGCGTGGATGCGTATAAGATTGCTTGTGTGGAATATATTGCCGTGAATAGGAACGAAGGAGGGAGGACGTGTGTCACACTTGGAATTTTCCACGAAAAGAACGCGTCAACCTCGTTCTTAACCGCGTTGTGGTGTTTTTGTACAGCGAATCGCCGCCCGGATGCATCTGGATAGCAGTCGACGCGGCGGATCCGGCTAACCCATTTGCGGCTTTCGCCCACGCTCCGCTGGCTCCCCTCTCCGCAGCCTCGGGCGCTAATGATAGGCGCAGACCACCTCGGCATCTTCACAACGCCTCTAGTAAATAAATAATGTCTCTATTTTTAGTTGTGATTACGTACTCCAATTCCGTTTCTTTGCTTAACAAAATGCTGTGTAATGCCAGTCGAGCATCTTTGTAAAGGCGTTTTGTGTATTTAACTCATATACTTGGTAATTTATCAATAGTAATTAATAATGGAACATTATAAATATATATTACTAATAAATATCAAAGGTTGAATATCTATTAGAAAACTAGATTTTTACATTCCAAAACCTAGAATAGGAGTCTAAAATAGGCGTATAATATGCAAATATGCGTTATAATTTCTTAAATGGGTCTCATAAAGTGAGATGAAATAACTTTTTCAGACTATGTTGACTTACTTGTAACAATTTTATTGCATACGCCCGTATGAAATATTTTGATTGATTGATGTTTCCGGGCGCGTTAAATGTTATTAGTCCCGTTAGTTATAGTGAATGTTTTTATGTATCGAGAAAGCTGTTTTCCTCCTCGACTGGATGGCGGGATCCGCCGCCGTTTTGCACGTCGACATGTGCGGTATTGCCAGATATCGTTTCCAGCAGGGCACCGCTCCAGCTGAGCCAAACTGTAAGCATAGTTGTTTACCGTCTCTTGATACATATGAGGAGAAAATTTAAAGAAAAAATTGGGGCAGTTTTAATGTTTAAAATGTTTAAAAGACCTAAAAATTGCCTGTATTTCGCGCAAAAAATATGGAAACTACTCACATTTTCGGAAAATCGAACATGACCTTATTTCAAGATGTCTTTCAAGGACAGATTCTTTAAGTAAAACATCTCTATCTTCAGTATAATTGTTGTAGGAAGATGCCCAAAAAATTGCACTTTTGCAAATTTCAAAATATCTGGGATTTCAACAAACATAAGACCTGCACCATTCTCTTAAGCATCCTTTAAAGCATTCGAAAACAAAATTTAATAAAAAACTTGGACCCTTTTTTTGATAAATTTGAAATTGTCCCAGGGACTTAATGTAAAGTAAAATACGGGTTTCAAATTCAAGGGGCCCTGACGTCAGCCATATCGATTGGGGAATATCAATTTTTGGAGAAAATGGGCTGAGTGGTTTAGGCGCTAGCATTGACCACAGACGGACGGACAGACGGAGAGACGGGTAGACGTTTTGCCATCAATCGATTTTTCTGTATCAAGGTCCCTCAAAACATAAATTCTGCCTACATCATGTGTTAGAGAAAGTAATTTACTACACATGGAAGTAATTTACTACACATAGCAACAGGCTTTATCTACTTTTTCGTTACCAGGGCCTGTCAATAAGAGATTTTCTAATGAAAATTCCCCGTTTTCCAGCGCACGATTACATAACATTCTCTTCTTACGGGGAGAACGGGAAATACCTTCGTAACAGGGAGAAAGTAAAGATAACAATAATGATGTAAGTGCTAAAACAGTTATAGTAAATAGAGATACAATCATAAAGTGAAATAAATTTATATCTAAAAACTTTGGAATCAAATTATTTTAATAACTTGATTCACAATATGCAAACGAAATATATTGTAAATAAGGAGTCTGCAATCTATTACTACTTTCTCCCCTGTCTAGTACAGATAAAGGACTGTTCGTTTCGTTCAAATGCTTTAACGAATAATTTTCTGTTCAGTATTTTGGTTCGCATTATTATTTGATCCTGTTCCTAGTATAAGTTTTCACGTTTTCTGGTTCTTCATGCGTGCTTCATCACCACAGTATTATAGATCACTATACGATCTCAATCAGTTCTTCTTTACAATTACTGCATCCCACATTTTTCTGTTTGTGTGGTTTTCTTGGTCTCTTCATAATGGCATGCATTTATGTTCAACTATTGACATTTATTTCCCGTGAATATAGTGGTAAATGTAAACTGCGATGGCCGTAAATTTTTTTAGGTAATCATTTCCAAAAGTCTTATGGACATAAAAAAATCAGCATGTATCACACGCCTTGGTGATAGTGAAATAATGTTCCTCCAGTATTTTTTAGCGTATTTTAATGAAAAAACAATTTTATTATTAGAAATAATAATTTCACTTGCCCCACATTTTGCTCGAATTTTTTAGATATACTTTTTAAATGAGGATCAATTGATTTGATTTTATAATTTTAGACGTTTTTATTAATTTTCATCAATTATAGCCAAAAATAGCTTTTTTCGGCCAAATTTGAGAAAATTGCAATTTATATTCGTTTATGTTTTCTTCATAAATGATCACATCTGTGATCAACGCTGGCCCCAAAACTGTTCAGATGATTTTCTCCAAAATCTTCCTTATTCGATTTAGAGGAAAGAGGCTTCTGAATTTGAAACGAATATTTTAATTGCGGATCTGGTGGTGTAATGGTCAGCGTACCGGACTGTTGTACCCGAGTTTGCGGGTTCAAACCCGATCGAAGCCGTGGATTCGTGGGCGAAACAGTCCTTCGTACGCCTTCCTTCGGAGGGGAAGTAAATCCGGCTGCCCCATGTAGTAGATTTACTGCATGTAAAAGATCCTCAAGCCTAAAAGAAGCCTCTGAGCAAAATTGAGATCCGCCTGTTTCGTCGCCCAAGATAATAAGAGAAATACCTCCTTTCTCCGCTAGGTGGTGAAAGGAGAGTAGCGAAATTTCCGTCGTCAGACGGAAGAGCGGGCCTGAACTAATTGTTGGGATTGCCTTACACAAAGCCTCAAAATTTCTCGAAAATAGCTCTAAATATTTTGATTAAACGTTGTCGTCGCATAGCGTCAAGGACGCATAAAAGAATGGTGGGGTTTCATTGAACTTGAAGTCCCTGATTTTTTGAAAATTGCAAAAGTTAAAACTTTTTCGGAGCCTTCCTACAGCTACAATATTGAAGATAAATATATTTTCCTTAATACAGTTCTTCCTTTGCTTAATACTGTTTTTTAAAGACATATTGAAATAAGGCCATGTACAATTTTTCCAAAATATGAATAATTTTGCATAATTTTGCGTGATATATAGGCAATTTTTAAACATTTTTTCTCAGAAACTGATCCAATTTTTTTCTTTAAATTTTCTCCTCTTTTTATGAAAGGAATGTATAAAAAATTGCAAAAAGTTAACATTGCAATAGAATAACATGGAAGATAGAGATTTGTGTCTTCAATTAAATCTGTTCTAAAAGAATCAGGTCAACTCTTTAAAAATGGTAATATACACATTTCATGAAAGAAACAGCATTTTTTTGCATATTTTCTGCTTGAAGGTTATGCGATTTATAAGAAAAACATTTTCTCAAAATACGCTCCAAATTTGTTCTCCATTTTTTTTCACGGATAGACGTAGGAACGCTCAAAAATTGGTGCAATTCTCAGTTTTGTGGAAATCTCTGAAGTTTTGAAAATTGGCAAAAGTTAAGAATGATGCCAGAAAGTTTGTGCTCTTAAACTTCACTAATTTAGAATAATTTCATTTAACAAAATCTATCATCAGTATTGTACTCTTGCAATGTTAATTGTTTGCAATTTTCAATAATAAAGAGAGTTCGTCGAAAATGGGACCTGCTCCAATTATTTTACAGTCCTTTAGAAAGAATTTTGTTAAAATTGAAGTAGTTTGAAGGAACATAATTGTTTAAAAATAGTAGTTTTAATCTCGCAAGGACGTGGGTTTGTTTGGATCGATCAGAAAATGTAAATTTTGGAGAAAAAGTCAAACGGTTTAGGCGCAAGCGTTGACTGCAGACGGACGGACAGACGGACAGACGGACAGGTGGACGGACGGACAGACAGACAGACGCTTTGCTATCAATCGATTTTTCGGTACCAAGAACCCACAAAATAATGGATTTTGACTTCAAAACGTGTTACAGGAAATAATTTACTGCATATAGGAACAAGATTTATTCACTTTATCGTTACCAGGCTCCGGATTTTTTTTCTGTTGAAAATTCCCTTTTTTCCGGTGCACGATTACAATATTATCACGTTTTATGAAGTAAAAGCGAAAAAGTAAAAAATATTTATCTTTAATATCGTAATTGTAGGAAGACGATGATAAAAGTTTTGAACTTTTGCAATTTATGTAAATTAAGAAATTTCAACGAAAAGGGGACCTGCGCCATAGTTTTTCGTGTTCATTGGTATCCGAGGACGAAGTCTATTCAAAATACTTCCGGCGTTTTGGGAAAAATTTTGAAAATGTTGGGGCCTCATGGATAGTAACCCCAAAAATCAAAGTGTGCATTTTAAACTCGCAGGACCTCGAGTACGTTCAGACTTACAGGAGAATATCAACTTTGGAAACAATCATCTGAACGGTTTAGGCGCTTTCCTTTAGCACACATGGACAGACGTCCTGCCTTCATTGGATTTTTCGGTTTTAGAACCCAAGAATAGTTTTGACTACACTTGTTAAGAAAATAATTTGCTACATATAGGAACAAGCATTTTCATTACCAGTGCCCGACAGTGAGAGTATTTCTGTCGAAAAAATGCCCATCTCCGCCGCATAATTACAATACTCTCTTTTTACAACGTACGTAGTAAGGAGAGAGGGTAAAAGATAAATTGTGAAAATGATAATAGTCTAAGTTTCGAAATAATTAATATAATGAGATATGTTACCGAGACCACAAGAAATTACCCTTTTTGGTACTGAAGGGCAAATGTTCGATTTCACTGTTAGAGAAGAAAAACTATTTTGAATTTTTTGTAATTCTTTACTGGATGTTTTGCTAAGGATGTACACTTTAGACAAATCTGAATTAAATCAACATATATAATACATATGTTAATATTTTTTGTTTTTCTTGAACTAACTCAGTATGTTTAACCGCTACGTCTTCCTTTATAATAATATTTTGTATTTTCTTCTTTTCCACTGCTTTGAACATTGCAAAATCACTTTCGATATATTTGTAACAAGAAAAATAACAACAAATGATACCTATGAAAAATTGAGTAATAGAACACAGCCACAATGTAAGATGACACCAAGAATTGTTGAATTGAAGGAAATTAAATTTTGAAATATCGCGATGAATCTTCATAACGAATCTGCTAAATCCTAGTTCTCATATTTTACAGTAGATATTTAAAACAATTAGTTGTAGACAATTCATTTCAGTTGTTCCAGATGCGACTGGGAATGACAGTAAAGCGTGGAAAGCCTTGAGGTATAATAGATAAATGATTAACACAAAATTTTAATTTTGTTTTTATCACACTGCATAAAGCATGTGCAAGTATATTTATCTTTCCTAATACGAGACAGATTCGTTTGACGGACGACACAATATCTCAAAAAGAAGTCAACTTCGAGTCGAGTGGTAGACAATGAAAAATTACCGCAATTGGATCTCTACATTGGAGTAGCACGTGCCTTATTGCACGGTGTGTTCTGTCTCCTCTCTTAATAAAGAGTATCTTTTTTTCAAAAAATGGTCTTTTAGGGCTAAACATCGTGAGTGGAGGAAAGTGCCTATTACATCATACGTTAATGAAGGGTTTTTAATACATGAGCACGAATTATGAAAAATTAAACATTGTGGTTAAGTTTTATTTTGCCTTTTGATGTAAATGTTTTTTAGAATTATTTACAATCCTTTTAAATTAATTTAAAAATATGTATTTTTAATCTCGTTTTCTTGGATAAAAATAAACGTTTATATCATTTTCAATTGTAGTACTCCCAGTTGTCCTTAAAGAACCTCCATTTGCGTAAACTCAATATGACATTTGGATATGCACGATACATGTCTTAGGAGATCGTACACCTCGCTGTTCTCGCACACACTTCCTAAAAGAACCCTCTAGCGATAGGTCTTCGGTGAGCACTGGGCTCAAGATTCCGGATGCAACCCAAACACTTGTGAGTTACGGGGAAGTCGATATCCCTGACTTTCCACATTGATTTTCTACCGCACCAGATTTTCCAGGAGAGTAAGGTGTAAGGAATACTGTTAATTCAAAGAATTAAATATTAAGTCACTTTCATATCCGCCGTTTCATTAAGAAATGAATCTGAAATGGAGAGATAAGCTGCGATAACTTGTCAGTGGCTATGGTTTATTGGCACTTGGTTCCCGGATCTCCCTGCCCTCCGATTTCCTCGAGAGTGACGCTGAGGCACAGAACTGTCACGCGAATGCATTTTACAATGTCGCCATTTTTCTTTTTAACTACTAAAAATTGGGTAAACTGCATACTTAAGTTTTCCCGAAAGTGGTCCCTTAAAAAGAAAATTGATATTAGAGGGTTTTGATCGGTGCTTGGGGAGAGGGATGGTCTGTTAACGAGGGGTTATTTGCATACAATATATGGGTTTGAGAGTCCATTGCAACAAAAATCGATTGTTGAGAGGGCGTGGTCAATTAATACGGTTGAGGTTTCAGTGAGGTTTCACTGCACCTCTAAACTATATTTATCTTCTTTAGATAGTTGAAAGACGCAATACTAGATATTGTTTAGGACATCTTCCCTGGAAAGTACAATGAGAGAACGTAGCTGGGTCAATTTATTACAGAAAGTCCATAATGAAAAAGATAGTACAATAAATATCTATTTTCTTGACATAGAAAATGTGTATATCGGTTTTTATGCGTAAAAATAAATTTCCTGCTTCAATCCCAATACCTATGTTCTTGATCTCTTCGTGGAATACTTGAAACAAAACACAATATTATCTGAAATCATCTAAACACACTACACGCCCTTAAAATTTCCTGAGGTTTTTCATTTCCCCTTTTTGCTTCAATCACGGCCATCGTAAATGGAAGAACTAGGAAGGAAAGAGAGCTTTGTTTTCCTCGGAGCGGGAGCCACGCCACCGCTTGGCTCGAAGTTGGGCCGCTCCGCTCGTTGGGGCACCCACACAGGCGCGTCGGCGCGGCGCGGCGCGGCGCGGCGCGGCGCGGCGCGGCGCGGCGCGGCGGGGGAGATGAAGAGTCAAGGCCCGATCGCTATTCCCATCGCCCACGACTCCGATAAGATACGCGGCGCCTGCCAAGACAAACACTTGGGAGTTTACACGTATCGAGTGACTCGCCGCGTTCTATCGCCTGTCGCTGCTACAAGGGAGGCACAGGTACCTTACCACTGCCCTGCCCACGAGTCCCGTGCTAACATGTCTACTGGCTATGCGCCACGCTTCTTCAGCGTGAAGAAGTATGTTTCACGAACAAAAGTTGTTATTTTCTTTAATTACTTGCCGGCTCGCCCCTTTTAAGCTTGGACTAGCGGTAATGCAACAACTGAATTGGATTGTGAAGAAGGCTGTGTCTCTTGTTTTCACGAATAAATAGTTGTTATTTCATTTGGTATTTAGAGTTTGGTACTGTTTCAGAACTGTGTACCTCTAACCTACCATTCAGCACACTGTGTTATTCTTGCTAAACTGGTTTTCGAAGTATGTTAATAGTTTTATGTACGGATGTATGGCACTACTCCTATGAGAATAATTCAATAAAAATACAGATCGTATTTTCATGTTCCTTAGATACAACTTTGTTGAGTAAATCGTAGTTTACTTCAGATCATACGTAACGAATATTTAAATGCTCAATTTTCAAAATTGATCGAGATTGCCGTTTTAAGCCATTAAGCATTCGAGACAAACAAAAGTTATAATTTCTTGAATTATTTACCGACTCGGACTTTTTAAGTTTGGACTAACAATAATGTAACAACTGAATTTAATTGTGATGAAGGCTATGCCTTCTTCCGTTTGTTACGAATTTTTCAAACGCTCATTAATCTGAATATAGGAAATAAGAAACAGATTCATATTGCTATTTTAGCATATTTCTGAATCTGATATAGCCAATTTGTTCTTTATCTTTACGTGATGTACACATGATATGCATGTCGTTTGCGTGTTGGTTTTTTGAAAACACATATTTGTACCGATTTTCCTCCCGAATATTTTACTTTCTTTTATTTTATATATGGGTAAGAATAACCTTTTTTGACCTCCTACTTTCCAACATTCTTAAACAGTCATTTGTGTGCGAAGTTCGTCGCAATGAACTCGCGCGCAGCACGTTCAGCCGGCAGCAATTTTGCGTCAGAAAAGTCTTCCCCGTAGATACTACACATTCCTGTATCGCGAGCCCCTCGAGGCAAAGCATCGATTTGGACTGCGTACAAGAACGCGCCGGCACTATGTTACGCGAGCGCGTATTTTTCGTCTTGTTAAAAAATCAGCTGGCTTGTATTCACGGGAGCGGGAGACGCGGAGAGGTGATGGTGGCGACGGTGACAGTGGCGACGGTGGTGGCAATATGTCGGAAAGGGCGACAGTGGCGGCGGCGGTGTCAATATCGGTGGCGTCGGAAACGGCGACAGTGGCGGTGGCGGTGGCAGTGGCAAGACAGTGGGAGGGCGGCGGCGGCTGTGACGGTGTGGGTGGTGGCGGCGGCTGTGGCGGTGGCGGTGGGGGTGGCAGTGGCAAGACAGTGGGAGGGCGGCGGCGGCGGCTGTGGCGGTGTGGGAGGCGGCGGCTGCGGTGGCCGTGGGGGTGGCGGAAGGGGTGGCGGAGACAGGACCGCGGCGTTGGCCAACGCGCGACCCCTCCCACGGCAGCGCCAGGCGCCTCTTCGCGTCGCCTCGCGGCGCCCGCGATGCAGGGGCACTCAGGGGCGTTCAGGGGCGTCGGCGCTCGCGGAAGTGGCGCGACGGGGCGGAGCCATCTGCTAGCCCGCTACCATATTTCTTTGCATCTGTAAAAAAGACACACTTGTTTACTGCGCGTGAACTCCAGGGACCTCTTCATGGCGGTCCAGTGTAATTTTAGACGTTTGGGCTCACGCAAGATTTAAAAGCTGTCAGATGAAGTACGCATTCATAAAAAATGCGGTATAGCTGTTAGCATACGTCTGAAAACCGGGTATCGAGGTGACTAATGAGTGATGGATAGAAAATAACTTCTGTAAATATTACTTAATTACTAGAACTTGCAACATTCGATTACTAGATTTTCTATGAAATATATTTTTCGCAAGTCACTATTTCATTTCGACTTTTTAACATCTTTGCCATGTTAGTTCAGTTATTAAATTCAAAGCGTGAAAATGCATTTTTCTCGAATCGTTTATCATGCTCATAAAAAACTAAGTGTGTAAGAAGCGTACTTTTTTAATTTAAACTGTTTATTAACCACTGTATTTGGAGAAAACGTTCTTGGTCTTAATCAGTTTCTGTAATAATAATAATAATAATAATAATAATAATAATAATAATAATAATAATAATAATAATAATAATAATAATAATAATAATAATAATAATAATAATAATAATGGTAACAATTATAAGAATTGTAATACTTGTAGTAATAATACGAGTAGAAATAACAATAACGGCGTAAATGTATTTTTTAACATTTGTCCCCATGTTAAGAGAATTTTCAACTCATTATTATTCTAAGATGATTATCTCTTGCTAATTTGTCGACAAATCAATCTAGATACTTTGTGAAAAATTTTCCTTGTGTATTCGATTTCCATATACTATTTGATGCTGAATGCGAATATACTTTATATATGAGCTGAGTTTTTCATAAATTACTCCACTATTCTTTATTGAAATCTGATGCAATATTTCAGAGTGTGGCGTTAATGTTACTGTACATTCATACGTCAGCAGTGGCGAAGATGTAGGATGGTATCAGTTGAGAGTAATGACGACCCTCAATGAAAGTTTCCATTGCGATTAGTTCCCAGCCCACTTCTTGAAACGAATGTGAGAAATAAATATTGGCCCGAAATATTCCTTTCACTAGGAACGATTCCAACATTCTACTGGAGAGGGAACAGTTATCCTCAAAAAGAGCTAGAACTGCTGAACAGAGATTTTCTCGAACGTGTGGGAGCCGCGCTAATGGTGCTGCCACCACATTTTATCACCTCCTGCTCGTTTCCGTGCATGCGTCCCACCAGCTGCAAGGTTGTGAACTAAAAAGAAATCTACCGACACCCACTCACATCCAACCCCCCGCGGAGCGCTTCCATCTTCGCCATCTCCATCCTCGCTGTCGCATCCGCCTCCATCCTGGCCTCCCGTCCCCGCCCCGTACCCGACTACGACCTCGTCCCCGAACCGCCTCCGATCCTCCCTCCCCGTCCCCGCTCCCCGTCCCTGCCCCCCCGAACTCCGACCCCGACCCCGTCCCCGTCCCCCTCTCCGACCCCGACCCCGTCCTCGACCCGGTGCCCGTCCCTAACCCCGTCCCGACGCCGTATCCGACCCCTTCCCCGACCCCGTCCCCGTCTCAGACCCCGTTCTAGACCCCGTCCCCGACACCATCCCACACACCGTCCCCGACACCGTCCCCGACACCGTCCCCGACACCGTCCCCGACACCGTCCCCGACACCGTCCCCGACACCGTCCCCGACACCCCCCCCGACACCGTCCCCGACACCGTCCCCGTCCCCGACCGCGTCCCTGGCCCCGTCCCTGACCTCGTCCCCGACCTCTTCCCCCAACCCCAACCTCGTCCCCGCTCCCATCCCCGCAGCCATCCCCACCTCCCAGACGAGCGCTTGGCGCCGCTACGGTCCGCGGAGCGAGTGCGCTCATTTCGGCCCCGCCACTCTGGGCGGGGCAGGCTAACTCGTGAATAATTTATACTGGATTTCCACGCATCCGTGTCGAGTTAGAAAGCTCGGGCATTACACGCCTGCACGTCCGCCTTTTATTAATCTTATTCCGAAGCGAACAGGGGCGGGGGCGGAGGCGCCGCGACGCCTCTCGTGAGGCGCGGGTGGCGCGAGTCACTCTGAGAGTGAAGCGTCGTGAGCGTCGTGGGCGGTGCCCTCCGCCCACTGCCCGCCGCCTCCCGCCGCCTCCGCCTCTTCCCGCGGCGTGGCCTTGGCGCTCTGTGTTTCTGGAACACTCGCCTTGTTTTGAAATTCCTTTCGAACAGTCATAGAGGTTGATACGCCAATTTTTGAAGTTTTATGAGCAAGGTTGACGCTGTTAATTCTGTTTCTGGAATTCTTGTGAAAAAACCTGCCCTGATGTGTCAACTAATTAATAACTTGTTTTTGAAATGGTACATTAAGCATACTTTATGCATACATCAGCCTGTAACTTGTGGGTTTTGAAGCTAGAGAATTTAAGCAAATATCATGGGTATTTGTATATGAATGCCAATGTACGAGAATCTTTTTCAACCTCCGATAATCCATAAAAGACAAAAGTAGAGATACAAAGATAGAAAAAAAAAAGAAATGAAATTATTACCAAAAATGATTTACTAATTTGGACAGTTTTCTACAAAATCGCTGTAACGATTTAGGAATTTTCTTATTTGTGGATGAGATTTTCAATCCCCTTTCGGACGAACGTTATCGCCAGTGTTGCGATATGACCCTGAACTTTGCTTTGCAGCACCACCTTGTTCCAGAAGCTTTGATTTTCTAGCCAATTCTTCTAGTCCAGGAAGAAATAAATATCATTTAGGCTATTCACCAGGCGATAAAGCACGTTCTACTTGCCCAAGAAGTTGTTGGGTTGTAGCAATAGGCAGACGTCATGAATGAGGACGTCTTCATAAGCCAGCATTCCTCTTATTTGGTGTGAAAGTTTACACCGTACTCTCGGCTCATTCTTTGGAGAATTTCTGTGGCACTCTTCCTTTCTTGAAGAAAGCGAGTAACACTACGACCTTCCTCAGGGCGTAATGCGTTTACGATTCCTCAGGGCGCTCGCATTACGCACTGAAGAAGGTCGTAGAATGGCACCTGTGCCTTGGATGCTGCATCTCCCGGACAGCCAAGAACATTATGCAATGAATATAGAGCCACAGATGCTTTGCATACATTTTAATGGTGACGTTTATTAATCGCACAGAAGGTGTTGTAGGCTACCCTAAGCTTCAATTACTTTTACTTTAATTACATGTACGACTCATTTTGCCCCAAAACCATCACCTAATCTGTAATGTGCTGTCTCCCTAAGATCACTACAAAATTTTGCAAATTCGAATTTTCTGCTTGATCGGACGTTCTTGAATATCGCTCTTTGCTGTTACATTAGTACTTGTCTTCCTTTTCAGTACAATTAGGAAAAATATATTTTGTATATTCAATGTCAACCCCTGTTTTCATTTATGGAATATTTGAACATTATGTTTTGCAATATAAAAATTATTATACTTTTAAATAAATATCTTAATTTGTGAAGACAGTCAGTACTGGGGAACTTTGGCTATTTATGTTCTACAAGTAATATTATGTATTAGCAAAGTGTCTCTCCTTGTCGATGTGTATCTCCTTAGGGAACGGGACATCTTTGTCACATTTTTGAGTTTATTGTATTCATTCATTTAAAATGTGACTGATGATTGAAAGCTGCCTCTTCCAAAGTAATTTGCCCCGCATCGGCAATTTGGTTCACCTCTCTTTTCCTGTCGATCCGCACAGGTGTTTCTGGAACGCTTTCTTTGTGTTTCATAGGTCATTCGGTAGGGGAAGCGTTTCATCACGCCTCGCGCTTGCGACGAAGCGGGACGTGGAAGGCGGCGGCGGCGGCGGCGGCGGCGAGTGGGTGCTCCCACAGGCGTCTCGACGCTACGCGGCGACCGCGAGACGGCAGCGGCGGCGATGGAGACGGTGGCAGCGGGGGTGGTCGGGGAGGCGGGGGCGGCGGCGGCTCTGGCAAGAGGAGGTAAGGCGCGATGCCGCTCTGACAGGTCGCGTCGGCGCGCGAAGCGGGGCGCCGCCACGCCACGCGATGCTACGCTGTGCCGCGCCGCGCCGCCCCGACCCGCGCCGTGTCTCACTCGGAACGCGCGCTACGGCTACGCCGACCCGCCGCACAGTGCTCCCGATCACGATGAAATCTGGACAAAAACAAATGGAGCTATTAGAATAGCACTTGTAGTAAATAGTACAAATACATTCGACGATCTCCTAGTAAATCTTATCTATGCTAAATCGCATTACAAAACTACAAAATCAATAAAGTTCAAATTAAAGAACGTATGCAATTGCAGATTCTAATGATTCATATATTCTCTTAATGTTATTATGAGTTTTTTATTTACATGTGGATCTTGAACAAAAGCAGCATATCGTACCGCTGCTTAGTTTTAGTAACTTCGTATTCGTTGTTTTCAATTCGTTGTGTGTACTTTTGCTTTCAGAATTTTTGGAAGTAGGACTCATACTTATATATGAATAATTCTGAATGAGCTTACCACTTGTGGATAGAGTTCAACTAAGAACGTAGAACAATTGAGAGAAGAAATCATATTTAAAAATTTGGTAAAAATAATCGTGACTTAGCCAAGCATATTTCATTGAATGAACATTTTATTTCTCCTTACGCCAACTGGGAAGCGAGACGCTGAGTACGTTGGCGCGGAGGAACTAAAGGCACGCTGGTATCTCTTTCTTTATCTGTCTGTCTGTCTGTCTCTCTCTCTCTCACTCACTCACTCACCCATTCACTCACACACACACACACACACACATACACACATACCCATACACACGTCGGACAATCGTGTTCGTAAAATTGTGCCTCTCGTCCGGAGGAGAACGGCGTTCCAGCAAGTAAAATTTCATAGTTTTAGTGTATTATTGTTTGTGCTAGTGATTGGCAGTTGTCGTCAAAATGTCTGAGATGAAATAACATAAAATATAGGATAAGAGTAGGAGTCAAATGTGGCTAAGGTTAGAGTACGTGCTCGACGAGAATGGGATAGTAAGACAAATATGCCGAAAGAAAGTCACTTGATTCTTACCCGTAAAATTGTAAATCGAGAAATTGTTGTTCTTTCGTAAGCAACTAATCAAATTAAACTTTTTCATTGTCAGTATTTTAGATTACTAAATGACAACGAAAATTTTGTTCGGACGTCTTTCATCTGAACTTCTAGATATTTCATTGAATTTCCCCAAATATAAGCGAGGCTATGAAGTTGATAAGCCTAGAGAGAGTGATATTAAATGAAGAACTCTCTCAACAACCCACAATTTTATCAAGTGGAGTACGAAGATGCTCATTTAAATGTGTGATCACAGTTGGAGTTACAGGAATATATTGCTCAAACAGTGAACGGTTCAGATAATGCTCCTCGAAGGTACTAAACGATGGCAGGTGATCTGAGCCTGGTCGTATTGTTTTTTGGGCGCACCGATTGACGCGCCCCGCTCGTCGAGGGTGACCAACTGGTGGAGTTCCTTTTTCGCCTTCGAGAACCCTTCAATCTTGAGACTGATTCATCTACTCTCTGAAGAGTCTTTTGAAACAGTCAGCAAAAATATTCAATGGCATTTACTTATTTACGATTGATTTATTTATTTTACGTCAAAAACAGTTAAAAACTGTGTGTGACGTGCAATGGGGAAAAGTGTATTCTGTACACATTTTCAAAATTCTGTGATCCCATTCCTAAGCCATATATTAATTGAATTTTGAATACAGAAAAATATTAGCGTTTTTTGCAAGGATTGTTAACAAAAGTATTCTATTTTCTTCAAAAGTATTCAAAAGTATTCTATTATAAAATCTATTTTCAAAGGCAAATCAGAAATAAATGTGGGTTCTTATGCCTCATCATGTCCTTCGTCAAGGAATAATACTTTCTATTGCGACAACATGGAGGAAGATAATTTGAATAACTATATTTCCCACTGAATTCTAGTAGACGTGCACAGATAATGAAGTTGCGGTGATTGAGAAGCGAATGTCAACGGAGGGTCGATAAATTTCTCTGCCGGTGATGAGAATTTTGCATACACAAAGAAGAGCATACGTTTTTTAAAAAGAGCTGAGCGTAAAATCAATCAATCAATAACTGATTCAGTATTAATACAATATTCAATAAAATATTCAGTATTCAAGTAAATATTGAATACATTAAATAACTTCGTATTTTATTTTTATTTAGAGATGAGATATGTGATAATAATATTACCTATGAAAGCTACAAAAATTATAGAAATATCCGATAAGAATTAATTTTTCAATATTTTTAATATTTTTGTGATCAAAAACATTTATTTTTCTTCTTGCAATAATGGACACCATATTACAAAAATGCAAAACTATAAAGCTGGGGAATTCCTTCCCATTTCGATATTAATAGAAGTGTCGTATCTGACTCAAAAAGATAACAGCATCCTGGGATAATGATTTAATATATTCATTCTATTACAAACTTTATAACAGTAAATCAATTAAGTTCGATCGCAATTCAGAAGTCAATTCTTGGCAGAAAGTGCCTTTGAGCGGAATCAACATAAAAAAATTACTTTCTGTGTTTGCTTGAGGTCTTTCTAATTCATCAAAAAGTTAAATGGATGTGAGATCTTTTCCCATTATTTCATATCGCCTATGTCAATAACTGTGCATTTCACTTTTCGTTTGCTGCACCCAACATGCCGCTTTCTCGGAATGTTGATTCTACCATTGAATTAATGATATACCACAAAATCTGTGAAGTAACAAGTACCTCGTTTTTCTTCGAATATTTATATTTTTTACTATAGCTGTTTGCTCACGTGCTCTCTGAGTGCTTGCTTCTCTTCTGACAAAAATATCTATACGGCTGTCAGTTGTCGTACTTCACTGGCAACAAGATATGCGGGATCGTGCTCGTATGTGCTATGCTTTCTATTAACTGCACACGAATGTTCTCGTGATATTAAGGTACGACAAAAATGCAGGAAAACGCTTCTCACATACGTTCTTCCAGATCGTCTGGCATCAACTACGAAATAACAGCCGAACTCCATTTGATCACCAATCTTATCAATTTTCGTGGAGGTTTACATGCTTAGAACATATACGGAAGTATATCTATACCAATAAAATAAGAATCCTTGATACATAACGATGTAAAACGAACATATTTATGTATACATCAGTGCTACTCGTTCAGTAGGCACGGAAGCTGTCTTAGGGCTTCAGACTATAGAAATTGTAGTGGAAGTATGTGATCATTGCCCATAGAATCAGCGACCTTGTGTATCTTATCAAGCACTGTCTAAGCAATGTGGACGACACTGGTGGTGGTGGTGGTGGTGGTGGTGGCTGCGGCGGCGGTGGCAGCGCTCCTCTGTCGCCGCGCCGAGGTCCGCGAGGCGCCAGATTTTAAAAATACCCGAGCGGCGGCATGCGGGGAATCCCGGCGCGATGACGCAGTGCCGGGGCGTACCCTGCGCCCGCGGCCGCGCCGCCCCGCCGCCCGCTCATTTGTAATAGGGGCTTAAACGGACGTGGGCCGAGTAGAGACCGGTGTTCCGTCGCAGGCGCCGCGGCCCGAGATTGGGGCGCGTTTTTTGGAAGCCCGCGCGCGCGGCCCGCGCCGCCTGGGCCGCCCCTGGCCAGCCGGCCCGGCCCGGCCGATTTGTCCCGCTCGCCATTCCTCGAATGCTCGCGCGGCGGGCGGCTACCTCCCGGCATTTGTCCCAGTGACAGCGTCGGAGGGAGTGCGGCCCGCGCCGACGTTCCCCGCCGCCCCCGCGCCTCTCCCCGCCCCCATCCCGTCCCCGCTCCGCCCCGCGCCGCCCCTGCGCCACCCGCAGCCCGCGCGTCTTCATCGTGTATGGGTCCGGCGCCGCCGTTGCCCAGACGCCGCCGATGCCGCCGCCGCCGCCGCCTCCTGCGCCGTCGGCAGCGGCGCGTTGACAGTCGGCGGGTGAGCGCCGGCCGGCGCCAGACATCGGCCGCGGGGACGGCGGGGGCGGGGCGACGGCGGGGGACGACGGCGGGGGCGAAGGCGGGGGCGCCGCCGTGCGCTCCTTCCCCGCCAGAGCGAGAGCGCCTCGGAGTGGCGGCCGCCATTGGCCTGGCCGGGCACGTGGGGGCGTCGGCGCGCGGGGAGGGGCGCGGGTTCGAGCCGTGGCGGTGGGTGGCGGCGGCGGCGGTGGCGGCGGCGGTAGCGGCGGCGGCGACGCCGCGGGCGCAGGTCCCCCCGCGGCCGGCGCCGCCGCCTCCACCGCCCGCTGCGCCGCCGCCACCGCCACCGCCGCCGCCGCCACCGTCGCCTGCGTCGCCGCTTGCGCCGCCGCGGGCGAGCGCGCTCCCGCTCAGTGAGCGCCGGGCTTCCAGGTGACGCAGGGCCATGAGCCGCGGGCGAGTCGTCGGACGCAGGGACCACTCGCCGTGCCAGCGCGTGTCTGGCGCCCACGCCGAGCGCGCCGCCAGGGCCATGTGAGCGCCCGCTGACCGCGCCGCGTCGCCCGACTTCGCGTCCAGCCGAGTGCGTGCGTGCCCACGGCGCTTCCCAGCCCCCCAGCGACCACGCTGCGATCGCGCCCAGCGACCCGCCCCCCAGTGCCTGCCAGGGCTCGCCGCGGAGGCGCGGCTGCGGCGGCGGCGGCAGTGGCAGCGGCGGCAGCGCCAGCGCCAGCGGACCAGCGCCCCGGCCGGCGCCCATGCTTCCCGCGTGACACCACATGTACAGCACGAGGTAGGCCGTCTGCGGGCGCGCGCGGCGTCCGGCGGGGCGCGGGGTGGGGGGCGCTGCGCGGCGTGGTGGGCCGCGTGGCTGTGCGTGGCTTTGCGCCTCCCGCCGCACCGGCCGCGGAAGCGCCCACGCTCCCGCTCCGTGCCTTCTCCCGCTCCCGCCTCCTCGAGCCGGCCGCGTGGTGGCGCGCCTCGCCGCGCGCAGCGTTGTAGCCTGACACGCCGCGGAAACCCCCCGCTTTGTCTACCGTGAGGGCGGGGGGTATTCCGTTTATGGCCCGGCAATTTGTGGAATGTTTACCGTACACAGGTAGAGTTGGCTCTCGCGTCGCAGGTGAGAAGCGCTTGGGAGAATGGGCCAATGCCTTTACGCGCTTGTAAATTCTTGGGATTTTGAAGAAAGGCGCGGGAGGGTAGGAGAGGGCGGCGTGGGCCCGTCGGCGGGCGCACGGCGCGCGGCCGAGCCCCGGCGTCCAAAGGCTGCGCCGCCACCCTCTGCCGCCCGCCGCCCGCGCCTTCAATTGACAATAATAGCGGGCCTGCCGTGCTGGGCGCGCGCCAACGCTGGCCCGCCGCAGGCGCCACCACAACATTTCATATGCGATTTATATTTGTAACACTTTGGCCCCACTAGCCAGCCCGCGCCCGGCCCGGGCCATGGCGACGACGCGCGCCTCGCGCGCCCCTCCGCCCTGCAGGTCCCCGACCGGCCACGGCCAGGGCCCGGCGCGCGTGCAACCGTTCCGGTCAATGCGTACGCAGGCAACAATTCTTCTTTTTTACGACGTTTCTTAAAAATACCTCTCCATCGCCCGGTGAGGCTGATCCGTTGGGAAACGCGCTCTTTCGCCCCCGGAGAGTGGGTTTCCTGGCGCATCCGCCGGTGTGTTTGGCCTCGGTGGCGGCGCGGGCGTTGGCTTCTGCTGCGTTCAGTGTCCGCGCGGGGCGGTGGGGCGGCGCGGGCGGCATCGAGGGGCGGCCCGGCGCCCGCGCCCGCGCCCCCGGTAACGTACCCTCGTAGTTTACGACCCGCTTCCCGGCGGAGGAGGAGAAGGCACATAAAAAGAATTCATGACGCGGGATTATCTTTATCATAATGCGTGAGGGAGAGGAGCGGGAAGCCCGAGTGCCGGGCGTTGGTTTTATAGAGTCCGCGGGCCGGGCGGCGTGGCGCGGTGCAGTGTAATTTGGTGTTGTGCGGAGCGGCGTGGTGCGGCGTGGTGCGGCGTGGCGTGCGCGCACGCGCGGCCAATTGGGAGGTGGGCGGCGCAGGGCAGGACGCTTCGTCATCCGCGGCGCGTGCTCGTACGCGCGCCCGTGCGGTGACGCACGCCGCGGCGCCGTTTGCGGTGGCTCCTTGGCTTTCTCGCGGAAACTCAGGCGAGAAGTCGGCGCCTTGTGCGAACTTCATTTGGCGTCGGCACGTCATTTTATGAACTGCAAAGCAATGTTCAGAATTTTTTTGCTAAACGAAAACAAGAAAATTGTAAAACGAAGTAAACTTTAATTTCAAGAGCAATATTTTTCACGGCTGTGTCGTTTCTTTTTCTTGAAATTATCATTGGGAATTTTTGAGTCGCTGCTAAGATGAATGATCATCGTTTAAAGGAAACGTAACGAATTCAAAGAATCAAAGCTCTGTCTCGAAGTCATTCTAGAGGTACTACAGGAACACATACATTCTCTATTATTTATAAATTTTACAATATGATAATATTGCGATTTGAATCATTTTAATACTTCGACCGTCTTTTAAAAAATGAGGAGGAGGAGCTTCGAAAAAAATACATACTTTTAATTCTTTTTATTCAAAAATTTTAATGAGAACGGCAGCATTTGTACCATAGAATTTATTCTATTGTGCTCTATTCCTACAAACATTTTGAAGCAAAAATTTGAAGCCGTTTTTGACAGTGAATTATTTACATATTTCTGAAAAATTGTCTCGAGTTTATCCAAAATTATGTGAAAACTACCAACTCTCGTTGTTATGTTTTGAAAAGTACAGAACAATATTTGCGATGTCATTTTTTCTAACCTAGTGTGAAGCAAAAGAGATTTTTTTGTGGGTCCTACCTATTTTCTCCCGATAAATGCCGCAGATGTATCTGCATTGCCTGTGGCATTCATTCCTTTCTCTTCCTCTAATTTACCTAGTCGATATATACGGTGAAGTAACAGTGCACAGAGCCCATACGAAAGCTATGGAAGAGTGCGACATACTTACTTATCGCCAACCTTAATTCTTTACAGAGGCGTGTCTTTGTAACACGTGAGTACCATATAAACATAGGTACATTTTACTTCCGTGACTTATACTTGATCAGATAGAGCACTCTCTAAATGTCAGTCACTCTGATGTTGCGGTAGGCTTTCACTGGCTTTGATGTTTCCTCTGTCGTATTTTATTTGTCAGACAGCCGCACACGTCATCCGCATTTCCTATTTTCACTTCCTAGTCAGAGGTGAATTGCGCATGTGACATCAGAGAGTGATTACCAGTGAAAGAATAGCTACTCAAGCTCACTTCTCGTAATTATATACATGACATATACAAACCACGAGTTTGTGGACAATTTTTTATATGTGAATATAGTATTACATGAATACGTATAGTATTTTTTGAAAATGTATTATAAAACCAACAAAAGACTTATTGGTAACTACCGAATTATTTAAATAATATTAAATTTTGTTACTCTCTAGTAGTATGCTTATTTTTGTATAAAGATAATGGCATTATTGTTCTTTAATTAAAAAAAACTTCTGAGGTTCTTTCTTCCTCTCCTTTTTAAATCGATGAATAAATGGATTAGATAATTGATATTGTAAAATATAGATATGCAATAACTAAAGATGCCATTAAAAGTTCGTTTTCTCCTTCTCAAGGAGACAAATAACTCATTAAAATTGTCGCTTTTTTGAAGTGAAATGAATGGAATGTGCTGAGAGGGTAATTGATTAGATTGGAGAAGATGTTGACCATTCCAATCAACGAAACACGGAGCATAAAATGCCGTAATAATATTCCGATATAGAGATAAGTCAAACTTACCATTGCACAAAGTATCGTTTGCACAACGACAGCTAACCGACGAACAGTCGGCAGAACAGCGACTGGGATAGCGTAAAAACACTTGGTGACAGCGCTGAAGACAGTTCAAAGTGCAGCGGTCAGTCCAGTCTCACTTGCCGGGTGCTCTTCAAGTTTTGATACTTGATCAATATTTGTGTAGCAAATCGCAAAGTGGTAGTATAGTGGTAGTATATATATATATATATATATATATATATATATATATATATATATATATATATATATATATATATTCTTAATGTGGATTGTGATTCATTAAAAGAGAAAATTATGTCAATAAAGTGAGATAATATCAACATGCATTACGCTTCATGTGTGGTATTTGATTTATATCTGTCATTACATATGGCAAACAACTAAATGTACATAATAAATAATTGTTTTCATTTAAAACATATTAAGTTAAATCATCATAATTGCACAGAAATGTCTCAATCATTCACGCTGAGAGTTTATCAAGGTATGTCATCGCGTACGGCGCCATTTTCTTTCCCGTCGCGGGCAACTAAAACAGCGCACTGACGCCGTGGAAAACTTGACTGTCTTCGTGCGTTTCCACGATTCCAGTTTTTTAAAACAATGAAGAATACAGCGGCTGTCTTGCCCATTCTCAGATAGGTAGCTCTTCTCGTTTAAATAATGCTTTAGAAGCAGCATGTTGAACACTGACAATTCCGCCCTGTCTGCGCCGGCCAATGCCTTCTAGATTATAAAAAGAAACTTAAATCAATGAAATACAGAAGTAAATGCCTCCCTTACATGCGTTTCTGTCTCCCAGAGGACTTGATACGTTCTTGGTGACGAATTGAATATCGCTGCTTTATACTTCTCCGTTTACACATTTTCAATTGGATTAAGATCGGCAGCAAGAAGTGACCAACTGAGTGGTTTCCTATTATTCAGTATAAAGGAGTGTGAACAAACCAACTGGCATGACAGAACACACGGGAGATATAAGATCTCATTGGAATATACCTTATTCATGTGGATAACTTCATATTTTGGAAAATCTGGAGATAATAATGGCGGGTAAAACGTCCTTTCCAGTCTGTTCAGCCCCAAAGACAAAATCTGTAGCCCGTTTCTTGAGCAGAAAATCCTTCATTGAGAGACAAGTGTCAAGCCTTGCGGCAAACGAAGCCACAATACGCAATGAGAAGTTGTGTGGCTATTTCAAGATTAGCTAATATGATACATTAACATTATTGCATTCTTTAAAGCAAACGTTTATATGAATGACAGATATATTTTTTTTTGCGCTGTGGCCACATCTCAAACTACCGATGATAATAAAGGAAATAGATATCTCTCGTTTCTAGACAATTACCATTATGCATTTTATTAGATGGACGTATAAATTGTTTCAATTGTTGCTCTATTTTGGTTTCGTAGTTAATTCATTCCACAAGTTTACACTAATCAATTCTGAAAATGAGAACATTTTGAAAGTGTTGATGCGGCTTCATATAATGTATCTCGAAAAATCCAAATATTCATTTCAAATTCGCAGGGTCACGAGTAGGGTCACATCGATCGGGGAATGTCAATTTGGGACGATTTAGGAGGTATTATTGACCACAGACGAGCAAATGGACGGACGAATAGACGGACGTTTTGCCATAAACCAATTTTTCGGCATCAAGAATCCACAAAACGTGGATTTTGACTAGTCTTTTGACAACGTTAGAGGAAGTAATTTACTAAATTTAGAAGCGAGATTAATTCGATTTTTCCATAACAGGGACAACAATACGAGCTTTTCTGTCTAAAAATCGCCACTTTCTTCTTCAGCGTTTCCATTGTATTTAATACGCAAGTATGTAGAAGGCGAAATGTCCATATGAAAATGCAGTGAGCATAGCAACTATTTGAGCTCAGCTTATTGTTTATTATATATTTTGAGGACAAAAGTGGCAATGAGCTCTCAAATTTAGTTATTGTCGGCCACCACCATCGACGGTGCCGCGATAACAAATTGCTCCTTTTTTGACTCTGGAGGAATGCGATTTTCAGTATTGAGTTAATTACTTTAATTTAGTTACCTGTGCGTACAGATACGTTTTTCCGTGGGATATGAGAGGTCGTCTCTGCGGAAAAGTTTTTCATTCGTGCCGAATAATTGCACAATTGAATTTTGCTCGTTTGATCACATAAGGCAGCAAGAAAATAAGAATTTCTTTAAAAGATTTTGTTTCGTAGGGCTATGCTTTTATAAAAGGAATAGATAAGTGTTTGTATGAGTGATTGAGGCCTTACATATTCATATTGACATTATTATTCCCACGTACTGCTTCGTTTATTTCTCTTTTCATGCGCAGGTCATTTTCCTTCCTGAATACCTCAGAAAGTGTCTTCTATGTTTCTCGCCACTTTGGTGATGAGAGTAGGTACTGGGCAATGAAGACGCTATGAGATCTCAAGGCAGTGTGCCCGCCTACGTTTCAGAAATGTTACGACTCAAACACAGCTATTAGCTTCTTTTACGACTGCAGCGAATCTTCCCACTCTTTTTGTAAAGAGATAAACAAGGACATTGCTTTGCTGAGGAAACAAGTTCTTTCAGTCGTTTTAATTGTGGTTTTAACAAAGGCCTGCCCGTAGTTATTCTGAGCGAAATCATTCTGTTGCTTAATTAATGCTTCGAGTCATTTTGATCTACTGATGTACTTGAGCAAATTTGTAAGGCATGTCAGATATTAGCTAATGACAGTATATATTTAATTTATGTGTTTGTTGTTATCACAACAATAAAAAATGTGGTGTATGAAGGAGTATAATATGCGCACGTTTACTTCAGCTCCAGAATCCCTACCTCTCTTTTATGTATGTTGAATTATGCATAAAGCATCAACGAGCGTTGTTGGAAATATTTGATTACGAGAAACGTTCGCTCCCGTGTAACTATTTGTATCGCTAAACGAGGTACGTATTTGATTTGATGATACTGTTGACAAAATTACTTAACTACTGCTCTTGCATCAAGACATTAGTGATGCAACAACAGAACGTACTTTCTTGCATTATGTGTAAAGGCTAGGCAATATTGTAATACTACTTGACGCCGATCTGGTGTTTCCAACCACCAACAAACTTTTTCCACGCTAGTATTCGAACTCAGGTTCCTAGGTTTAGCACGCTATTCACATTACTCGTGCATACCAACCTTCCAGTATCGACACATCTTCCCCGACACTTCAAAAATGTAGTTGAATATTTGCATTTCCGATTTTCAAAACTACAGAGCTTTTAATCGACATTATTTGAGGACCTAGTTGTAAAAAAAATTTCATTAAGAAAACATTCTCTATCATCAATATTATAGTTTTAAAATGATAATTGTTTTGCAATTTTCAAAAATTCAGAATGTTCACCAAAATGGTTCCTACCTCATTTTTAAACTATCTGTGCTTCATTCGAGGAAAATATGTTCGGAAAATTTGAGAGCAGTTTTAAAAAAAAGTCCTTTTAACTTGCTTACATTGCCCTGAAAATTACACGAAAACTTCTCATGCCTTTTGAAAACTTTACATGAACTTATTTAAAGGTCTGCTTTTAAAGAACAGATCCGAAGAAATTTTGAATTTTTGCCATTTACAAGAAACCAGTTTTCATCGAAAATGAGACCTGAACTGTTCTTTTAGGCGTCCTTCCAAATCCAACAACAAAATAGAATAAAAAACGATGCAGCCAGTATTTTTCAAAATTTTGAAAATGTTCCAGGGACTTCATGTAAAGTACCCCCGGAATTAAAACATCGATTTCAAATTCAAGAAGCCGCGACATCAGTCAGATCCATAAGAGAATATCAATTCTGGAAAAAGTCGGCTAAACGGTTTAGCCGCTAGCATTGTTCACAGACGGACGGACAGACACGTTTAATCGTCATTCGATTTTTCGGTATCAAGGACCCCAAAAAATGGATTCTGGCTACACCACGTGCTAGAGGATTTTTCTAAATTTGGTAACTGATATTATCCACTTTTTCATTACCAGGGTTTAATAATAACAGTTCTTCTGCCGATAATTCGCCGTTTTTTGCGCAGCATTAATTTTCTCTCTACTGCGTAATCGTTAGCCAGAAAGTAAAAATCTTTATCTTCAATATTGTAGCTGTACGAAGACGTCAAAAATTGTTCAACTTTTCCAAAAGACACTTGCGTCAATTATAAACGTCCTCGACTCTATCTTAGAAAATATATTTTCAAAAATTTGAAACCAGTTTTGAGAAAATTTCGAAAATGTTACAGGTTTATGTATTGTATCCATAGAAATGGAAATATCCGTTTCAAATTCACCGGGCCACGGGATTGAGATCGTTCGGGGAATACCAATGATGGAGAAAATCGTTTGAACGTTTTAGGCGGTAGAGATGAGCTTAGACGGACAGACACAGATAGAGGGAGGCAGAGTGACACAGCAGGAAACGGAGGAAGACAGAGGGAGACAGAGAGACAACGACGGACTCAAAACAGTGCCAGACGGAGAGAGATGAGGTGAGACGGAGAGAGACGGAGAAGGACGGAGCGAGAAGGAGCGAGACGGACAAACTGACGGACAAACTGATGGACAAACTGACGGACAAACAGACGGACAAACAGACGGACAAACAGACGGACAAACAGACGGACAAACAGACGGACAAACAGACGGACAAACATACGGACAAACAGACGGACAAACAGACGGACAAACAGACGGACAAACAGGCGGACAAACAGACGGACAAACAGACAGACAGGCAGACACACGGACGGACAGTCAGACAGACGGACAGTCGGACTGACGGACCGACGGACTGACGGACGGACGGACTGACGGACTGACGGACGGACTGACTGACGGACGGACTGACTGACGGAAGGACTGACAAAGGACTGACGGACTGACGGAAGGACTGACGGAAGGACTGACGGAAGGACTGACGGACTGACGGACTGACGGACTGACGGACGGACGGACTGACTGACGGACTGACGGACTGACGGACGACGAACTGACTGACGGACGGACGACTGACGGACGGACTGACTGACGGACGGACGGACTGACGGACGGACTGACTGACGGACGGACGGAAGACTGACGGAAGGACTGACTGACGGAAGGACTGACGACGGAAGGACTGACGACGGAAGGACTGACTGACGGACTGACGGACGGACGGACTGACGGACAGACGAACTGACTGACGGACAGAACGACGGACTGACTGACTGACGGAAGGACTGACTGACGGAAGGACTGACTGACGGAAGGACTGACTGACGGAAGGACTGACTGACGGAAGGACTGACTGACGGAAGGACTGACTGACGGAAGGACTGACTGACGGAAGGACTGACTGACGGAAGGACTGACTGACGGAAGGACTAACTGACGGAAGGACTGACTGACGGAAGGACTGACTGACGGAAGGACTGACTGACGGAAGGACTGACTGACGGAAGGACTGACTGACGGAAGGACTGACTGACGGAAGGACTGACTGACGGAAGGACTGACGGAAGGACTGACGGAAAGACTGACGGAAGGACTGACGGACGGACGGTTGGAGGCAAACAAATATAGACAGACGGAGACAAACATATTCTCTTACATGCAGTCTTGCTGCGGCCTCACGTCAGCTGTTGTAAACAGTGACGAACTGAGCATGAGAATAGTCTGAAAGTGCCCAATGTGAAAATAGATGGAATAATAGATAGAAATATTTGAATTTTTCAGTCAAAATCGAAACTGTTTCATTGCTTTTAGATTCTTTCCGAATTCATAGACATTTAATGAAACCATCGACACCTGTCTCGAGGCCGAAGACTGCATATTTTTTTCAATTACTGCGCGCTTTGGAAATTAGAAGTACCGATTATTTCCATGCTAATTGCTTGAACTATTTCGTTAGTTATTGTCAACACTTTCCACTTAGATGCTGGATATGTGCATGTCACTTTTCTGGATTTCGCCTGGTCCAAAATGTAATATATTGTCTTCCAAAGAGACATTGAAATAATTCTGAAGAAACAGCAGGTTAGCGTGCTACTCATAATACTTCCATTCCCAGAAGAATACATTCCAGTGGAAAGAATTTTTTTGTAATTTTCCAATTTCCTCATAGCCTGTAGGGCAGTTGAACGTAGTATTTTCGAGACTCGAAGCGTCGTAGATGACTTGGGAGGTCAATTGAGTCATCATCCATCGACCAGCGAGTGTACTTCAGATCCGACGGACAGTTGACGAGATCTAGTGCGATCGCAAGGCAGCGCGGAACACAAAAATTTCGTAATATGCACTCTGACTTCGTCATTTGAGAAATGTATGTTTTTCATCATTGGTGTCCAAAACACACGGTTTTTCTTCGGCAATACTTAGAAACATCTTCAGCGCATCGGATCACTTTAAGCACAACCTTTTGGCCGTAATAAAACATGAGAATTCGTCAATAAATTGCCGAGCAGAAACGAAGCAATATTCAGTAAAATGTTATAAACATTTCCTTATGTATCAGAGACTAGTGACTTGTGTTCATACTTTCTCGCCCTTGCTTCTTAAGAGATAGGAATGTATTCATGCGCCGAAAAAAAGCGATTTTTAGACGAGAAATACTTTTATTACCGGGCTCTAATATCGAAAATGTGAATAAATCCTGGTTTTATGTATAGCAAATTACTTTCTCTAACAAGTTGTTTAGTTAGAATCCTTGGTCATATGTTTGATACTGAAAAATTTGATTGACAGCAATACGTCCGTGTTTCCGATGTCCGTCTGTATATGGTCAACGTTAGCGCCCGAACCGTTTAGCGGATTTTCTTCACAATTGATATTCACAGATCGATTGGAATAAACTCGAGGCCCTCTAAGTTCGAAAAAAGAATATTCTAATTTTTAGTGGTACTTTACATCAATCCTCAACAACTTTTTCAAAATTTTCTCAAAAATGTCTTCATATTTTTTTATTAAACTTTGTCCTCGGATAATGTAAAATCGCGTCAAAGAATTGTGCAGGTCTCATTTTTGTTAAAAGCCGCGATTTTTTAAAAAATGCGGAAGTGTAAAGTTTTTTCGGCGCTTTCCCGCAATTTTAATATTCAAGACAGAGATTTTTCTTTAATAATATCTGATGTTGAAATTCAGATCTTGAAAGAAAAGTCATGTATAATTTTTCGAAAATGTAAATAATTAATAACTGTTGCGTAATTTTGCTTCAAATTTAAGCATTTTTTAAATAATTTTTTTCTCAAAAACAGCTCCAAATATTTTCCTTAAATTTTCTCCACATCCATCGAATGATGGAAAAAGTCTGGTGCCATTCTGATTTTTCACAGTTGCAAAAGTTTGGGATAAACCGAGAAAGAACTCTGTGCTGATGTAGCACCTCTAGTTTTCTCTCACACTGTATTCGAGACCCTTTAACATTTCGGTATTCTCCATATATACAACAGCAATACTTTTCTACTCAATACTTATCAAAACTTAAAATGAACGCCATGTATTGTTTTCTGCCATACATTCAACCGCCTTGTAATATACTGTTACTCTTACGTAATTGTTATTTATCCTTATTTTATAATTAAAATCATTTGAGAATTGGCGTGATTACGAGCAAGGTAATAATGCTCCACAGATTTTTTTGATATGCACGCGAGCAAAACACAAGAAACGTCTCTTTTAAATTAGATTACCTAGCAACTCGTGCGTGCTAATATTGCGTTAATGTGAAATAGTTGAAATAGCCACGGTTAATGGAAAACAGCACAGTGTATCGATCTAGTGTCCTTAAAGCAATTAGCAATCTCATTGGGCAGCATGAACTGCAATGATATGCACGGCCACAATTTAATTCCGTGTTGTTGTTTTTTGGTTTTATAACGAATGATATTTTTTCGTACTTTAATTAAACACTTTCCTCGCATGTTCATTCTTAGAAACAGGAAGGGGTGATGCAAGCGATCTGAGATCTTCAATCCACCTTTTCCTCGGGCCAATTGAATAAGATTCATTCCGTTCCATTTAATTGCCTTCAATTTGTCTTCTAATTAATCGACCCACCGCGGAATCCCTTCTGAACATGCAAGTGTCTCTGATTCCTTCCACCACACCATCTAAGAAGTCCAGCTAACTCGGTCTCCGAGAACGAGTCGTCTCTGGGTGTGACCATTTAAATCCTTTCTTAATATCCATCTCGGCAATGACTCAGATTCCTGATTCACTGCATACCTCACGTCTCTACCCCTTTACCAACGCTTTGTAAAACGTGTATTAACTCATCACCCCACGTGTCTCCGATCTTGACCAGGACCTTAAAAGGTTGCAACCGCATACTTCGTCGCACGTCCCTGGTCACGTTTGCGTCCACACCTCCTGGCATCTGGTCACCCCACCCAACGACTCGCCACACCTTCCCTCTCACCGCCAAACGCCCCCGCCCTCCCGGGAAAGCGGCGCACATCCCACTCCACGGCGCGACCGCCCGCCAAAGAATTTTCCTCCTTTTCTGTTTGGAGAACGCCGTGTGTACAGATCTGTGATGGATGCTTTGGCTGGCGTGGCGCGTCTTCAATGCCTTGTTGGTGGGGTTTCCCGATGGTGCTGAATTCGCGTTTGTGCGTTGTTTTCCTTGTTGCTGAGAGGAAGTGATTCGTGGTCAACACGAACTTCAGTTTAACTTAAAGGTTAAGTTGTTGTAAACAGTTGATTTGAGGACGTTAGCGATCCTTGGCTCAGCTCGTTCGCCATTTGGCTTGTTTCTACTTGTGAATACTCAGACTAAAATACGTCTCTGAAAACGAAATTTGTGAAGGTCAAGATAATCGCAGCAGATTTGTAATAAATATTCGCCATTTTGTTGATCGTTTTAGTGTATGTCCATATTTACATTAATTCATCTTCCTCTGTGACCACTCTGCTGGTTTATCTCCGCTAACCTCAGTTCATATTCGCGGCTCACAGACTTCGGTACGCTTCCAGGAAAAAAAGTACAAACCTCTAGCAATGAATAGTCTCACCAAATACGCCATTTAATACAGTTTAATTAAACTTTGAGACAAGAAAATAACAACTAGATTATTCAAATCATGTAACTCCCGTTTCGATGTAGCATGGACTGAATTAGCTGAAAGTTACTAGACGTGACTCGCGGGGAATTATTTTGCGTTGTACCATTGACGATTCTCTTGTTTTGTGTTGACACGAACGTCTTGTAGTGAGGAAGTTTGTGAGTCATCTGGCTAACCCCATAATGGCGTTACAAAATGTCACACACCCATTTGCGTGTTCATTGCTCATGTGTCTCATACATTTTAAACGTTTAATTGTTTAATGGTCTATTTTGTTATAATTACACAGAAATATGCTATTTCGAAATTTATTAATTATATTCGATTTAGCGCTTATGTTTTCTTCAAAAATTGCTTGTTCAAAGTATGTATTTCTGGTGTAATCTATGTGTAGTATACAGAGGATTTAAAATACCTAATTGTTTTTACTTTTCTGTTGAAAGGCTAAGATTATGTTATGTAAAAGTTCCGTTAAAGATTTACTTTGCAACGACATGTAATTTTTAATTAATTTATTTATTCACATCATGCCATGTGTTCGGGGGCTGAAGGATTAAGCAAAGTGAAAGTGTTCTACCCGGGGAATTTAATAATGTTATCTGACCAGAGCTTCTTGCTGCATGTATAATACCAATACTATCAGGTTGTCGTCATCGGCATGCTGCCTGCCGGGAGCTTCGCCTGCGGCCCCCTGCTCTGGCTCCGCTCCCTCTGCGGTTGCTGCGGCCGGGGCGTAGCGAGTACGCTGGGGGCGCTTGGGCGGTCGCTATGACATAACTGGGCCTGCCTTCCCCCAGGCAGACATTCCAAAATATCTGCGGGGCGCCAGGGATGGCATGCGGGAGCAGTGGTGGACGCGGAGGGTGTAGATGGATGGAGACGCGCTGGAGTGATGAAGGGTGGGAGGTACGATCGGGATAGGAAGAACAGACCAGCGGAGTCGGATGATGGTGGACGGGTGAGTACAGGGGAGCAAGGGAAATGGGAAGAGTGAATGCGGACGATCGGGGTTAGGAGATGGACGGGTACAGACAAGGACGAAGGAAGTTTAACAGGGGTTGTGGTGCGGAGAGGTGAAGAGGGAAGGACGAGTTAGGGAGTGCTTAAATAAGCCGATACGGAGAATAGCGGAAAGTTCAGCTACTCGATTGAATGATGTTTCCTGGCGATTTCGCAGCTATGGCCATTAGTCACGTAAGTGTAGTGTACGATTTTTGACGGGCAGTGGCGGTGATCTGCCCCTAACGAACAGTGAGATCCGGTGGCTATCTACACATTGGTTCGCGGAGTTTTCCAGGTAGTTCATCTCAGCGGAACACCGCCCCAGCTGGGACAAGCTCTAAGTTCTAGTGTAGTGTATGTAGTATATGTAGGAGTATGTAGGCGTGCTAGTGTAGTGTATGTAGGTGTAAGTGCAGGTGAGGGATGGCGTTAGCACAAGGAAGAGAAAGGAAAGATTAAGCTCTGTCCGTGGTCCGTTTGTTGGAGTACTACTCCAGCATTTGCTTCGTATTGATCGGAGAAATCACGGAAACTACTGATGAGAGAAGCTGGTCGCTAGAAGCTCCTCCAGACAGAAGCTGACTTCGACCTAACTATCTAGCTAATGTCGAAAATCCTGCCACTGTCGGGATTCACTGGGATCGGAGAGCAGGTGCTGGCAGCCGTGGGAGACGGGGATGGTGGAAAACGGTGGGGAAGAATGTGTGTTGAATTGAATTGATTTGATACCTTATTTTACGTGGCGAGACTGAGGCCTGCTCTTCCGTCTGGCCACGCAAATTTCGCTACACGTCTCTCACCAACTAGGAGAGAAAGAAGGTATTACTTGCTCGACGAAACAATTTGAATTTAGCTCAGAGACTTTATTTACATTTGAGGATCTTTTACATGCAGTAAATGAACTAACACGGAACAGTCGGCTTTACTTCCCCTCTGAAGAAGGCATACGAAGGATTGTTTCGCCCTTAAAAACCTACGGCATCGATCGGGTTTGAACCCTCGAACTTGGATATGACAGTATAACGCTAACTGTTACACCATCGACAACCACCCGCTCTGTTGTCGGAGTCGGACCGTGCAGAGAGTGGGTAGGTAAAGCGGTGAGGAGCGAGCATCGGAGAACGGGTGGAGGCAGGCAGGGAAACGGAAGGTGGCTCGAGCAGGCAGGGGGAGGCGCGTGTTGGCGGAGGGCGGACGACGTCGGAGAGAGACTAGCAGCGGGGAGCCGCGGGCGTTTGCGTGCCGCGTTGACGCGAGCAATCCGCCCTCCGCCCTCCGCCCTCTGGCTGCGAGGCGGGGGCGGCGCCCCGAAGGCGCGTGAGCCTGCTGGGGGTGCTCGTGGCCGGCTCGTGGGCCTGGGCGCCTGCTCGGCGACGATGGATTGCCGCGTGCGGTGGCGTGGAACGCGATGGACTAATGCATCACAGACGTTGGAAGGGCGACGGTTCAGAGAGGGCCACCCCTTCACGTGGGCCATGGAATTTCAAGTTAGGCGGCCTTTCACGCGCCCCAATTGTAGCGTGAAATGTAGCGTGTTGTACATATAACACGTTGCAGTCATCACATCTCTCATGACGGTCATGGGGGGGGGGAATTGTCTACACTTTGAAAATTGAACTTATGATCAATGCTTAATTGTTTGCATACCAAGTCTCTCTAAAGTAAAATCCATACACAAGTATTTTACTTTAAAGAGCACACCTTAAAATGATGATTATCATCATCACTTAACACGTTAATATTTGTAAAGAGTCATTTAGACAGACAAGCGGTGGATATAGTGTTATCAAAGAATTGTTAATGTGCTAAATATTGTTGTTTTAAAAAAATATTTTAAAAAAATTTAAGGTCCCTTTTTAACTACTGGAAACTATTTTCCTTCTCCATTTCTCTGAATCTGTTCTACTAAACAGGTGCGAAGACCTATTCCCATCGCACCTCGTTTAACAGCGAATGAAATTAGTATAGAGCGGGAATTCGGACTCTCATACGTAGTTCTTTTCGAAATCTCTGACAACATAAACATTCTTTTTCAGCTGTCGTTACGAATATTTTTTAAACTTAAGTACTAGCCAATAATACTATTTGGAATATTAATTATTAATAATACTATATTTAATCCATTGTAAAGATTTTAAAAATGTTCTTGCGTAGACCTGATTTGTTTTCCTATTAACTGATAAAGGAATTTAGATCTATTTGAATGAGAGCTAAAAATAAATGCCAAAATTTTAATGAATTGGTATATTCCACTTATTTGACATTGTGAAGCAGTGAGGAAGAATAACAAACCCATTAAATAGGTGATATATTTTCCGGCACTTCGCTTCGGAATATTCAGTTAATTTTTCATTCTCACACTCGACGGATTTCTATGTATTCTCATAATATATTTCGAGAGCGATAAACTAGCTTTAGAAAATAAAGCGTGAGAGATTTTGTGATGAATAAAACTACAGTGTCACTGTGAGTTATTTAAAAATAAAATGCCACGCATCTTGTTTCCGTAGTTACAATGACAAGATTTGAACGGTTCGTTCTTTAGGGATAAATACACGATCAGGATTTCCCTGCTTTAATACAAGAGTACATATTTGGCGAACATTGAAAGACGAAGGGAATTTCCTTTTCATGAAATTTGAAAAAGATTTTAACTAGTAGCAACCATAACAAGTTAGGATAATCCCACAAAGATTTCATAGTCATTTGATGACGAAGTTGTTCTTACGTTGGGAAAGAGCCAATGACAAGTAAAAATGCTGCAGAAAATAACTTCACCCTGGAAAATATTTTATTTCGAGGACTTATCTTGTCGTTATAACGTGTACATGCATGTAATGAAAAATGCTCAGTTATCATTATAATATCGCTATACATGTATTTTACGGTAATTAAATGGTATAATTTATACCGTTTTGTACAACAAAATAGTATAAATTATTGTATGCATGAAAAGATTCAAGGAAATACAGGGTGTTTAAATTATAATTTCATAAATGAGGGAGCACGGTGAAATATGGTCAATTATGTTATTGTAATAATTCATTTTTATTGTAGAAATTATTCATCCAATTTTCTTCGAATTTACAAATAGACTCACGTTAATTTGTAGTTAAGGCATCATTGATAATATTTCCCACCGCTGTTGTTAAACGACTTCATTTCCGTTTCCAAATTGTAATTGCAGTTACGTGCTGAATTCTCTCTTCTCACGTAAGAGTCTAATTTGGAATGCCGTTGAACTCACAAAAATAGAAAACCGGCGAAGAAAGTAATAGATGGTTCCAAGTAATAGCTGGTACTCCTTTGCTTATATCGAAACAGTGATATAATGATGCATATTTGCACGTGATTAATGAGTATTATGGGTCACGCAAGAACTGAATGCATTCTGCGTGTCAAACGATAATTAGGCACAAAAACGTGGGAACGCCCATCGTTGCTTCTATATATGTAAACAGAATGTATTTAAGTACAAACCGAGGACGTTATTGGGTACACTGGTTATTAGTACTGTACTGGTATATAAATATGATTTTGTAACAATAACCATTTTAGAAATTACTAGAAATGAATCTTCATAACGTCACTTCCATTGTTGTGCTCGTTCATGCATTAAAATATCACTATTCATAACATATTTTATTTCATATACGTACATTATATTTTAAAGTTACGTGTATAAAACACTCAACTTCCCCCTGTTTGAAAGCAATATTTTTGCAGTTATTAGAAGCATTAGAAGAAGAAGAAGAAGAAGAAGAAGAAATGCAAAACGTTTTTCTCATGCCTGATAAATTCAAAGAGCCATTTCTTATTTCTCGATCGATTTTAATTTTATGTAACATTTTCAAGAATCAATGTTCAGATGAGTCTTGGTTTGCTTTTGAAATGTATAAGTAGCCTTGATCCTCTTTAAATATTAAATCTCTTAGTTTTTGACATTAATAGATATGTGAAACAAGTTAGAAAGGAATCAATGAGAGCAAACTTGAACCACAAATTAACTCACTAAATTGAGGGGAGATATCTTGAAAAAGGTTTAGAACATGTATTAATGCGTTTTCTCATTAGATTGCTCAGTGTTATATTATATGTCATATTAACGACTTTCCTTGCCGGAAGAGTAAACACACATTTACATCTCCTTTAAACATTCACATGTCTCCTCTTATTTCTTTTTCCAGAATTCATAGAATGCATATTTATAACAACGCGACATGTATGACGGCGAGGTATCGGCAAAAGCCGCGCAGTGCGGAACCAAGCGCTGTCAGTTTGACTCCGGTAAAAGCAATGAATGTTTTCTGACTGAGGATGGTATGACCTGGATGGCACTGACTGATCGTCACACCACCCGCCATGTTATTTAAAAAATGGTCTCTATCATATTAACCATTTGGTTAGTAGCATAAACGTGCAGATCAGTCGTTCTCTTGGAGACTAAAATATATTGTTGTGAGTGGCGTGTAGCATGTGGACAGAGCAACAAGGAGTCAGCGTAGGGATTCGCGCCAACGTGCACCCTGCACAAGAGCGACAGCGGCGCGTTGACCCCTCGCCACGGCGATATCCCCTCCTCTCCTCCCCTCCCCTCTCCGCGACGTGACACGGCCCTGGCAGCGGCAGCGGCGGCGGCAGCGGGAAGTAGGGCGCGCGCACCCGGAGCGGCGGCCTCCCCACGCCATACACGCTACCGCCGCCACTACATCATGTCCATAGCCATCTTCGTTGGGACGAGTTGCGGTGCAGTGGCCGAACTGCCACCTCTGGCTGCTCTGCCATCCGCCACCTCTGGGTAACCGGGTACAAGTCACCGTCGATCCGTGAGGAATTTATGATGGATTTACTCGGGGTTCCTATGGTTACTATGGAGGGCAGATTTACTCGGGGTTCTCCCGTTTCTCATGTCTATCATTCTCGCAGGACTCCGTCATACTGTCACCGGGTGACATTTGCCCAATTGCAGAACAAAGCTTCTATATGTCTGTGATTCGAATTACAGCATCGTAATCAATTACCCATCACAGAATCCATCGTAGCTATAGACTAAAAGGCTTAGAACTGAGAATCATAATAAAGGTAAATTCACTTTTGTGTCCGGCCCCACAGCCTTCGCTACCGTCGCTCTCGCCAAATCACTCCCACTCTTGATGCCTTCGCTGCGAACAGAGGCATGCAGACCTCGCTGTCATCACCTCTCTCGGCGTCCATTTCTTTGTTGGTTTTTTTTCGACGTTACACCTTGACGGCCCTCCAGCCTTGCCATCACCGTCTCCTTCCCTGCCACGCGGGGGGTGTCACCGCATCTCGCGACCGCAGTCTGCAGGCGTCGTGACCGCGACCGCTCTACCAAAATAGCGGCGCGAGGGGAGCGCGGCGGGCGTGCACCGCCGCGCCGGCCGCTGGCCGGGGCCCAACGGCTGGGTGCCCCGGCGTTCGCGGCGGCGGCAGAGGCGGGGTGGGGGCGGTGGGGGCGGTGGCCGCGCGGGAGACGCGCTGCCATCCGGGCACCCACCGCTCCCGCGCGGCACGACGCGCCTTCCACAGCCGGAACTGTGTCAAGGAGAGCGGGTTCGACTCCCGACACGCGGTCACGCGGGGAGGCTGCTGCTGCTGCTGCTGCAGCGGGGCAGTAAGCGCAGGGCCAGACGGCCGCGTCCGCTGCTCCCCGCGGAGAACCCTGGAAGAAACCGGAAGAGTTCCTGCGGAGGCCCCGGTTTATGAGGCTCAGGGCATCAATGGAGTGCCTCCGACCGGGAGGTCCTCGGATACGAGTCTCGGCGATGGCAAGATTTTGGGCACTAGCTAAGATAGCCTGTCGAATTCAGTCGCTTCCTGGAGGAGAATTCTTGCGGCCAGCTGCTCTGATCGGTAATTTGCCGTGTTTTATTCGATCAACACAGGCGAATGCCGGAGCAGTATCCTAACAAACGGAGCACGAACCGCGCGCTATCTTTCCTTCGTCTTTTTCTCCTACCCCTCACACGTACACTTACCCTTTCACGCACTACACTACCACACATGTCGAGAGACCAGTCGGGAACTTAGATCGTGTTCCGGCTGGAGCGGTGCCCCGTTGGTGTGATCGAGGAAAACTCCGTGAAGCGACGTGTAGGTTGGAGCCAGATGTCGCCATCCATCGGGGGAAGATCAGTGCCACCTCCTGCAAAACAAATATGCATTACACTTGCGAGACTAATGACTTTGGCAATTCACGTGTCCGGAATCACCGTTCAATCCCGAGGCGGCGCTGGAAATGGAGGAATGAAGGAAGAAAGGCTGATTCGTAAGAAATGCGTGCGAAGTCAAAGCAGAGGGCGGATGTGTTGGCGAAAAGCACATCGCTTCTCGGGGGAAACGAAGGGAAACGCAAAGGTCAAACGGGAGATGGCTTCGTTTGTGAGGGAAACGGTCGGCGTGCGGTGTAGCGCGGAGGTGGGAAGGAACGGAAATTGCGAGAGAATTGTCATCTCCTCGTAAGGATAGCGGAAGCGGAAACATAGGCTCTGCTCGCCATTTGTTTGCGCAATTCTCACAACATAATTTGCAAAGCAAGACGTCTCCTGTGCCATCCCTAACAATTTGTCCTACGGAGTGTTCTGTCCTCTTAGTACAACCTCTTCCGTTCGCCCGAAGTTCATTGGCTAAAACGAATGTGTATTCTAAGCAATGGATTCTTGTATTTATAATTACGTTTTCATACGTTGTTTGTTGTTCACAACAGTTATAAGTCGAAAAAATAATAATTATTTTTTTAGAAAGAGTAGTGAAGTTTTATCACTTAACTGTTTAACGACATCTGCACTATATCCTTCTGTAATATTTTGAAGTACGTTTTTTAGTACTTTGAACGGATTTGTAACCATCATTACCAACTGCAGAAAAATTTAAACTAGTGAATCGGTTTTAATTGTTTAATGTTTTAAATTTTGTTTGTAAAATGAACATGTGTCATAAATTATTAACATTCCACTTAATCCAGGTCAATTTATGAAATTTGCCCGGCCGCTGACTGCGGGGTGAGATAATCGTTTAATATAGGGAACATTTACTCATTTTTTTAGAAAAAATCACTTGGTGCCATGAAAAAATGTCTGTAACTGGAGGTGTCTGCTTATCTGAGGAGGCCGTTTCTAAGGTTCCAGTGCAGTTATTATAAAGGTAAAGTGCAATATAAAAATAATATTAGATAAACCTGTAATTATCGTTCACAAGAACTCATTATTGCATGTAATCGTTACACGAACTCGTTGTTGCATGTAGCGGGAACTGAAAATTTATTTCAATATACATGTACTTAGAAGTTATTGTGCAGTTTTTCAGAGTACCATTTCTACCCTTGAAAGCCTCTTCACTCTTTCCACCTTTACCACTGGGTCCCACAAGTCTCCCTTTCTCTCTGTCTGTCTGTCTCTCTCTCTCTCTCTCCCTCTCCCTCTCCCTCCCTCCCCCCCTCTCTCTCTCTCTCTCTCTCTCTCTCTCACACACACACACACACACACACAAGCACACACACACACACACACACTTGCTCTTTTTCTACCTCTACTGCATCCACTCCTCCCGCTCTCGACGCATCAACCACTTGATCGCCCCTCTGCCGTGGCCGGCGCCGGCCCTGCCCCGCCCGCCCCGCCTCGCCCGGCCGGCAGCCACTCGGCCAGGAAACTGGCAGCGCTCCATTTGCCGGCTGCGATAAGGCCAGCGGCACCGGCGCCACTGCTGTCCCCGCACGAGTTATAAAGGAGCCGGATGGACTTGCAAATTTGTCGGGCGGACTGTGTTATTCTGCCTAATTTGTCGATGAATATGCATTTCTTTAAAAGCGGCGGATCACCGGTCGCACGCTGCCTCCGTGTCCCCCTGGAATATTCATCCCTTCAGTATGGGGTCCATGGCGGCTCTTCCACTTAGTTAAGAAAATTGCGTCTAGTATTTTTCAACCAATAAATAAATTAAATTGAAAACTGATTTGTGTATTATCTAATCTCAGTTGTAAGAATATTAGAAAAAATTCAGTGAAAAGAAGATCCCACCCACATTAAAGAACCGGCGTTGGAATTCACATACTAAACACAATAACTCGTTATTGTGGTTAGTAATTTTCAGGAAATATGGGTATGTTGAAACTCGTGATAAGTTACATTTTCTTGTGATAAGGCTTCATAATATATTGAACACTGGCATTGATTACCTTACTGATGCCAGTGATATGACGCGAACTGTAAGTCCTCCCAGTAATAAAATGATTCGAAAAAGAACACTTACGATCGGCTTCACCAACCTTGATCAGTAGCTTTGACGGACGTCAAACCACTGACAGCGCTTTAAAGGCCACATTTACGTTTCACCAAGGTCATTTCGCCTGACGATCGTCAAAATATTCATCAAATTTTGACGGACCGCTGCCCTGCCATCAACGCCTTTGACGTCTCGTTTAACTGCTGTTTTGAGGTTAGGGTGTATCAAACGCGTGCATTGTATTTCATTAACTTAGTTATTTTACTCTGTTACTCTTTAAGTGACGATTATGTCATAACATGAGATATAATTTTGATACAACTTTTGTATATTTAAAAACCATGAGTCCAGAATGAGCAATTACTAAAAATATCATCTTTATTAATTGAACGTTGCTCAATTTGTAACGAGAAACAGAATTTCAAAGGCGGTGTTGCTAAAGATTTTAAAAGAAATACGAGTAGAACTGGGTCGGAACTATCCCACAAACAGAAATAAGCCTCTATCACTCATGCAGCCGTTGTTGATGGCTTTAAGATTTGTATGCTGCAGGGCATTTCGTCCTTGTGGTCGGCGTTTGCAATGGAATTTTGTTCTCCACAGAATGCTTTTGTGTAAATAAAAAGACTTTTCTTTTGCAATTGTCTCTCTTCGACCACAATATGTAGTATTTCCACGGGGCGCCAAAACTTGTGCAATAAGCAAGAATATTTTTAGAATAGCGAACTTTCCTGGAGTTATAGATACGATAGGCTGCACACATGTGCCAAATTTGTCTCCGAAGTAAATGTTTTAGAACGATTCAGAAACCGAAAATTGTATTTATCCGTAAATGTGCAAGCAATGCCAACATACTTGGAATATAGCAACTCCTACATTATCAACATTCAACAGACAATGCGGAACCGCGTTGTAACCTGACATTCTAGCCAATCTCTGTAGAAGGGAAAACAATCAACGCACGTTGATTAACGAATCGTCGATGTTAACGAGACGTCAATAATTTGACGTCCGTCACAATGACGGTCGTCGAGGGCGATTTGACGAATCTTGGTGAAATCGGCAGTTAGACATACTACGGATGTAGGGAGTTATTGCGAGACACGTTATTCGCAATGAAGTAATTAATACACCTACCGAAAAAATCACACATCGAATGTATCGTTGATATAAATGATTATAACATTAGATAAAAAACGAAATTCTTAAATGTGTGCTGTATTACTCTGTAGATCCTACTCTCCCTCGGATAAAAAAATGTGATTCGGACGGACAGGGTGGCATACAGGTTTCGTATGCTATCCTGAGGCAATCACTCCATATATGCTGCAACTGGTTCTCAAGGAATTGGTTCGGGCAGGCTCAGGAATCTATAACGATGCTGCCAGCTGTGTCTGGATACAGGAGAACGTAACTGGTATGCTGGTTTTCTCGGACAATCTGGTGGTCAGTTGAGGATGCGCTGAGTAGAGTTCTTGTATGCGAGTTCCTGCACACGTTAACTGGTGCCAACCTATCTACTAATCTCGTCAGGTCCCCTAACCGACAGTTAAGATTCATGGACATGACCATTCAGCATCATCCATTCCAATAATGCACCCTTCGCAAACTATGGGTGAAATCTTATCTTTGTCGCGGAGTGATGTTGACTGGTTCGACAGATTAACGTATAACTTCATCTCTTATCAGTTCGTGGGGACTGCACATTTTCACAGCTTACGAAATTCATTTCCGTGGCCTCTGCTGTTGTTGGCGATATATATTCCGGTTTAATATTCATTAATAGTTTTTGGAACTCTCCATTTCATTATTAATTTACGTATTACCTGGAATCGTCTTTTTGCGTTCCATGCAGATAGCAATCGTGTGTCACACCTGCAGAAATATTATTCCAGAATATTTCTATACGTTTAACATGTTGAAATTTTGTAGATAAAATATTCTCACCTGCCTCACAGAGATATTTAAGTAATATCATAATAGGTAGGATTTATGTATAACATCAAATTGCAAAATATAAATATAAGTATACATCTGTAATGAAAATTGAGAAAATGTGAAATAAAATATTAAAAATTATATATTTTTATATTAATTTAATTAAATAATTAGTTCGATAAGCTAATGGATTTTCTGTTAACGTTATTCCCATTATTTCGCACTAATTTTACTTTTTGTGTTGTTCCAAAGGGTTTTGTGTGCAGTTTGCAATACGCCTTTTAACAGAAATATTTATCAACTACATAATATGTTAATTTTAACGAATATAAAGGTAGGCGGTGATGTCCATTCTCGGGTAGCTGAATGCAGCAACTCAGACCGGGGAGACTTTAGTTTGTGACCTTATTAGGATTTTCGATTGTAGCTCTACAGCTAGATCGGATTCAGCCGCTGTCTGGAGGAGAATTCTAGAGGCCAGCTGCTCTGATCGATACTTTTCCGTAGTTTCTCAGATCAATATCAGGCGAATGGCGGAGCAGAACTCTAACAAACAGTCAAGGATAGCTCCCCGTCTTTCATTCCTCTTCCTTGTACTTATCCTCACCCCTTATTTACACACACAACACTACCACACATGTCGGAAGACCAGTCGGGAGATTAGAGCTTGTGCCAGCTGAGACAGTGCCCGGCTAGTGAGAGATACCTGGAGAGGAACACCCTGCTAATCAACGTGTAGGGCGACGCCGGATCTCACCATCCTACGCGAAAGGAATTACTGCCCCATCCTGGGATAAAGCATTCACTACACTAGGGAGACTAATGACCATAGCAATTGACGTGCCCGGAAACATCAATCAATCGAGTAGCTGAACTTTCCGAGGCGGAGCATTCACACGGAAGTCCACATTTCACTCTGCTACGTGTCACATCTTGGTGTTGGTGATGGTAGTGGTGGTGGAATAATGCGGTGGAGGAGAGGAACAGTGGTGGTAGTCAGACTTTTTCTAAGTGTACTTCCTCACTAAAAAAATGTTAAGATGATGAGAAATTTGAAACTGAGTTCCAACGAAAAAATTAAAAAATCAACAAACCTTTTTCTAAAACCCAAGACTAAAATGGAGAATATGCATATCTATGACATGCACTCAAAACTACACGTAAAAACATGTAAAATGAAATTAAAGCTTCAATATTTTCCAATAAGTATATAAAGTTAATTTCATTTTCCCAGCATCTAAATAGCGGGTAACAAAATATGTGATTACATGAAAATCCTAAAAATCCCAACTTTAAAAATCACCGGTAATGGCCACTGTGAGACAGGGATTCAAAACTGAAACGCTATTCCTATTTTTCGCAACCCCATGAACCAAAGCCTACACGTATCCCTGAAGATGCCTAGTTCTTACCAAACGTGCTGCTTATCGTTCCCGGCGTTTCGCTGCACCTGACGTCATCCTCTTTGATCGCACGCTCTGCGAAGCATCTGGTGTCGCAGCCGGCCGTTCCGGCGCACCTGACGTTTCCAGCCGCCGCCGCCGCCGCCGCCGTTGCCGTCGCCAGCGCCACCCCGCCGCCCCCGCAGGCTCATTGTGCCGGAAGCACTAAGCAGAAGAATGTCTCCGCCTAGAGCTATATTGTTTCTATTTGTATTTCCGTTACTCGTCCCTTCGGTCGTGACGTCCGTTGTTCTGCTGCAGTAATGTACACTAATGTACTAATTACTGGGACGTATAAAGCCTTCTGTGTCCTAATGTTTCCTTTGAATCGGACATCGAGAACTATAAAACTGCAAGGCCTCGCCACATTTACTTTCTATCGTTTGGTATTACGACGTTCTTCCCGACTTAATGATACGATTGTGCTTTTATTTTCTGAAAAGAGTTATTTTCCTCTATATTTTTCCAGTGAAGTCCCCATTATGGCGCTTACACGAACGACGTGATCGGTTCATTCTCCTTGCGTTCTCGTTGGGTATCAGAGTACATCCGGCAAAAGGCATTCTTTTTTATCACCATTATCTTTATTTTCAAGTGAATGTAGAGAATCGGTTTTCTCTGAAGTCATATTGTTATCCATGCCTGTTATACAATGACATGTCTTAGTCTCTCGATTTCTTTGCCATTTCTTTGAGTGACCTTTTGCAATAACGATTTACAGCTTACCAGAATTTTGATCACTTACTCGAGAGATCTATTATCGCTTTCTTTCCTCTTTCTCACGCGCTTTCACCGTTTTGTAACCTTCCTGATAATTGCTGATGTATCAATCCTGATCTACGTAGTAAAAAATTTCGCTTATTTCGATCAATCACGTTTATGGCCATGACTCGAGTCCCTGTGTACACTGTCCAACTATATTCTCATGAATACCGCCATAAAACATGGGGAGCCGCTATGTAAATGTTGCTCATGAATCACAAACGGGAAGCAGTGCGAGCCTATCAAGTTCGTAGCCGCTGGAGAAACCGTGAGCGTTCATGAAACATGGCGCCGCTCCAAATCTCCTATGACGTTTTCAATGATAGTAAAGTTGCTGGAGGCCGGCTTGACGGCAGCGTGTGGCTTGGCGCGGCGCGGACGGCAGTGGGCAGGAGGGAACCGGGCGGCGAGTGGCAAAGGAGGCGGCAAGCAGCGGGAGTCTGGCGGGTCGGCGGGAAGCAGGACGCCGTGAGCCGGAGGGGGGAGCATTGGCGGGGATGGGCGCGTGGGGAGGAGGTCCGACCTGGGGCGGAGGGTGACGGAAGACGGCAGTGGGGTGAACCGGCGGCATCTGGTGATAGTCGCGTTGCGTACGACGTGCGGAGGCGGTGGGAAGCGATCTGTGCCGATCGCCGAGAACGAGGGTGGCCGGGGGGGAACCAGGGCTCACGGTGGCCAGAGGACGCCTGAAAGTGGTTCCAGGGGGGTGGCAGTTTGCGGCGGGGACAGCGAGAGTGAGCGGCGGGTGGCAACGGGGCAGCGGAGGCGCGCGGGAGCGCCGCGGCGGTGGGAGGCGGCGAGAGGCGCGGAGCGGAGCGTGTGGCGGCGGGCAGTGGTGGGAGGCGGCGCGAGTGGGCGGCGGCGGAGGCGGGGAGAGGCCGGCGCGGAGATGCCGCCGCCTCCCTGATGGGAGCCGGCGCTAAGGCTTTTAGCCCGCGCCGCGGCGCCGAACGCGATAGGCGCTCCTGCTAACGGGCTCTCACGCCGCCGCCTCACCTGCCGCCGCCCCACCCGGCCGCCGCGCCGTTGGGCGGCTGTGGACACACGTCGCCGACCACCCAGCCGCTGCCGCCGCTCACTGTCTCCCATCATTTGCTTTTCAGTTTGCATTTGCTGAAATACTACTAACAATAGTTGTATTTTCAAACAAGATTCAGTATACAAAGATTTGTACAGATCAAATGCACCTCTTTTAAAATAATACGAATGGTAGAACGTAACAGAATTTATATCCTGTTTTTTTGTAGTTTTTCATAGTGTGAAACGGGAATCAATGTAAAAATTGAATCAATTTTTTCTCAATTCTTAAGAATTAATTTCTGTAGCAGAAAAACACACTACTCGTGATAAATATGCTATCTAGCCTTTAGGTCAAACTGAGATTTCATTTGATATTAGAAGAACTTCAAATTCTCGACATTTGAACGATAATTGTGAATTAGATACGCAGATGACATGTTAAAGTTTCGTTTCAAGTTTTCAGAAATATAATAAAATTTTGTATAAGAGTGCGTGTAAAAATGTTTAAGTTCTCATCTCTTTCATATCTCGAGAGGTTGCATCGGCTGTGCTGGATCAGTGTTATCATTTCTGTTACCTATGCAGCGTAGCTGACCGGTAGGTTCCAGGATTCGAGTCCCATCTGGCGGATTTTCGACACGTCACATAGCTAGGTCAAATTGACCCACTTTCTTGAAGATAATTCTAGCGACCCAGTGCTGTCATCGGTAGTTTTCCATGGTTTCTCCGACAAAAATTAGGTGAATGCCGACGCTGTACCTTGATAAAGGGGCCAAGGAGCGCGCGATATTTCTTCCATTATTGTGCCTGTTACTATCCTTACACACTCGCACACACTTACATTCACCACAATGCAAAACATATGTGGAGTCTAGCCTGGAGCATAGAGCTTGTTATCGGCTGGACGACGCCATGATGGGGCAGATAATTGGAGTGGGAAACCTCGGAAGCCGCTCTATAGGTTGCCAATCTGTAATATATCCATTATTCGTCGACAGTACATACACTACACTTACAGCGCTAAAGACCATAGTAGTTGGCGCACATGAAAATAGTAAATAATCAATCAATCTATATAAAAAGTGCCGTCAAGTCTTCATATAAAAAAAGCCACGAATACTTTGGGAAGCAAATTGGTAGAGGAGATCAAGGGTGTCATCACTCATTGGAACATCCGCTCAGCCATACGCGCATTTCATGTCCTGGTACTTAGCAGAGTGAGAATTCTTGTTTCTAACGGAATTTTTTCCATTCATTAACATAAAACAACCATAAATGATGGTTCCGCAAGTACAGAATGAAATGCTGTAGCGCGCCTTGTTAATTTGAAGATAAGTAACATTGCATGTATTTCAGTTTGTTACATGCGTTAGATTATTTTCCCAAGTACATTCGTTAACCCCATTAACACTCATTTGTTACCGACAATTTTTTCAATTATCTTTAACATTAATAAATAAGTCTTACGATATCTTCAGCATTGGTGAATTTTATCCTACTTCTAAATTTAGACACTAACAACAGTGTTATACTACCTTATAGTAGTAGAAAAAACATGTACAATAGATGTGTATAATTTAAAAAATTGAGTAAAATAAAATCATAATATTTATATTTAACATATTTCTAATGACTAAATTCGTGTAATGAAACTCGAGTGTAAATACATGAGGAAATATTAAAGTTTACGATCGAATGCTATCTCTATGATCGAAAATAATTTCATGAAGATTTCACACATTCCACAATGGAGTTGAAAACCATCCCATTTGAAACTTTGCTCATGTAAACATTACTTATTCTCAAAGTTTTCTTCCCGGTTGAAGGGCCGTGGTCCATTGGAAAACATATTTCCAGACGTTTCGTCTGCAACTACGGCAGAATCTTCAGTGGCGATGTGGTCTCGGACGAAGAATCCTCTTTGATGGTTCCCCGATGACTCACTCAGACTCAGTCATGACTCAGTCAGACTCACTCTTCGTTGTGAGGCTACAGTTGATCATAGTTTCCCTTCTGTAGGAAGCAATTGTACTTTTACATGATTTGATTAGGTGAATTGATGCTCATTTCGAACGTCATTTAGTAGTTACATAAAAATGATTTCATTATTGCTTTGCATGTAGTACAATATTTTGTTTCTCAAGTTGTGATTAATATAGATTTGTAATTGCAAGAATGTTGATGAGAATCCACACTTGCAGACATAATGAGTTCGAGTCGGATTTGACTAATCATATACACCGTTTTTATTAATACGAATGGTGAAAAGCTAAATTGATTCACTGCCTGCCTTCAATTAATTGCTTTAAGAAGATACAGAGACACAATTTATTGATTGTAAAGTTCCAGGCCCGTGTCTGCCTCTTTGGAGTATCCCGTCTTCGTTGCAAACCATAAGTTGTACCTATTTATTATTCGAAAGTATTAAATTCGTTGCGTGTTCGAGGCGGCTAGTTTGCCGCATAGAATTGAACACAAATAAAAGTGCATGTTTTTGGCGAATTTACATGAATGTTATAGCCGTCATTAATACTATGTCGACATGCAGTATTTCTTCGGCGATAAATGCACGAACCTTTGTTGGAGAGTTGTATCAGTTCCCAATAATTAACTTCGATATCTCTATGTACTGTTTTAAATAAAACCATTCAAGAAATTTAGAGATTTAATCGAAAAGAGGCACTTTTATACCGTTACAAACTGCTGCCCTCGGAAAGAAGTGAACGAAAGACTATTATTGATGACACTTTGTGTCAATAATTAATCAACTGCTATACCCACCCAAAGATTTTTCCTTGTTTTCGTCCTTGTTGAATTAAATTTCAGGACGATAAAAGAAGATATAAAGTAGACATCAAACCCATAGTGTAAATCCGTGTACGATACGTAACACTGGTACAGGACTACCGTTAATTCCAGAAGCACGTCGCCGAGACAAGTAATAATTCTCGGCGGTACTCGAAAAGTTCATTGCCGTCCTCTACATCGAGTTCAAGGTAACGCTATGTGAGACACTATTATACTCCGCCCTTCACTTACACTCGTGCTTTCGTTACTTTGTGTTATCGTGAAAATTCCACATGGGCATGGGTGTGCTCGAGATGAATACTTTATTAGCGTCATTAACATTCCGGGGAGAATCCATTCGTGGGACGCGCGCTCGCTGACACGATGAGGAACGCGCCCGCCCGAGCGCTCGCCGCTCACCGCTCGCCACTCGCCGCTGCTCAGGGCGCGAGGAGGCGGCGGCGGCGGCGGCGGCAGCGGAGGCGGAGGCTGCGCTCTGGGCGCGCGCCTGACGGCTGTGGAGGCGGTGGCGGGCCACTCCACTCGCTAGTGGGCATGGCAGCCATGCAGCGCTTTATTTCACAAGGCTACTATGCTTCTTCAAATACATCAATGTAATGAAATGGAAAGGTCGTTTCGATTTAAGTAAAATTGAGAAATTACGTGTGTCCTAATAAATGTTATAAACTTTTAGGACAAGTAAGTGATCGAAGATGATTCCGTTTGGCCAATGAACATATGATGTGAATTCTCATTCACATGTGGCACGCATATCGTAACTCATCTTTCATTGCTGTTTGGCAGGTACACGAACTATTTTTGACAGAGACAATAGGGGCACGATATTCAAAATGCACACACATATATATATATATATATATATATATATATATATATATATATATATATATATCTATATATATAAAAGAAAGTCGTGTTAGTTACACTATTTATAACTCAAGAATGGCAGTACCGATTTGGTTGAAAGTTGGTGAGCATGAAGCTTAGGGCCAGGAGACGGACATAGGATACTGTTTATCCCGTTCGACAGCGTTCCTGTGTGAGAACGCACGTTTTCGCGTGATTTCGCATGTTAGCGGTCATTGCTGCCTGTTGTAACCCATTGTTGTAACGCCGCGCTGATAACAGAAGGCGATAATGATAGCCGCTTTTCGTTCGCCGTTATATCTATATATACTACACCTATTATATACTTACGTTATACCCATATATACTTCACCTATGCACCAAAATAGAGGAACAGTAATGAATGATTAATCTACTTAATTTTTTTATTTGCATTTTCTAATAAACAATTTAACTTAATAAATTCCAAAATCTGGTTAGTTATTGCCTTTAACAGCCGATCCCTATTATTACAGCTTTGTATTTCTCTCTTAAACAAAAATCAATTCAAAAAAAAAACGCTCTGCTACGTAATAGATTTTTTTATTATCTATTTAATATCAGAGCGTTTTTTTGAAATTCTTCTTTGTTTGAGAGAAAAACACAAATCTGCAATAGCTTTATTATCACGAGTGCAACAAGGATAGTACAGTTTCTCACAGTGAGTGCGACGCGAAAAAAAGATGGAACCGACTGTTAAGGCGGAACAGAGTTCGCCGGGTCAGCTAGTATATATATAAAAAGAAAGTCGTGTTAGTTACACTATTTATAACTCAAGAACGGCTGTACCGATTTGGCTGAAAATTGGTGAGCAGGAAGCTTAGAGCCAGGAGACGGACATAGGATACTGTTTATCCCGTTCGACAGCGTTCCTGTGTGAGAACGCACGTTTTCGCGTGATTTCGCATGTTTTCGCGTGAAGGTACTTAACTGAAGAGTGCAACCTATGCACCAAAATACAAGAACAATAATGAATGATTAATCTACTTAATTTTTTTATTTGTATTTTCTAATAAACAATTTAACTTAATAAATTCCAAAATCTGCTTATTTATTGCCTTTAACAGCCAGTCCCTATGATTACAGCTTTGTATTTCTCTCTTAAACAAAAATCAATTCCAAAAAAACGCTCTGCTGCGTAATAGATTTTTAAATTATCTATTTAATATCAGAGCGTTTTTTTGAAATTCTTCTTTATTTGAGAGAAAAACACAAATCTGCAATTGCTTTATTATCACGAGTGCAACAAGGATAGTACAGTTTCTCACAGTGAGTGCGACGCGAGAAAAGATGGGACCGGCTGTTAAGGCGGAACAGAGTTCGCCGGGTCAGCTAGTCTATTTATATATATATATATATATATATATATATATATATATATATATATATATATATATATATATATATATATCACTTCTTAAAGTGATCTTCGACCCCCCTTCATGCATTAATTTAATATAAAGAATTTCAAGCCATTGCATCCCAATCCCTGTATATTTTGGAAGTATACCTAACATATGTGGATTTTGACTTTATAAATGATATAATGTCTATACATTGGCATTTGAAACATTAGCGTCGACCTCACACAAAGACGCACTCGTTGATTCGCATGACGCACGAGATGAACGACGCAGAGAATGATGGCAGCTCAGGATGATTTATTGCTTGCGGAGAATGAATTCCAACGGAAAACGTGATGATCGCATGCAGAGGTCGGAATTTGCCACCATTGGCAGTGGCGGATGAGACTGTCTCTCTATCGGTTCCAGAGGCTGCTGCGTGTAGTTGCGAACGAAATGGACAATCTGAGTGCAGTGGAAAAGACGAGAAATAGCCGATGCGGCGGGGAAGTTTGGGCGAGACTGGTGGTAACAATGGAAATGGTAGACAAATAGGCTGGAGTGGTGTTAGCGTAGATGGCAACGGTTGTAGTGGAAGGAGGAAGTATTGTGGGAGGCAGGGTGCGAAATGGAGGAGGAATGCCAGGGATCACCCCCACCTTGCGTTTGATGATGTCCTCTGCTGGAAAAGTATTATGTTCCTGCCAGGGATATATATATATATATATATATATATATATATATATATATATATATATATATATATATATATATATATGCTGATGCTTCATTTATAATTTCCAACCATTGAAGTGTTAAAATCATTGTATCCAGATCAAGAAAATTTGAAAAGAAAACTTTCCAAATAGCTTTCTTAAAATATATTCAGATCCTGCTGCATATGTGAAGACACCGTTTCACTCGTCCTGTCGTGAATGCGTCACTCTGGAGAAAAATGCCATTTCGTAGCAAGGTGGGAGGCGGTAAATGTGGGAGACAGAGTCGGTGGTACTCGAGGCTAACGTAGCGTAGAGTCCTTACGTTAGATTAAGATAGTAGTGCATTCCTTTTCGCCGCCGATTCCGCCATTTTACATCCAGTTATCAGGAGAGTTTCAACTGTGCGGTATTGTTTGTGTTGGGTATCACCAATCTATCCAAAACGAATATTAATAAACTTGAAATTTCCTGTAATGCCTTTAATTGTTATTATTTCCACGCATACACCGAATGCAATCGGGTAAGACGGTATTAAATAGTAGAGGCCATTCAGATTTCCCAACTCTCTGAATAGAGAGTACCAGTTTGATCACGAAACAAATCGGAGTCATACAGAACCAAGACATTGTGTCGAAGACATTTACTAGTTAGAGACCTCAAAACAAACACATTCACGAATTAAGCGCAGGGACATTATTTGCAGTTTTGTGCCGCGATGGCGGATGCGACGTCGTCGCAGCGGCGGAGACGGCGGAGCGGGCAGCGTAGGAGTAGCCAACTAGTAGCTATCAAAGCGGTCCCCTCTTAAGGCTCCACACATTCGGCACTCGGCGAGTAGCGAGCGACCGCTCGCCGAATCCCTAGTAGGGGGTACGGGTTGTTTGCTATTTGCCGAGCGACAAACATTCGGTACTCGCCCTACCCAAGCGTGTCGGTCGTTTGCACCCATCAAAGGAAGCGAACATTCGCTGAGCACATTAGTTTCTCGGGATTGGGCGAACAGTACTAGGCGAATGCCGAATGTGTGGAGCCGCCTTTAGATGAATCTTCCTATATCTAGGGATTCTAACCTAGGGCTAGGAGTATGAGGGGCGCGGCGTGCGGAGGAGTGGTTGGTCGGTGGCGAAAGAGAGGGCGGTGACACAGCCGGCGCGGCGTCGCCGCAGCGGCGGAGGCGGCGGAGCGGGCAGCGTAGGCGGTGGCTAGGCAGCGTCACGGGCGGCGACGCGGCGCGGCGCGGCGCTGTGCGGCCAGGCATCGCCCGTGCCCGCCCGCGCTCCCGTGCCTCCCTGTCGAGTTAATGAAAAGGAGTAACCCACATGTTGTTTTAGGGACAGGCGTGTCGAATACATTTGGAGCGAGACAATGACCCCTGACCTGCGCGCTGGGTGGTCGCGGGCGGTGGGTTGACAGTGCGGGGCGCCGCCCGCCCGCCCGCCCGCTGCCGTCGCCCCCGGCCTTGTCCCCCTGCGAGGACGGTCATCCCCGCGAAACAACGTAGCTACCTCGGAGTGCCCTCCTATTGTGGACCGATTTTAATACTGGGCCATCAGGAATGTAATTTTCATTTCAACATCTAATGAAGACTTAAAATGATTTTGGGAACGATTTTTTAAAAAAATCAGTATTTTGTCATCAGTGTTAATACTCTAACGTGAAATTAGAAAACATCTGTTGTGCACTGTTATAATCCCTCTCACATAGTTTTGCAAATACAAACATAATTTTTTTTTAAAATTAACCCACGTATTTAATTTGCTCTCATGTAGGATGAGTAACCTCTACATAAAACCCAACGAGATCAGTCGACTCTAGAGAATCATTACCAACCATACGTGTTCATCACAATTTTATTCCCCCGAGATATAAGATATCGATAAAACTGATCTTCATATTCATGAGCAAGCGATCTGCTTAATGCCCTGTTAACGTTTTTACACGTACTCCTCCTCCTCTCTTTGATTACGCATGGACAAATAGCTTCCAAGGGAGCATCAAACACGCGAGACCGATCTGAGGGCCCCGAAGGCAAAAACTGGCGACATCTGGTGCTGGCCGGGGTCTAACTCGGTCCCAAAGTTGGCAGCGGCGCCAGAGCCTCGCTGCAGGGAGAACCTGTCGCAGGTGTGGAACAATGACGCACGCCTTTCTCGTGAACAGGGCCCATGTTTTGTTTCGTAGATCAAGCGTTCCCTGCTTTGAAAAGGGAGCCTGCGAACTTCGAGGTGACACGCATCTTTTCAGAAATATTACCTGTTGTATAATGGTTCTCAAAACAACTGCTGACAATTCAATGAGTTCCACGTTATCTACACTACAAGGATTCTACAAGTTATTTACACTATTGTTTAATACATATTTCATGGTGTAATATAAACATTACACCGTGTATTATTTTATATTCGTAAATTGAATTTGTTACGAATAAAAACATTAACCAAAAAGGTTCTTCTTCTTCTCCTCATATACCTATGTTATTACTATGCTAATTATTGTGATTTGGTACATGTTAACTCGTGAGTTCATATGCACGATCTTTATAGTTTATAAGAAACAAAACGAAATCAATCGCTCCTGCACATCCACTACATCATAACTTAATACATTGAATATGATTGATGAACATAATCATAAACATTAGAACTGAATTTTCCAATGTGATATGTCAATTTATTTTTTATTTCAGATTTTTTCATAAAGCTTTGCGTTAAGTATATTCAGAGATATCATAATTAAGTTCACTACTGTGGACTGAGCTTTCTTCGAAACATCTGGCTACGAGTAATCCTCATGTCGCCAGGCTCTACGGAAGATTAAATGAAGTTTAAACGAGCCACTGTCGTTTGAATCCTCACACGTTTGGGAGATTAAATCACCACCATTATATTAACTTCCACCAACAACTACTTAGATTCTTTTCTCTTTTGCACGTTAAATCTTTCGTGCAAACGTAATTTAACGCTCAGCGGAAACCTCAATGAAAACGTTAAGTCTCGAGTTTCAAACTCGTCTCTCTTTTGATTTCTTTATCTGATAGACGCGTGCGATGATTGCCGCTCGGCTCCATCACCCTCCATTCATGATGTTGGAAATATAACGAGATAACGAGTTGTGCTGTGTCGTCGAAGTTGTAGTGTAGGCTCTTCTCACCCTCTGGATGTCAGCGCTTCGACGTGCTTCAGCGGGGGAACGTCCCTCGTGATGGACTATTAATAATTTTGACGAGCGGGGCTCTCCGGCGAGGGCTGCGCGGATGACGCAGAGGCGGCGCGGCGGGGCGTCAAGGGGCGGGGACAAGGCGGGGGGGGGTGGAGGCGGGGGTGGAGGCGGGGCGCGGTGGGACAGGTATCAGGCCGGCGGCACCGCGTCGCGCTGGGCTCGACGGTGTCGGCGGCGGGGGTGGGGGCGTGGCGGGGGCGGCAGGCGGCGGTGGGAACGGCGCGGGGGTGGCGAAGGCGGCGCGCGCCGACCCATCGGACGCTCACGCTTTTTATTATAAAAAGGAGCCGAAACCTCGAAAAGAGGGAACGCCCACCGAGAAACGTTGAGTGACCTCTTACGAGAACGGGGTCAACCGACGCGTCGACCGAGGAGGTGAAGCGCGGCGGCCGGGGAAGGGGCAGGGATGGAGAGAGGGCAGGGTCACCGCTTAGACGCGCGCGGGACGGGACGGGACGGCGCGGCTCTGGCGATGTGCGGGGTGGGAGCGGGCGCGGGGGCGGGGGTGGCGAAGGCTGCGGAGGCGGGGACCGAGGCCTCGCGCCGAACCGAGTCCTCCGACCCTGCGCGGGAAAGAAATGACGCTTTTACTGAGAACCGCAGGCGGAGCCCCCCGTGTGAGGGTGTTGTTGGGCCTCCTGGGAACAGGCTCTCTCATGTGGCCGGCGATGCCTTCGGTCGCATAGGGTTCGTTTATTAAATCCTCTGTCACTGAGGTTTGACCCGCCGACGCAGTGGGCTGGAGCTGCACTCTACGCAACGAAAGGTTCCTAGTCTAGTATAAGGTATTAGTTTTACCCTCTGTGTGGTGATTGTTATGTGACAGTGACTTAAAACCTAGTCACCCATGACTAAATTACTTTTTTTTTTATCGAAATGCCAATTGATGTCAACTAATGAATCTTCCGTAAAACTAACTATATTATAAAACCAACACCAGGTAAATGCCGGAGCAGTATTCTAACAAATAGGCCATGGACCGCGCGCGATCTTTCCTTCCCCTTCCTTGTCTTGTCCTCACCTCTCCCCCCCCCCACACACACACACACTTACACCACACTACCACACATTTCGGGAGACTAGTCGGCAGCTTACAGCTCCCCCCCGGAGCAGTGTCCCACTGCTGGGAGATACCTGGTTCGGGAAAACTTTCCTAGCTACGTGTACGTCGGCACCACATCTTACCATCTAACGAGGAAAGATGTCTGCCACATCCCCTGATAAAATATTCACTACACTTAAGGTACTAATGACCCTAGGAGTTGGCTGGTACCGAAATCACTAATCAATCAAACAATGAGAGAAACCACGGAAAACTTCCGATCAGAGCAGCCGGCCGCTGGAATTCTCCTCCAGATTGCGGGTGAATTTGACGTAGCTAAGTAGCTCGTGTGGATAATCCTACCTCCGTCGGGACTCTATGCCTAGGACCTCCCTGTCAGAGATGACATCAATTGATGCCATGAGCCCAAGCCAGTCCCCTCTGGGCCTCATAGGCGGAGATACCTGAAAATGGGGAATCCCCTCAATCCGGCGTGTTTGTCGGTGTCATATCTCACGTTCGAGCAGGGAAGGAACACCGTCGCCTTCCGGGATATATCATGCAATACACTTTCGGTACTAATGACCATAGCAGTTGACGCTCCCGAAAAGACAACATAAACAAGAAACGGATTACCAACATCCTGTTCTTATTGTGCAAACAGTAGAGCAGCCATGTTTACGTCGCTACAGCGTAAGCGAACTAGAAATGATAATGCCAAAACGTGTCACAAGCAAAGTGAAGGTTGTCAGATTAAAACTGACAAGCGAAGAAAGGTCTTAAGACAACATTCAGACGATTATGCGAAAATGCATATACTTATTGACTTCCTCTCGTAGATTAACTCGAATACTTGATGTGCACATTTCCCCTTGAGCTTTTCTGACCATCAGTATTCCCTATATGTTGTATTATTCCATCTATACCATAGGTCATAAATACGCTTAGTGTAGGAGCTCGCCCTAGAAACTTGCTGCACGATTACATATTCATTTCAAGGAGAAATACCAAAACTAGAACTTTCTGGCTATTCCGTCATTGGAATTGCATTGGAAAACACACACAAACACATACACAGACACACTCTACTTCTTATACATACACACATGCCAGACTCATCCGTACATAGGCACACATACCTACAAAATCTTCGCATCGTGAGGTGAGTAATTCATGTTGATTACAATTTGCAAGTAACATTTATTACTTTACACAAACAATTAGAAGCACAAAGACAAAACTTCTAAATATTCACTCTTCCTTCGTCACTGACATTCTTTCACTGAAATAATTTATTTCTTGTGAAAAGAAATATGTTGGTCAATCAAAATGAGGCAATAAGGTAATGAAAATTAAATTCTAAAGAGAACTTTTTTGTTTTCAGATTTAATGGAAGCTCTGCCAGTATGCAGAGCAATTACAATAGCTTATAATGCGTTATCGTTTATGATAACTTTAATGATCTGGCTCGTCCCAATGCAATACATTCATTTTATGTCTCTCATTGCAAATATGTGGTTTGTTAGGAGATGCATGCTTATCAATACGAGAATAGCCCTAGTAATTGCGTATTTGGGAAATCATGTATTTCAAAGTGTTCAATATTATCAGTCATCGGAGTTATCATGTAGATAACCCTCTACTAATGAAATGGATAGTCTGGTCAAAATGTCTTTTAAACCTTTCTTCTTCGAGCTCGTAAAATTATTTTTATGGCAAGTGAAGTAGTTTTCTTCATTTCCTCGTATGTTGCTTTGGGTAACAGCTCTTCATTATGAACCATTGTTAATTTACTGTTGATCTAATTCTGTCAGAACTCATGTGGTCCTATATATAGCGGTGCTCCGGACCCGTGGAATAACGGCTAGGCTGTTCGCCTTCAAGCGCTGGGGCTGGGGTGCAATCCCTCGACCGATCCCATTGGAATTCGTGGGGGAAAAGCGGACTTTATCTCATCGCAAAATAATTGCCTAAATGGGAAGACCAAATGACGGGAGTATTGAGATTCTGTTGAAATAATTCAATAGATAAATAAATAGGTAGATAAATAAATTTCTTCTAAAGATTAGAAATAAAAATCTTCTTAACTATAGTTGTAGATTTTCACTGTTATATGATACAAATGTGACACAGAAATACAATAACTTTGTGTCACAGAAAAATCGTGCTAAACGTAGGTATGGTATGTCAGTCATCTCCGCCATTTTTATGCAGCTTTTGATCTATACGTGGAAAAAATTTGGTGCCGTTTTTTTGAGACATTTTTATAAATTGCATTAATTTCAAACAGAAATCACGCGAAAACCACTAGTTTTTTCTTCAAAAAATATCTTCCTTAGAAATCTGATTTTTTAGATCATTTTATTTCAGAAAAAAATCTCTATCATCATTATTGTACTTTTGGCATGTTATTTGTTGTGGAGTTTTCAAAACAAGAGTCTTTTAATGCATACGAAGAAAAAATTTCAAGAAGGAAATTGGAGCCGTTTTCGTGATAATAATTATTTAAAAATTGCTTATATCTCCCGCAAAATTATTCGAAAACTACTCACATATTAAATTCTTGTTCATTATATTTCAAGACCTGTCTTTGAACAGCATATTTAATTTAGGAAAAACCTTCAATATTATTGTAGGATTACACCGGAAAATGTTTGCACATTAAAAAAATTAGAGATTTCAATGATAGTTATATCTGCGTCATCCCTTCCTGGAAAAAAATAAAGAAAAAATGAAGCAGAATTTCAGAAATGCTATTTTATTTTTGCATTAATTTGAAGCAGAAGTTGGGCGAAAACTACTCGCTTTTACTTTCTCGCTACGGCTTTCGCAATAGAGAGAAATCATGTAATGCTGCGTGAAAGAACGTCGAATTTTCGACAGAAAACCTTTTATTATAGAGCCCTGGCAACGAAAAAGTGGATAAATCCAGTTGGTAAATTTAGAAAAAAATCCTCTAACACGTAGTGTAGCCACAATCCATGTTTCGTGGGTCCTCGATACCGAAAAATCGATTGACGGCAAAACGTCCGTCCATCTGTTCGTCCGTCCGTTCGTCCGTTCGTCCGTCCGTTCGTCCGTTCGTCCGTTCGTCCGTCCGTCTGTCCGTCCGTCCATCTGTAAACAACGCTTGTTACTAAACCGTTCAGTCGATTTTCTCCAAAATTATTTTCCCAATCGATCTGACTGATATCACGGCCCCGTGAATTTGAAAACGATATTTCAATTTTGGGGGGTACTTTACATGACGCCCCTGAGACATTTTCAATTTTTTTAAAAAATAGTTCCATCGTTTTTTATTAAATTTTGTTGTTGGATAATGTGAAACGACGTTTAAGAGAATGGTAGGTCTCATGTTTGTTGAAAACTCTCATTTTTCGAAAATTGCACACATTCAGAATTTTTTCAGCATCTTCCTATAACTGCAATAATAAAGATAGATTTTTTTTACATTAATTAAGCCTGTTCTTTAAATAAGATTTAAAAATAAAGTCATGTACAATTTTTCGAAAATTTGAGTATTTTCGTGTAATTTTGGGTGAAAATACGTGTGAGAAAGTATGTTCTGTTTTTGCACTTCTTTGCAACTCTTCGCAATTTTCAAAAATACAGAATTCGCCTAAAATGAAACTAGCGCAAATTTTTTACAGTTCTTTGCTTCATACGAGGAAAACATTTAAAGTAAAAATCGAGCCGTTTTGAGAGAATAATTGTTTAAAAATATCCTAATTTCACGCAAAATTATGCGAAAACTACTCATACTTCCGAAAAATTGTACATTACATTATTTGAAAATACCTTTCAGCAGAAGAATTAATTTAGAAAAAACTATCTTTAATTTTATAGTTGTAGAAAGACGCCGATAAAAGTTTCAACGGCCAAAAATTCGCCGTTTTTCGGCGCATTATAACAATACTTTCTATTCTTACAAAGTATGGGCGACAAAGTAAAATTAAATAGATCTGAAACAAATAACAAATATATATTTAAATGTGAATTAGAATTTTTTTAAAAATAGGTTTTTATTTAATAAGTACACAGTTTAAAATTGTGTCAAAGCCTGCCGATGTTGGTATTTGCGATTGCAGGGTAATTTGTAGACAGCATACCGGGTCCTATTACAAAATCACTTGACTTTCATGATCTGAATTTCCATACCATTATATTCAAATAACTCCCTTGTGGGTTCAAGGTGCCAGGAAATGAATGATTTCGTATAATGTTAATATCTTATGAGAAAATAAAAATATTGTGCACTTGTACAGGGTTTTCCACTTCCGTTTTGAGTTATATACTTGATGTTTACACTCAAATAGACATATATGAATTCCATCAATACTAATTACGTGAAATATTCTACGCAATTGAACGTCATTTGTATTGATACTAAATTTTACAGCGAGTAAAATATCCCGAAATTCCTATAATGTGTTAGCCAGAATTTTAACCGAATTCTCTCTACATTAATTGTTTGCATGTTAAATGATGTAGCCCTTATGTTGTCCGTGTCAATACGCACTGAGATCCAATGAATTCAGTCTCAGATTAACTAGCAGGACTCGTTCATTATGGACAATGATATCAACTCCTTATGTACTTTTGCAAACGGTATTATTGATGACAATAAGTAGAATGACAAGGAGTAGTCAATGTTCTTTGGTTACGATAAAACATAGTTCCCCAAAACTAACATGGAATAAACCTTCGAAATCATCGTAATGCGCGTCTACACTGAGAATCGTGACTGAACACTAAGTGTTTATCTGGAAATCAACAAGGGTTTCAAAAAAAGTTTCCTAAATTTTTCATTTTTCTTGGATGATTAGGTTTTACAGACGCAAACTTATATTATTTAAATAGATTTTAGCGTTCTACATTTTAATTGATTGTTATCACCACGTCATCAACGAGAATCATAATCTGCATTAACGTTATCATGAAATTAATTTGTATGATCATAATGAAGTGGAGGCCGAAAGAACGAAGAATGATGATCCAGAGAAATCGGGTGAGTTGGGCGACGCCCAATGTTTCAATCCCACGCTCTCGCCCCCGCGCTTCACTGCCACGCCACGCCACGCCACGCCCCGACGCCTCACAACGCTCCAGGCTGCTCCGCGCCACACTGACTCCCTAAGGCCACATCCAGCACAAAGCCCACGACCAACACAAGCGGAAACCGCAATTTAGATACGGCTAGGGACGCGGATGACGTTTCTAACAAGGGCCGCGGAGATTTACGGACTAAAAGCAGCTGATGACTGAGTTAGATTATATTATTCACACGCGCTGCCCTCCAAAGGTAGGAAACCTGATGACCTGGCTTTCGTGGATCGCACTGGCAATGCAACAAAATGCCAAGAATGCACGAGGCCATATATTTTTCCATTTCGTTCATTCCTGCACGTCTCAATTCTCACGTTTGTGTATTTTATGTCGTGTTCTCCACTTTGCCAGGAGTAAATTCTCTAATACCAGGGGTGCACTAGGATATAATATATCTAAAGGAAAATTGAATTCATAATGAAAATTGAAAATGCAATCGTTTGTAAGAGCTTTCACAATAAGTATCATTACTTTAGAAATTATTTGATTTTTCCTAAATAGAACCCATTACAAATATGAGAGGTTCTCCTATAATGAACTAGTGGTGCTATAACAGCACATACCTTTCCGTATTATTTATAACTTTTGTAGTTTTCGAACATACGGAGAGTTTGACAAAAACTAGAGCAGCGCCATATTTTGTGTCCTATGGTTTATCCGTAAAAATCCAATGCTATGGAGCCAAATTTAAGAAAATTATGAAAATGATGAGGCTTCATGAGAAGTACCCCCCAAAAGCCGAAAATTATCCAATTCGAAATCACAGGGCCTTGTGTTTGGCGACATCCATCCGGAAATGTCAATTTCGGAGAATTTGTACTAATATTGAGTAAAATCAGGACATTCAACATAAACACGAAAAAAAGTTGCTATTTTTTCTTTACATTTGTTTTTGGAGTACAGCCAAGTTGCTTAATCGTAAGACATCAAGGGTTTCGGGGGGCTGCTGGAACGTAAGTCCCTCTCCCCTCCGAAACCAATGATACGCAGCAATTGCGAAATTCCATTTTTTAAACCTTGTTTTATACCTTCAGTGATGAAACTAGAGATTTTTTATGTAATCTGTTTCTATGTACTAGCATTTTAACTCTATTCACATCTGTTTTTTCAAAATATTAGTCGTTTTCGTATACTTTTTAGTTAAATCGTGACAATTTTTCTAATATATTTAAACGAGGTTTTCTCCCGGCACCAATTTTTCTTTAAATTTTGTGTAGAGTGAGACCACAATACACTAAGTTCTAAATAACAGGTTGCATTTAATGAAAAGTAGTGACTTTTCAGAAATAAAGATATGTTTCACTGTCATTTCTCGCAATTCGTTTGGTGAAGAGATTTTTAAGAAGTGACTTGTGTTAGTAGGATTCATGTTGCAATATTATAATATTCAGTAACCGTTACAAATAATATTATAGATGAGATAGTATGTGCCAATGAATCACCACTTCTTTTAAAATACAGAATATTGTGTGCTAACTTTTGTGTCATGAATCAACTTTCCTAAAAAGTTAGAAATTTTCATAGTTATATAAAAAAATTGACCACTCCGCCACAATGGAGATAACAGGGGTAAGCTCGATTGATTGTTAGTGATTCCGGGCCCGTCAGCTACTGAGGCCATTAGTCCTTATGTGTACTGCATGTTTTTTCATCGCGAGATGGCGATGATCTTCCCCCACTGGATGGCGAGATCCGGCGCCGACCTACCGTCGACTAGCGGGGTTTTACCGAACCAAGTATCTCCCACCAGAGGGACATGTTACAAGTCCCCGACCGGTCTCCCGGCATGTGTGGTAGTGCATGTTAGTGTGTGTGTGTGTGTGTGTGTGTGTGTGTGAGTGTAAGAGGTGAGGATAGGACAAGGAAGGGGAAGGACAGATCGCGCGCTGTCCGTGGCCCGTTTGTTAGAGTACTGCTCCGGCATTCGCCTGGTGTTGATCGGAGAAACCATGGAAAACTACTGATCAGAGCAGCCGGCCTTTAGAATTCTCCTCCAGACAGCGACTGAATTCGACCTAGCTGAAAAGCTTGTGTCGAAAATCCCGCCGTCGTCGGGACTCGAATCTATGACCTCCCGGTCAGAGGCACTACAGTGACATCAGTTGATGCACTGATTCACCGCTCCCGGTACTAAGCTCGAAACGAAGGTGTAGAGAGAGCAGATAAGATGAGGCCAGCCTTTGACAGTCATGATGATGGGAATGGGGAAGAAGGGGATGAAGTTGAAGTGACAATGGAACTAAAAATGAGGGGAAAGGCTGATCTCGCGCGTGGGAGGACGGAAAAATTATTTCAGAAACAGCTTTTATGGTTGTCGTGATCGGGTGCGGCTGAGGAGCCGATAGTTGCCAAGGGCGAAGTCTCATGTGAGCGAATATGTTCTCCTAGAGGCGTGACAATTGCAGGTTCGGCAGCGGGCGAAGAGGGCCGGTGGTGCGGCGACGAAGGAGACCGGAGGCAACCCGCCACGTGGAAGGCGAGGCGCAGGGGCGTGGGATTGAGCCGTCGCCGGCGCGAGGCATCGTTGGCGGCGGGGAGAGGGGGCACGGCGGGGGCGGGGGCGCGGGTGGCGGTCCCCCGCCGCGTGTCCATTGACGACGCGACGCAGCCGCGTAATGAAGCGGAATAAGGGAGCTGCGGCGCATTCAGCGAGGCCCTCTCGGCCCGCGGGCTCGCCACGGGCGATTTAATCCGCTGCCCGGGAACCGTTGAGGGGGCGTGGCGAGGCGGGGCGGGGGAGGTGGCGCCAGGCAGGGTGGTCGGGGCGCGCGCCGAAGGAGACCTTCGAGGGTGGCGCGGCTCACGGCGACATCCTGCGGCGGGAATGGCGCATCTATTACGGACACTTCCAGAAGGAAATTGAGGGTCCTTTTTGAGCGGAGCCCTCCCACGTCCTTGAGAGGCGGGCTCGTGGTGTCCCAACTTTGGTGGAGTGGGTAGATGATTTTCAGATTTCTGAATATTTTGGACGTTAACAATTTACGCTGTCAAATGCAGTCAACAATTAAACATGCAACTTGTTGCATGTTCTTGTTGACCGCATGTCAACAATTTTGCCATAAGCGCTGCTGAATATCATTTACGATGTTCAAGTTAAATTATTGGATATAGAAAACGACATTTTGATGGACTAATTATCCTTTCTATAACTGCTATTAATATGATCGCTATTGAACTACTGTAATATTTTATTACTTATTTTGTGCTCAGAAAAACGATAACAATTCATTTCGGTTTTAACTGGAATTCATAATTTCTTGTATTTGTGCAGTTGATTAGGAATTTGAAATCGTTCTAACTTTCATAGAAATTAGCTCCGCAAGAAACTGCATCGGATGTGTACAAGTAATACGAATGGTATACATTATTTTGGTAATTACTGAAATACTAATATGTAAACATAGTCCATATTTATGTCTGAATTGTTTTATCGCTGTGATACTAAGAATTTTCCCTCAATGTTTCCCAGCACTTTGAAATTGTTTTTGCTCGTTCCACCTTGTCCAGGTAACGCAAATATATCGGGTTTTAACTTGCCCGGCACTGGTTCAAAACTTGCATATGATACTCTGGTGACATCATTTTAACAGAATTTTTCAACAGACGTACGGAAGTCTTGAATATGTTCTCAAACTTTAAAATTCATTTGCTACTTACCATAGTTAATACTATATACTAATACAGTTAATTTTGAAAATGTTCCTGGTATGTTTTTTACCCTGGGCATCGATGTTTATCAATATTTAAAATTTTTTTGCCACCCATCACGAGTTTTGCCTGTCTCAAGCTAACAATCAGAGACTCAGAACAGGGTCAAAATGGCAGTTAGGATTTCCATTTTGTAATGACAAAACTATTTTTTAATCTGACAGGGAGACTAGAGGAAAAACAGTTCTTCTGCTTTATCGTGCCTCCATGTGAAGGAACGGCTTACTTTCGCAGAACATGGATAAAATATGAACTGGCGAACGGAATAGTGTCCAATATAACCTACTTTTTAAGATATAGCTGTCGCTTTGTTACGGGTCTTCATGTTGGTGACGAGGCTCTAGCCTTCTACCTAAACGATTGACATTAAACATCCTTGAGACAAATCAAAATATAAAAAAATCAAAATCAAAAATGTCTTTATTAACATAGAAGTTACAATATTACATTCAAATGTGACAGGCAAAATAATTAGGGATCCCCTAGAAAGACTGTGTGGGATCTCCATCACCTTTGTACACAAAAACAAAATTGTCAGCAGCGAGAGGCAGCTGGCTCACTCGAATTAACATGCAAGAATAACAAAACAACGATTTTAAACCTAATACTTCTGGGCACTGATAATATAACAAAAAAAATCTAAACATACTTTACAATACTAATTGAACTTGATACCATAAAAAAGTGTAATATTACTCTTCAAGGGTAATCAGATTATATTTTGTAGATTATACAAGATTTTTCAAGAACAACAAATAAAAATCGAACAATGTTTTTCACTTAATTATCAAAGAAAATCGTCAATGTTGTCTTGAGAAAAAAGCCATTTTCTTATTTTTCTCAGAAACTGACCGAGTGTAGTAAAATAACCTATTTCATTGCTCACAATATTAAACATTCTTGGTGCTACACTACTATAAAATATTTGATGGGCTGTTAAATTTGATTTTGGAACATATGAGGTTTCATATCTTCTCAAGTTGTATCTTTTTTCATGTGGTATTGAAAAAGCTGTGCTTCTGATGAAAAACATTTTTAAGACTTTAAAAATATATGTGTCTTAAGGGAAGAATTTGGAGATCAAAAAAAATTGTTCGTGTTTGTTCATACTTTGATTTAAATGATGTTCTCATAAAACCTTTTTGAAAGGTTATAATAGGAGAAATTATTGATCGGTACGCCCCACTCCAACATGAAATTCCATATTGCAGCCTAGAACCAACAAGTGCATGATAAACCTTAATTAATACTTTCCTAGGACATAGTTGACGGAGTAAATAAAATTTTCTTAGTGTGTTGTAGAGTTCTTTTTTTTTGATTTTTTAACATGATCCCTCCATGACAGTTGACTTCAATAACTAATTCTTATAATGCAGCCCACCTTATTATGCCCAACGCAGTTTATGCCATACTATTTTGCTGCCAACATTGTTAAGGAAAGAAATACACAGGAAACGAATTCTAATAATTTATTGATTGATTATTTCGTGTTACCGGGCGTGTCAACAGCTATGGATATTAATCTCGTATGTGTAGTGGAAGTTTTTATCACAGAAGCTGGCGGTGTTCTTCCCTCTGGATGGTGAGATCCGGTGCCGACCTTCATGTGGGTTACGGGATTTTCACATTCAGGTATCTCCTACCAGTGAGGCACTGCCCAAACGTGATCAAGCTCTATGCTCTCGACTGGTATCCCGATATGTATGGTTGTGTAGAACGTCAAAGTGTATGTGTGTGTAAGTAACGGGTGAAGATAGGACAAGGATGAGAGCCAAACAAAACCTTGCCATCTAGGTAGTGTCGAATAACCTGCCATCGTTAGAACCATCCGGTGAGAAGCACTGCAATGACATTTGTTCATGCACTGAGTCATCTCAGCCGGTAATTTATTCATGAAACCGATTTACACTCGAAAAGGATAATATTGAGTTATTGCTTTTAATATTGCGTGACAATAATCCTATTGCAATCTCTTTGCTCACGACACGAACTCTAAAACTTCAGCTCACCCGAAATAATGTACGTCATTATAGTTATTCCTACAGTAAATACTTCACCTTCGGAGTCAATGACTGTCATCTCGATTAGATTTTTTTGTCCAGTTTCCCTGATCTATTGAGCAAATGCTGAGATGTCTCCTTGATTTACTTCTGGACATAAATGTAGCTTCATTATGCGCACATTTTGTTGAACTCTCCTTTTGCTTGTAGTAATAGTAGAGCTCAAGGTGAGTTACTATTTTGTTAGCAATGCAGAAAAATCAAATCCGCAGTTTGTTTACCGTTGCAAATAAGTTTTCTATAACTCGGGAACGAAAATATCTAGTGTTTCAAATGTTGCGAATCTCGCGCTTTTAAAAATTTTATTATTATTTTTTATTCTTGTTGTTTTTAAAACTATTTATAGTTGGAATGTTGGGGATTCTGGAACCCAAGAAAGCGTGCGCAGAAAATCTTCCCCATACGTCACATAATTTTTACTGTTTCTTGACTGAATAAATACTAGATATTATGTTATTGTAAAAAAAAAGTCATCTTTGTTAAAGGTTAAACCACACATATTTCAACTACGGTACAGAATATCCTAGTTTCCAGGACTTCCCATCTCTCGTTCATCGTTTTCGTTCACTGATCTCGCGACGTCGAGAGTCAATTCGACAACGAAGTCAGAATTAGGGATCAGACATGGAGAAAGAATCCAAACATTGGATACGTTTTTATTAGATGAATGTTTCGGTGATTAACAAACTTTCAAATTGTCAAATGATGCGTTAAACAATTTATATTCATTTTCCTTATTGTTAAATATATTGTCTGTAGAAAATGTGCACTTTGTATTACATGTTTGAATTCTTGCAAATATTTCCGAGTGAACTCACCAAACCCACCGACATATTTACCTAGGCCCTTCGCGTGGTCATCGTATTTGTGGAAACTGCCTCCCGAATACAGCGGTCAACCGGGAGAGAAACGCAGGGGACGAGTGCCACGGGACGCCGCGTTCTCTGGCACCTCGGGCGCTCGCTACCTGCGGGCCGTCCGCCCCACGCCCCACCCACGTAGCACCACCCCCGCGCCGCCCCCGCGCCATCCCACGCCAGCGCTCCCGGTCCTACGACCCTGTCGCCGGTAACAGGATTTCGGCAGGTAAAAGGAGCTTTGAATGATGTCTGTCGTTTTGTTATGTGGAATACCGCGAAGCGGTGACCTTGCTATGTACTCGCCTCAACGCTCACTCCGTGCCACCGTTCGTGAATGTACTTTGTCCAAATCCTTCCCGAAAATCCTGTTAACAATTGTGTCTCAGACGTTCTCAATCCAGTGTTATGGTAGCGTAAGGCAATTTTTTTTAGCTCGTAGTGTTCTCGTATGTTTCACATTTGTTCACTCATTTAATTCATTTCATTAATTTGAATAGTTAATTTTCACGTAGGAGAGTGATACTGAATAATGTCCTCTTGGTTTCGTAATCATGTTGAATGTTTCAGTGGATTTACTTCTATTAATATTACTCAAATATTCTAAACAAAATTGATTGTTATTTAGGTTTAGTAGTGAAAATGTGAACAATGTTTAATGCTATAGTTTTTAGAAAGTTTAAAAGAGGATGTTTTACGAATTTTCACATTATTTATAGTTTTTCACTACGTATACAGTTGTTTCCGTTCTTCAGTATTATGTCATGAATGTTTTAGAAAAATACGCGTTGAACATTCTCGAGAAACTGTAGTCTCCAGCTTCAAGTTTCAGAGTTATCTCGAATGAGTTCAAGTTTTTAATAATACGAAAAGTATTAAAAGTTATTCGTGTTCCTTGTGAGTTGGAAGGTAGTTGTGAGATAGAAAAGGGAAAATCTTATTCCTTTTCTAGTATTTTTTCTGAAAATAATTAGTTTGAATCAAGATAAAAGGAGTTTAATTTCACTTAACACTTTATATTAAATTTGTATTTAGTTTATAATAGAATGTTTCAAATTTGTGACATGAAAACGGATAAAAGACTTTGTAACAGTCTTCTGTAGTTAAAGATCTTTTTTAAGGACGTGGGAAATACATTTGAACAATTTTGTCGATAATCCAACATAAAAGGAACAATACGAAACTTGTGATAGTTTTATATATTTTGCTCTCCACAAAATATGATTTAAAAAAACAATGTAACCTAATGACAAGCTTTCCGAATTATATTCAGTATATCTATAAAGAGTTATGAATATTTTTCCGTATAAGAACTTACTCAATGTTGTCGTTTATGTGCGTTTGGTCCTATTTCAGAGTGCTGAGCATCTGATGAAATGACGGCAAAATAGCTATATGAAAAACACTGATAATAAACCGACTCTGAAAATGAAAAGGTTCAAAATCTCTCAAAGGTGTGCGTTGACTCGAATGACTGCAGATCAGTATACTTTTAGTTCCCATAATGTTTTAGTGTTGGACCACAAGATGAGTGGAGTAGATTTTACGCCGTCATACAACGACCGGTGAATGAATTTAACGTATCTGAGCAGAGGAAATAAATGGATGAATAAACACGGCCCAAATCTCTACGAGGCGCCGACAAAGTTTTACGTTTTATTATTTTATGAGGGTCCGAGCCGCAGACCGCGCTGGCGTAGCTGGTCTCCCTTTCATAGAAGGTTCTGGCCGTTCACCTCACGGGTGTAGGGGCAGGTGAGAAAGACCCGCGTAGGGCCGGTTTCAGGCAATAATTTTCTTGAAGGAGTGAGCCCTAAGTGGACATGGAAGCCAACGAAAACAAGATCCTTTCTCGGCTGGAGAATTCGTAAGTTTAGAAGAGTCTTGAAAAATCTGTGTATCTTTGAGCTCAGACCTACCGATCGCGTAGTATCGGCCTCGTAAAGAACGTTCCTTGTCTTGTTTACCTCGTGGCGGTGGTAGTTCTAAAAGGTTCTGAAACCCTTCCAGGAATTTTTCGAGAAAGAGCGTTTCATTCGAGTTCTCTTGCCTTCGTATCGCTTCTCTTGGTGTCAGCTTATCGATATTTCCGTTAAATGTTAAGCCTTTCCAAACATTTCGAAGTGAATATTCGACGGTACAGAACGAGGTTAGAACTGACAGTTTTCGTTGGTCAGCGACCCTCTTCCGTACCTTTATAGTTGCCATCGTACGATTGAACTTGAGTGTACATGCAAATGTGAATTTTAGTCGTATTATCATATTTACCTTTGTTCTTATTTTATTTCCTACGAATGATATGTATCTACAACAGCATTCTGTAGTTGTTACTATATATCTGATACTCATTATATTTTATTCTTTTCTTACCATGTCGGCTTTTATGATTTAGTGATTTTCTGTTCATTGTGTTTTACTTGACTTCATAGTCGGTACATTCTTTTATTCTTTCTACCTAATATTTTAATGCAGGAAAACAAGAAATGAAATATTATTCTGCCCTTTTCGCGCAATAATTACAAAATATACTTATCATTCCCTTTAGCAAGTATTGACCTTCAAAATATTATAAATTGAACGGTGTTAGCGGAATAAAAAAAATTAATGAACCCGTACACACTCGAGACCTCAATACTTTGCATTCGAGTTTTTGCAATACATCCTAACCACCACAAACATCTCACCCGAAGTACATAAAAGACGTTACTAAAATATCCAATGATCTTAATTATTATATGATTATAAGAAAATGTATTACACGTCCAAGTGGGGAACACTTTTATTTTGAATTATTTTGTTTTTTCAAACGAATGATGCCAAGGGCCGAACCTTTTCAATTTTTTTGGAGACAAACTTTACAAAACTACAGTAGAAACGCACCGAATATTGGAGCGTGAACAGACCTTGGACTGCACGAGAACTTTTAAGTTGTTCAAGCGATTGACAGAGAACAGAAACCACTGACATAAAAAAATCATAGATGGGAACATTCAGGTAGTTTGTCATGTTTCACTCGGAAACAATTGCGTAAGTCAGAGAAATCCCCATTAAGACAGTCAGACTATTCAAGATGATTATAAGAAACAGATAAAAGTGTCAGGTGAGAGAAATGGAATAACAAGGACCGGGTGTTACAACACAACAATACGCCGTCACAATCATCGCTTCCTTTGTAAGTTCTTAGCAAAAACTAACATAACAAGCTCTTCGTTCTCGGCCCGCCCTCACTCGTCCTACTCTACCCTTGATCTCTTTCCCTCTAGCTTCTTTCTACTTAATAAACACCAGTTAATAAAACAAAGAAGATTTAGAATTTCTTTTTCATAATCTTTTACAGAGTCTTACTCCAGATTGTGGTTGAAATCAGCTATGAAATTACCAGGGAAAGGATTTTAAAGTGTAGCACTTTTCCAAAAATGTAGCAGTTTTCATACAGATAGTTCAATTCATGTATTTTGGAGGATGAAATGAAGGGAAATTAACGCAGTTCGTTGCACCTTTTTGTAAGATTATTACATTTCCTCACCTTTTCTCTCTTTTTTATGCTTCAGAAAATGTTCTCCACTCTTCTCTGGGTTTTTACAAGATTGGACAGAAAATTGTATTTTTCTCTCTTTTGAACAGCTCTTTAAAACTTCATTTAATCTGATTTAATCCGCAGCCATCAAGCAGGTCCAACAGATACTAAACAAGAAAGACTTAGATCTGTAACTTTTCGCGGTGTATGGCTGCAAGTATTTTCCTGATATGATTTACAGTTTGGAAGAAGAAGAAGATAACGAGGAGGAACAGTGGAAGAAGTTGAGGAGTGTTAGGGACAAAGCTGATGGATTTGCCAAGTCAAATCCGAATTAAATTTGAAGAATAATCCGAATGCGAACACCTTTGCAACCTTTACTGAATTCCCTCTACGAGTGCTTAAAAAAATTGCTCTACCAGTGTCTGTAAATGTCGAGCAGTGAATCTTTATATACAAGGATCTTCTGAGCTCAAAGCGCTAACGTCTTGCTGCCAAAAATATTTAAATGTTTTATATAATGCAATATAATTATACGTTGACCCAGAAAACGGTTATGTTTGTCTCCTATATATACGCCTATCTATTTACTAGTGCCGTAGAAAGAACTGTAAATCACCTCTGACAGACTCTATAAAGAAAAATTTGGCACAAAATGATACGCAAAAGCTGGAAGGTGAGTTCATGTAGCTGGTGTAAAAGTTTAATACACTTATTTTTGCAGCCCCTTTCTTTGCAACTTTTTGTATATATTTTCAGAAATCTTTTCCCCCCTTTCCGACCATAATTTGCACTTCAAAATTCCTTCCCTAGTAATTACTATGAAAAATACACTACCTTGGGTAGTCGAATCACCCCCCTCTGTCAACTACTCTGCAGGTGCTACGAATGTTGCCATTGAGATATCGCAGCTGATTCTTTTTTATTTGATTAATTGACTAGTTATTCCAGGCGCGTCATCTGCTAAGGTGATTAGTTCCGTTAGTGTAGTGCATGTGTTCTCCTCGAGAGGTGACGTCGATCCTCCCCCGCTGGATGGTGAGATCTGGCGCCGACCTACCGTCGGCTAGCGGGGTTTTCCCCAACCAGGGATCTCCCACCAGCAGGGAACCGCGCTAGCCGGGACCTCTAAGCTCCCGACCACGTCTCCCAGCACGTGTGGTAGTGTGTGCATGTAAGTGTAGTGTGTAAGGGGTGAGGATAGGACAAGGAATGGGAAAGAAAGATAGCGCGCGATCCGTGGCCCGTTTGTTAGGGTACTCCTCTGACATTTGCCTGGTGTTGATCGGAGAAACGACGGAAAGCAACCGATCAGAGCAGACGGCCGCAAGAATTATCGTTCAGATAGCGACTGAATTCGACCTAGCAATCTAGCTAGTGTCGAAAATCCGGCCACCATCGGGACTCGAACCTACGACCTCCCAGTCAGAGGCACTGCATCAGTTGGTTCGTTATGCTTTAAATTTTCGCCTACATTTCTCTTCGTTTCCGAGAGCCATGATTCGTCACGACTTTGAGCTTTCGGTTCTTCCGGCGGCGCGCCTCCGCCGGGCCGCCGTCTTCCGCCGCTGCGTGGGAGGGGCTGCGGCGGGGTTCTTGTTACAGCGCGGCGGGCCGCGTGGCTCCCACACGAGGGTGTGCCGCATTCCCGCGGCCCGCGCCTCCACCGCCACCGCCACCGCCACCGCCACCGCCGTCGCCAACGCAGACCGTCGCTGCTCCTAGAGTCGCCCCTCCAGGCCGTCATCTCCTCCTCTTCCTCCTGCTTCTTCTCTGCCTTGTGCGCATCGTCCGCCGCCGTCTCCGCGATCGCCCCCTCCGCCGCCGTCTCTTCCGAGTCATCTCTCGTTATCAGCCTCCCTTGCCATCGCTGTCCCGCCCCGCTCCGCCCCGCCGCCGCCGTTCTGTCGACGCGACCACCTCGGCCATCGTCGGCTGTCAGGGGCCCTCGCGCCTCTCTTGGGAGCATTCCAACAATTACATTGCAAAATGCAACTTGCTATGAATATGGATGCGCCGCTTCACCGTCCCGCGCGCGCTGCCTCCGCCGCCGCCGCCGTCGCCGCCGTCGCCGCCGTCGCCGCCGTCGCCGCCGTCGCCGCTGCCGCCGAGCAGCTGTCGCGAGAAGCGCGCGTCTGCGGTCGCAGCTGGGGTCGACGCGCGACGGCTGCGCACCGCAGCTCCTCACCTAAGCCACTCGGCCGCGAGCGCTGCAGATACGCCGCCGACCTCAGGGCCCGTGTGGGTTTCTTCTGCGCAACCCTTTAAGGGCCCTTCGTTTTCGTGTTATCGATTACAGTTCCCTTATGCCCCAGCTCCCAAATGTAATCTTTCAATGTCTGAACTTCCTTAATAACTAATTATTGGTGAATGTAGCAATATAATGTGTTTCCTGGCGTGGATTGCTGTCTGCCGAGGTCACTAATGCTTAAGGGCCTTGGCTCCCTCGGCTCGATGATCGCGGGTTCGAATCTCGCCCTGGGCGTGGATGTTTGTGTGTGTTCATGTCGTTATGTGTTCCCCTTACAGTTACCCCAATCTTATAAATCACAGTAGTCACTCTATAACCCAGCAGTTGAAAAGATACCATAAATAAATTTACAAAAATGTACGTTGTTTGTTCAATACATTATCTCAGTATATTATATGAATTTTAACTGATATATTTTAAGTATTATTAAATATAATAGCTTTCACCTAAGAGACTGATTCGTGTATTCAGTTTTCTACAAAAGAATAAATCTTCTAATCTGATGTAACCTCCAATTAAAGGAAGCACCCGTATAAATCAGAATTACCAGATAAATTGAAATCTGAATTGCCTGATTACTCAAATTTTCGAGATACGTTTATGCAAGTTGTTCTTCATTATTTAAATACATTACATGAAATGTTTTCAAGTAATGTTTGAATCTAATTCCCTCACCTCTGTTTCAAGTTCTTTTTGTTTTCTGAGTGCGTTCTTTTCGTTTCTTCTGAGTTCTTTTCGTTTCTTCTGAGTTCTTTTTGTTTCATCAGTCACGGGAGTGTCGTTTTTGAAATATTTCGTCGTTTATGGAAATCTAGAAAAGCGACTTGTTTTGTTCATTTCCTGCGAACTTATTTCCGTATCTTCCTTCTCGCTTTCTAATATATTTCTGTATTTACCGATAAACATTTTAAAAATCTATTATAATCAGATCGCTCAAAAGGTCTTCCAGAATTTAGAGACATAAATACATTAATGGAGTGGAAACATTCTAAAGTGATTTCTAGTATTTACTCAGTAGGAAAATTTTCAATTTAATTAGGAAAATCGCTTGGAATTTTGGAGTTTGTTAGGTTTAGTTTTAAGGGGATTTGAAAAATTGTTTTGGGAATCGTGATTTGATTCCGTGTGAGGTGTTTGCTTATTGACTCAAATCAAAAAGGGCTGCACTTAAACACGATGGTATAAGTAAAAAGAACTTGAAGATATTTGAATCAGATAATCTGTAATTAGGGATATTTGAAGTTCGTATTGTATTTGATTATTGGGTATAAACCAAGGTGGATTGGCAAATCTTCAAAGAAATTTGTTTTGGAAGGTTTGTATAGTGTTAATATTGCTAGGTGCAATGTTTAACAAATAAACTTTCAGTATAAACATTCCTCATGCAACATTTGCTCTTAAAGAATCATTACTCTTAAGAAGTGTGATGTTTATCCCCATCTGCCATCACAGATTTCCACATTCCAACACAGACCGTGAAACGGGTTGAATGCCTGAGGGTCCCTCAAAGTTTTGCTGTTACGAGCTTCCCACACACATTTGCAAGCAGGACCTATAAACGTAACTTTTAACATTTCCATATGAGCATTGAAAGGCTACCGCGGGTCACACAGACGGATGCTGCTGACAGTTTCATAGTTCCTCGAACCTCCAATGATATATGCACTCTTCATTCTAAGACGACAGTTTTATATCTAGAGGAACAAGGCAATTGTTATTTTATTTTTTTGGCGCTCAGACTGAAGGGTACGTATATATTTTTTATTTGTTTGCGATTGTACGTCATATGTTGTTGCTGAAACGATAATTACGGCACGTCGTCAGCCAGTAATATTCGACTCCAAAATTACCTACTGATATGTTTATCTTATGATTTAAATACACATACCGCTTTTAAATTTCCTTCTCCACCTTTCTCTTTCCCGAAGGTTAATCAATTATTTTTTCTTGACTCACATTTTTGTAACACCATTTGAGTTTTTGTTGGGAGGAGTATTAAAGATTTGTTCTTGAAACTGGAATAATTCTTTATAAGAAACGTATACTATCATTCAATGTAATAATAAAAGCAGTGTAACAAATTCGAAAAGGAACGCCACTGTCAAAGGTTTGCAAAACCATAAAATCTGACGATGTATTCATGCGAATGTCACTCTACAAATTTACATTATTTGTCGCAAATATCATCTTATATACTGCATCCGAGGAAAAAGTTTATTAAATAAATAAAACCATTTTTGAAAAAAATTAAAATGTTTTAAGGCTACATGTAAAGTATCCTCAACAATCAAAATATCCGTTTGAAAGTCGTAGTCTGCGCTGTGCTCGAAAGCCAAAATTGCGCTGTTCCGAGATTGCCTTGCTACACGGCTTTTTTATTACTTGAAATGCACTTAAACATATGAAATTAAAACTCATGAAAACATTTAATAAATATACATATTTCTAAACCTCAAAAAATCTTCTCTCAAACTAACCAATTGGTTTAATACCAATTGCCAAAAATCTTTCATTAACGTTTTAAAAAGACAAAAAATATAATACCAACGTGTTTTATTCTGTTCATATTGACTTCAGAGAGAAACACTCACTAACTCATCAGTTGTTATAGTTAAATGAACAAATTCCTTCGCTTCAAATCTGCTTTTCTCCTCCAAATCAGTTATTCATTAATTCCTTGGACCCCCATCAAATCATCAAAAACTTAGGATTAAATCTTGATACAATGGAAATAGAAAAACCATATAAATGCAAAATATTTACCACGCTAAAATAAAGATCTTCCAACTAAAACCACTTAATAATTCGAAAAGTAAAATTTCTCTGAACAATGCAATAGCTATTTACAAACATAGTATCCGACCTGTTATGATATATGTGTCTAATCTGGTTAAATGCTTCGATCACTAACTTCAACAAAATCCAGGTTATTCAAAATAAATATACCAGAGCAATTATAAAGCCACATGGTTCGTTTCGAATTTAGTTTCACTTAGAATTAAATATCCCATTCATCATTCCATTCATTACCAAGATCTCCAGAAAATTCTACTCATGTAGCAAACAAATCGATCACCTATCCCATTTTAAAAACCACACACTCTCGGGCAACATTTAAAAACATGTTCTGATTCAAGCATTTTCAACATTCACTCCGAGATGGTGAATAAATAAGGCGCTCTATTTGCTTTGTTACCATTGAGTGGTAAGATTTATTCAGTTTATACTGTTAATTTAAGTCGACAAATAATTACATATGTAAAAGAGTACTGGTCCATGTACTTTGTTATTAGAATAAATTGAAAATGAAATGAAAGAATCTGCTTGTCACCTACTTATTGGATTCTAGACGCTACCCAAGCGTTTGATGTGGTGTGGCATGATGATTTAAAAATTAAATTAGCGAAATGGAGTGGCTACGTATTCATATACAATGCAATTAATTTTTTCTAATGAATCACATATTCTCTGTACGTATCAACATATTCATTTCTTTTCGTCGGTATGTTCATGCTGGTGTTCCTAAAGCATTTCCATTATTCCTCTTCTTATTTAATTTTTAGGTTGCAGACATTCTTATCAGTAAGAGAGTTAATAGTGCTGTCAGTACATACCATACTTCTTTCTGCGGAAGCGAAAACGTAAACATATGTCGTGGAAATGTCATATAAACTTTTTCTGAATTATTGAAAGTTAAAATTATTTCCAACAAATCAATAGCTTAAGTTTTTACTTCAAAATATTCTGAACCACAACTTTTCTGATTAAATAAGAACAAATCTTTCTTACCCTTAACTTTCTCCAAGACAGAAGTCGCCTTACATTTAGTGATCGTCCTCTCAATCTCCGTGGAAGTAGTGGGCGATACAGAAGTCTTTCGCATCCTATTTTACCAGATTTTCTAGTTCAATTTCGTTTTCCAAATGGATCCATATAAATATTTTGAGCATATCATGGCGACCATAAACGAATTTTCTGATATTGTTGATAATTTTAGTGATATGTTAGATACATTTTTTAAAATAATTTTGAGTTTGGTACCTTTTTATCTTCGTAAAAGACGGCCAACAGAAATTTTGAATGTCATTCCTTCCTCTGCTGTCAAGCTAAGCTTAACCATCAGATCTAGGAAACCCTTGCCTGCTAGTGCAGTTGCCCTAGGTACGAAGGGGAGCGAATCATGGTCTTTTAAAATATGACACATTTTTCACGGACTTCCCAAAATGATTGGAAATATAATTAATCGGATGTTCCATCTTTCCCGATTTTTTGTCATAGGTGTAAACTTGTTTGAAAGAAAATTATTTGTTTTGATTTAATTCAATTTAATTGAACGATCTACTGTACAATGCCAAAAGATACAATGCAAGTTTTGGATAAGAATAAGGAGAATAAAACGACATTGTAAGTGTACACAAAAATTATGCCAATTTTGGAAAACAAATTCATACATTTTGAGCCAAAAAATTACTGACAGAACGAAAGTGCTGACTGATATACGAAATATTAACTCTGAAATAAGTAAATTGCTGAAAAACGTAACGTAAACGTAACGTATGCCTTTAAAGACTATTATCTTCTGACAAACACCTGCAAGGATTTTTCAAATGATTTGGAATGAGCAAGACCAAAATCGCGCTGAAACCACGTATTTCCGTAGTGTTTCCGTTACTTTATATTTTGATGTTGATATGAATCGTTATGTTGCGAGTTGTTGGTAGGCTACGGAAGTGAAAATATGCGTATCATGCTCCATTTAAAGGCTTTTATATAAGATGGTTCATTATATTTTTACTAAATGAGTTTTGCTGTAAAAAGTTTCCTGTTTTTATTTCATATATTAATTCTATGACACATAAGTCATTTTCTCTTCGTTATGTTTAAAAGTGAATCAATATATTTACCCCAAACCAGCGAAGAAATAAAGAATGTTTAAAATTATTACAATGTCATTTTATTCTTCTTATTTTTATACATGAATTATTCCTTTATTCTTGCGTGGAACGTCACTCTAATAAATTAAATTAGTGCAAGGAAGAAGAGATAAAAGTTCCATGACTCATCCTGTATACAAGGGATCAGCTAATAGAAAGGCATTTGAGAATAATACGTAGCCTATTATGATGCGGTTGGTCGATGTCAAGTATTACTAAAGGAATACTAGATTTGTCCCACAATCAACTCACATCAGTTGGAATGGCACAGCTGCACTGAATCCGAGCGCCGAACAACGCCGCGTTCAGTCCAGATGAGCATCGCAGTTAATACAAAGGATGACGAGCACGCTCCACGAGCTATTAAGTCTATACGTTTCCTCTCCGTGCGCATTTCAATCGGAAGCGAACATCCCTCGTGGACTTTCGCATAAAAGGCCTCTCCACAAAGAGGGATAATCGGCCGGCGAGTGCCCAGCGCGGGCGAGTCGCTGTGCGATGTAGCGCGGCGCGCCGGAGACTAGCAACGGCGGCAGCGATGGGGGCGGGGCGCGGACGCGGGCAGGGGCGGGGGCGACGGCGGGAAAGCGGAAGGGGGGGGGCAGAAGGCGCGACGCGATCGGCAGTGGGAGCGGAGGCGCGTGGGGGCGGCGGGGGCGGCGGCGCGGAAGTGACGTGCATTGTTGCGCTGCCATTCAGCGGCGCCACCCTTTGAGGGCCGACCGCTCGCGCTCCCCTCTGACGTTTATTTACTCTTAAACGGCTTAAGCGCCAGTACGTGGGACGCGCGACCCGCTGCCTGCCTGCTCGTTCGCTCTGCCCGCCTGCCCGCTTGCCCGCCTGCCCGCCCGTCCGGCTGGTCGTCCGCCCGCTTGCAGACCCCGACCGCCCGGTGTGCAGCGGCGCCGCCATTGTCCGTCGGAATCCACGTCCTGACGCCGCCTCCACCCCCGCCCCCGCCCCCGGGCTCGCCGCCCCCGGCGCGCAAACATGTCTCTATCGGCCGCGTCTGAGCGAGCGCGCTCGCTCGGCTGCGGTCGCGTACAATGCGCGCCGTGAATGCCCGGCGCGAGGCGAGCGGTGGGCCGCTTAGAGAATGTTTCATTGCCGCCCATCTGCGGGTTTCACGCGCCTTCCTTCTGTGCTACTGCGACATACGTAACGCTTAACGTTACTTACCCTAATCAAGAGAATTCTGGGGACTAGTTGTTACTTTAAAAAAATCATGACGTAATATGCTAATAATACTGAACATTAAATACCGTAATGCGTATTTGTATCGATATTCATAGAATGGCACAAAATCATTTGTTTTCATTGAAAACATTTTAGAATAAAAAAATAATTACAGCATGCAAATTAATAGTATTATTTTTTCGAAAACATTTGTTTAATTTTTTCGTTTATTAATTCCTATTAGGATTTGTCTCTTTTAAATACTGCAACATATTACCAAAAAAGATACTCGTGAACACTAAGATGCAAGTTACCAAAGGAAGGTTAGCTTGTATCTTGAACGATGTATTAATTCATGAAATGACAGTTGTATATATGTGATTTAGTACTAGAATTTATTTCTTTATCTTATAATTTATCATAACTTTGTCATCAAAGGACAGTAAAAATTAGAAGTATGGGAGAGTTAATCTTCGTTTATGCAGAGAAGCAACCGAAAAGCCTACTCAACATTTGCTCAACGGATCAAGGAATACAAGATAACAAACCTGATCTAGATTGGAGTGCTTGACTTAGAAATTGAGTAAAATAAATGATACAGCATATTTAGAGCAGCTGAATACTCTGCCTTGCCCAGAAATTTATTTGCAATGAAATATTAAAAAGCAGAAGGAATTAATTTGATGTATGGTATATTCCTGCCCTACCTGCTCTCACACACTGTTCTGCCTAATCCCGTCCCACCCGCTCAAACGACCCTGTCCCTTCTCACCCCGCACTACTGAGTTTGCTACCTTCGTTGCCTCCATAGAATAGAATTTCACAATACAGAAAGTAACAATTCCATTGATAACGTTATTGAAAAAAATATAATTTCATTTCTTGGTAGTTAAGAATATCTCTAATTAAATAAACATTTATGGAACAGAAATTATCATACTTAACAACTTGTAAAACGATTGTTGTTATTTAATGTCATCGGATTTATATAGTGAAATGTTGATACTGACTTGATGAATAGGATTTGTATGTCGTGTGTTACAAACAATTGTAGATTTCTGTATTGTAGGAAAATATTCCCACCGTTGATTAAGTCAATTTTCAAAACAACGAAAAACAAAACTTTTTCGTTAATAAAGTGGCAAGGCAATAGTAAAATTATAAACGGAATCAAAAGAAACGTGCAGTAAACACGCAACCATATTTTATTATTGGTATGTTGAATTGATGTATTGGATTGTGAATTACGTAACACTGTGTGTAATTTCAACAACCCTGATACATAATAGTGTGTGTAATTTCTGTGGCTTATGTTTCTTAGAAAAAAATCTAGCATATTTTCCCTTTCGCTTTATTCTCTTATGAGGGAAACTGTTCACACCACTGGTACTCACTGAACCCCATGGCATTCCTGATGTGTTTTCTTTAGAGAGAGAAAGGCATTGCAGTCGCAGCAAGTCCCTTCTTCAAAAAGACCGGAAAAACGAACGCAAAGATAACTCACCTGATCATTTATGAACAAACCAAACTTCTTCCAGGACTTCTACTCGAGAAGTACGTTATCGACACCTGTGCGCTCACTCGTCATGGAACCTTGGCCACGCTGTAAGAGGAAAGTTAAAATTCTCCCGTCCCATTCTTCTTGTGTATACTGCCGTATAGTAAACCGTGCGTAAACCTCCGGTGTTTGTCTCCGGAGAGAAAGTCGCCGCATCCTGAACGGTGCAGGCGGCGGCGACGGCAGCGGCGGCGGCGGGGGGCGGGGGCGGGGGCGGGGACAAGGGAAGCGGGCGCGAGCAGCGGGGGCGGAGAGGTAGGTAGGGTGCCCTGCGGGTGCGTATCTTACCTAGCACCTTCGACCGATTGTAGGCATGGCTGAAAAGACGGTTCACCATAAAAGTTCCTCGCCAATCTATTCGCTATTGAGTAACCCGCGGTAGTGTCAAGCCGCATTGCAAATTTTGTAATTACAACCTTTCGCAGGAACAGGTAACAGTGCTTTGTTCGCTCTCAAGGAAACCGTTAAACTTACAGGTACTACCTTTCGATGAGTTTCACACATATTGTTCGTATGTGACAATTAATAAAAATATATTTGAAAGGGTAGATGTAGAATGAGACATTTAATAGTTCCTGTGGCATCACTGTCATTGAATAGGTGTAGGCGGTTGATGACCAGGGATTGCGTTCTTTGAATTAATGAATTCTGGTCTGAGGACAGATCCAAAATTTTGTACGTCTTTTGCTTCGTTCTAATTCACAAAAATAATAAAATGAAAATAGTATAATCAGTACAGTAGAACCGTTTATCAGGGCTAGCTAGGACGAAAAGCATTCTGATTAATGAAAATTCGGATTAACGAAAGTCGTGATAATTCTGGATTACAGGAATCAAATATAAACGTATATTCCACAGAATTGTAGGGATTACTATTCATCAATAGCGGACCATTTTTTTAGTAATGCAAAGTTTAAAACGTACTTTATTTTCCATCGATACAGTAGACAAGTAAATGTCACCACATGTCACCAATACTTGGCTCTTTAGTGTGATATATTAGGATATTTAAAGTCTAACTGATCAACCAGTAATCGAATGAGTCGCTTAGGCATAGTGCATATACAGGTGATGCTCTGGAGATGCCCGATCTCAAATGGGCGGCGGGCGTAAATGAGAAACATTACCTTCTTGGTGGTTGGATGGATTCTTGGGAGGTTCAAGCGGATCGTTTGGGGCCTTCTGTGTTCAGCGATTTTTTTATGAGTGTACAGGAAAGTGTTCTGACAAAAGGGAAATTGGATGCCAATTTTTATATTATTTTTCCTTTTTGGGTAGCAGTTTAATGTTAGCTGTTTTGTATATATCCTAAAATATTACGGTGTGGATAATGATGAAGATGCAAGAAGTCTAATGTAGAATTTTTTGGCTTTCTACGCTTCGTGAGATCAAACGCAATTCTTAAAAAGTATTCGTTGAAGACCGTAGCCACTGTTGTCGAATCATTCACCTCACTGTTCTTATCATTCAAAACACTTAACATTCTCTACATATTTTCTAGCTTACGTATTTTTTACTATATTACATTTTGTTTGATTATTTGCGCTTAATATATCTCGATCACTGCTCACATTTGGCGTTGTCTATGACTCTCCTTAAAATGAAATTCTGTTTTTGAAAGGAAAGCTGGTAATATCTTATGCGTTATTGTTTAAAATTGAAATAAAAATTACTTTTTCAGTTTTCAAAAACTTAGAATGTAACGAAAATGAGATATACGCCATTTTTAAGCGCCCTTTGCTCCACCGGCGACATTTTGAAGAAAAAGTTTTGAGCCGTTTTTAAGAGAAAAAATTATAAATTGCATTAACTTCAAGCAAACTTTACGCAATAATTACTCGTTATTTTAAAAGAAAATGTGCATGGCGTTATTAAAAATTCTCATAGTATTTCAGAAGAGATTTATTTAAGAAAAAATCTGACTAGAAAAGACTAAAAAATTTAGGAAACTTCTCAAAGGATTTTTAATAAATAATTTCTTCTGTATGCATATATTCTAAGTTTAATATTATCTATTAACGTTGATGTTTATTAATGAAAATTAATATTTGGGAAAGACTTGCGAAACCTAGTTTTTACGCAAAAAGTTGTCTAGTTTAATGAAGTATTATAGATGTGTGCCATAACATGAACTCTCTACTGTCTAGTGCACTTCAAATTTCGCTGCCTCTGTTGAAAAATGTGGTGTCTCCTGTTGCTAGTGGTTGGTTCAGGTTTCCCTTTTGTAAGTTTCGGAGAACAATAGCTCTCGGAAATCTTCAAACAACTCGCCAAATTCTTCAGATGCCCACAATCCCTCAAGAGAAGTCACGGGCAAGAACCTAACATCGACTACTGTGCGTGACAAACGCAAAAGAATCAAGAATGACTCTTATAGACGACTTGCATTTTTCTGAGGACCCTTGTTGGAATGCAAAAAGTGGACGCTTCAACTCAAATTTTTCAACGATGTCCTAATGAGACCTACGCCATTTACGTCAAGATTTGTTCTGTTGGATCCTGTAGGCAATAGATCAAGCTAAATTGCTATTTTTAAATACTGCACATTCATCTGCTAGACACACACAGTTTTGAAATGTGTACTGAAAATGCACACTTTGTATCATTACAATTTTGAAGTTATCCTGTAACAAGTTGAAATTTTGGAAACCTTGTGAAGCACTGAGTGATATATCATTTTAGGAATGTTTTACATGATATTTAGTCAGGCTACTTAAACACATTTTGTTACCCACATACGTACGTAGTAATGGAAAAGTATTGTAATGCTGCAGGGGAAAATGGTGATTTTTCGTCCGAAAAACTCGTATTGTGGGGTCCTGATATAAAACAAGGAGATAAATCTTGTCCTTATATGTAGTAAATTTCTTTCTTTGGCACCGAAAAATTTATTGACGGAAGAACGTGTCTGTCTGTCCGTCCGTCCGTCCGTCTGTTGGTTCGTGAGAAAGTATATGCTGTTGTAGTTCCACTAGGTTTTTGAAATAGTACAATAACCTTACACTCAGAGTCATTGCTATGCTAAGCATGAGGATACGTACGTGAGCCATTTTGAAGAAAAGACGTTCCCTGTATCGTTTCTGTGGATAAGACTTGCCACAGCCGTTAAGAACGCAATTTATGTGACAGTGAACACGGACATTAAGTGAACTCATTAGTTGCGACATGTCTTCTTTCCGGTGTCTCTTAGGTGAACGAGGGCGTTTGTCAGCTGTCTCTCGAGTCTGCCGCGTCCCAAACGGCGAATCGCCCGTGCCCATTCGCCCCGCCTGCCTTCCGCATCAACCAGAGCGTCCTCTGATCTCAGGCTCGCCAGATTGCATCGTTCTCTCGTGAGCTGATTGGGAGCAGATAGGACTGAAGTGCATTCGTAACAATGTCACTTTGATCTATTCAAGATTTATGCTCTTTCTCTTCCCTCAATTTTCTAAACCATCTCTAAGCCGTGAACCAATTATGATTTTATTTACTGGTTGTCATTAAAATGAAATTTTCACTATTGTTTGCTATACATGTTTCAACGAATTAATATGAATCGCGATCTATTTCTTTTTGTCAAACAGTGCTCTCTTATGGGCATAAAATCTAAGCAAGATTATGGAACCTTCTTCCGATGTATGATTATAATCATTCATCAGATGATAATAATTATTATCTCACCGTTTCATATAATGATATTTATTTTGAATAGATTGAATACTGAATAATGTCTGACTAATTATTTCTGATTACACTTTTCATTCGTTAAGTAGTAATACAAAGATTAGCAGTATTCAAAAGGAGTTATATTCAATTTTTTATAATTTGTGTAGTATTGCTTAGGAAAAGTCAGCGAAGACGTTTGTATTGTCACTGAAAATTGTTTGATTGTGGACACATCTGGTGATCTGTGTACTGGTTGACTACCAACATAAATGAAATTTCTTAAAGGATGCCCTGATTTGGTACGGTGCAGAGACTTTCCTGACGCGCTTCTGTGCTGAAACTTCCTTTTTATTATAAATGAAAATATAATTAATAAAATATAAAAGTGAAATTCATTTCAAAACTTCGTGAAAATATTTTGTTTTAATTTTCCATTAATTTGAAGCGAAGCAGCCAGAGGATCAGACCGGTAAGTTCACCGTAGTTTCCCTTACCCCCATTCACTAGGTTTTTCGCAAACACTGGGAGCCCTGCCACTTTCCGCCTCCAGCAGGGCCACAGCCGTTGCCGCCGGTCGCTGTCGCCGGCGGTCGCCGCGCGGACTGCCAAGTCAACACGGTCCACTGGCGTTCGCAGCGCCTCCCCAAACGAACAAATTACCCACTGATGCGTTTGCCGGGAGGTTGGGCGGTAGGTGGCGGCCGGAAAGCCGCCGAAAGTTTTCGGCCGCGCGCTACCTGGACGAGACGCACCCCCGCCCCCGCCTCCGTCCCCTCCCCCCTCCGCCACCGTCGCCGCCGCCATTGCCGGCGCCTTCGCCTTGCCGCCTCAGCCGCCAACAAAGTGCGAGCTCCGGTGCGCTACCTGTGCAGTGCGTCCTCGGGTGGGAGGGCGTGGCTCGCTGCCCCGCAGGGCGCCGCTGTCCCGCCGCTCCCCCTCCGCGGCCGCCACCCCTACTCCGTAGTCCCTGCCCCCACTGCGCCCACCACCGCCGCCCCCGCCGCCCCCGCCGCCCCCGCCGCCCCCGCCGCCCCCGCCGCCCCCGCCGCCCCCGCCGCCCCCGCCGCCCCCGACGCCCCCGCCGCCCCCGACGCCCCCGACGCCCCCGACGCCCCCGACGCCCCCGACGCCCCCGACGCCCCCGACGCCCCGACGCCCCCGACGCCCCCGACGCCCCCGACGCCCCCGACGCCCCCGACGCCCCCGACGCCCCCGACGCCCCCGACGCCCCCGACGCCCCCGACGCCCCCGACGCCCCCGACGCCCCCGACGCCCCCGACGCCCCCGACGCCCCCGACGCCCCCGACGCCCCCGACGCCCCCGACGCCCCCGACGCCCCCGACGCCCCCGACGCCCCCGACGCCCCCGACGCCCCCGACGCCCCCGACGCCCCCGACGCCCCCGACGCCCCCGACGCCCCCGACGCCCCCGACGCCCCCGATACGACGCCGCCGTTGCAACCACCATTGTCGAGACTTCGCCGTCGCACCTGCTTTGCTCTCCATCGCTTCTGTTGCTACCTCTACAATCAGAACTAACTAGTTCATCTGCACCTGTGCCACCGATACCATATTAAAATTTCCCGTGTACGATTCTCGATATCCCGAAAGAAAACAACCAATGTCACCACCCACCACCTCTTACCACCAACGTGAAAAGATATCAACACTTACAAACAACATCACCATCTTATATACCCTTTCTACGCTTTCACAAGACCGACATAACCATTGCAATATGTGTCACTGCCTTTCCAGCGGCACTACAAACAGGGTCCGACAGACTCCTGCACTACCGACCGGCTCCAATAGCCTCTGGAAGCAGAAGAGTAAAACCCAAACGAAAATGCAGAGCATCAGAAGCTCGACACGTCTGTCACCTCTGCTACTATATGTGTCTACCAGTCATTCCCTTCGATTGAGTGCTTCATTTACTTTCGTTCGCCACGTCAAGTATTTTAACCACCATCATTTTATACGACGTTTACCACACATTTCTATTCTCACAATTCGTTTTTCATCTATAATTTCCGTGTTCATAGTTACTGCAATCATTACTTTTAGGCGAATTCTGATTGCGGTGATAACCAGAATCATGCCAGAATTGCAATTGTAATTTTTTTTATAACTTACATCCTGTTAACAAGAGTCGCAGTTTAAATGGATTTACAGTATGACTGTTGTCTTCAATTTTTCAGCTGTCTCCCCTTTCATCGTGTGTAAACCTAATTAAATGGCAAAAGAATTATTATTTCTATTCGTAGTTGATTTATGTAACTTACGTGAAATCAAATATGATTTTTCTCTAGTTGTAAATGCAATGGCTTTTATGTGATTGTAGAATTATTGACTGCCAATATCTGATAATATACAAATTCTTTAAAAACTCAATCCTCAAACACATCTTTTATTTTTGTAATTTGTATTGAGCAACCTGCATCTGGGGTTAATGCTCCCTCGTCCTATTTTGATTTGTAAAATTAACATTTTTCATTTCCTTCTTTGTTTCTCTATCCTTTTCCAACGACTGACATCCCAAAAAGACCACTCGATCGTTTGAAAAATTTCGATATTATTCCATTACATATTGTATCGAAAGCGTTGAATCGTATTCCTTTCGTGAGGTCGTCATAATATTATTCCGAGGGGAAAAATGGCTTTTGAGACCGTCACTCATGCGCTGGCGTGGCGCCGCCGTTCGTGACGTCGTAGCGGTCGGTGTCACGGGTGAGGGGGGCGGGGCGGGGCGGGCGGGGCGGGCGGGGGAGGGCGAGGGTGGAGACGCATACGCGAGCGAGGCGAACGATCACGAGGCGGCGGCGGGGGTGCCCGCGCCGCCGAAGAGGGATGATGGATGTTGGCGTCTGTGTTTAAATTTGAATGAATTTCGGTTGTCATTAGGAGAGAACGAAACGAATTGTCTTCTTAATGCGTTCGTAGGCGGCGGCGGCGCGCGGTGTTCGTGGCCGACAGCTGTGACCGTGGCACGTGGACGTCTGGACCGTGGACGCTCCCCCGCGCCGCCGCCGCCGCCGTGGACGCCCTTTGATGACGGCGCCGTGCCGCTCACGATGACGCAATCACTTTCCGAAGGCGTGCCGGGCGATGCGTTGACCAGTGCACTCGGAGTGCATCTCTGGGGGCGGAGGTTCAAAACCGAACGTTGCCCTTCGATCCACGTGCAATTCATTGTGGACAAATCGTATTCGCTATTATATCGATGTTCTCTCGGAGCATCCGGTTCCTTTTCTTATTTTCCATCTAGTATCTTATCTTCTTCTATAGTATCTCATCTAGTCTTATCTTCCATAAGTAATCTACTTATGATTTCTAGGCAAGCATAAAATGTTACTGCATTTTTCATTACCTTTTAGTTTTTCTGATATATACACTAATGCATATATCAATTTTATTCCTCAATTTCACAACAGCAATTTTTTGACCCTTGATGGCTACTTACTTTTAATTTGTTAAGGTTCTTTCGAAAGTGTTGATTTTTTATCGTATTTGTTCTTTCGTGCCGTAAATCTTTTGCATCACAAATCCCTCCATATGAATTTTAATGTAGATCGATATTTATCTTGAAGGAAGTCATTCTTGCGACATTGTTTTTGTTATTCGGTTTCTGGAATTCCGAATATTAATGAATGGGCGGACTAGTCTCGAGAAGTTCCGCCACATTGCACACGATAGAGACGAAATTCCAGCAAGTGGTTGCCAACCCATGAATTCAGGGATGGGAAAAGGAGTTGATTCGTATTTTCTGTTTTGAATTTATTGTTGCTAAAAATAAAAAAATATTTTATCTTAGATAATATATGAATTGTAGTGTTTTGTTTGTACTTTTCTTGACATTGGAGATATTTTACTATTTGTTTCGAATGCCAAAAAAAATTACGGAACTTGAATGGAAGCCCCATTGTTTGAAAACCATCTGTATTTTGGTTGGACTAGGAGAATTCATGAAGTCACCAGATAAAAAAGAATTGAACAAAACAGATGTGTGTATATTTCGCAATACGATTGTGTTTTCAGGAAAGCATATACACATTTTCGAAAATCCATGCATTATTTGGAAAGATGCAAACGCTACGTTCAGATTAAGGACGGCGAAATTAGAACACCCCCTCAAAAAAGAAACTCTATTTGGAGATCATCTTTGTCACGTACGTAGTACCTCAAGGAACAAATCTGAAATTTCAGGAATTGCATTACTTTTGGCAATGGAATTTAATCATCAAACACTTCCAGAGAATTAGAAAATAGTATTATTGGGATTTCGTAAATTCAAATTTTCTAGAAATTTAAGAAATATGCATCAGTTCTAACATCTGTGTAACGTTCTAACGTGTGTTAATATTTACTCTATCAAATGCTATGAAAATAATTGCCTAATTTCAATCTCTCTGATATGTCACATCGTCCAGTTAATAGCAAATTTAAATTCCTGGAAATGGCTTGGGTTCCTCGGAACAAGTAAGTGGGACAAGCGTTTCGTACGCAAGGACATACCACGATCATTAGATGTTTACAAACAACCCCACTGGTGCAGACAGCTTGACGGCTGCGGTCATTGGTGAGGATGAAGCAACCCGTTCCTCTACGATGCGGGGCGGTCGCACGAGGCAAGTGGTACGGAGCGCAGGGCGAATGACACGGTGCGTTTGGCTGCAGGGAGGGGGGGCTGTAGCTGTCGCCAAGAAAGCGATTAGACCGCGCGTACGAGCCCGCCTGATGGACGCGGACACCTGACGCATCGCGCGGAGCAGTGCACTCTCCCCTTCCCCTCTCCCCCACTCGTGCCTCATCGCCCCTCATCCGCCCCTCATCCGCCCCCTCCACTTCCTCCGCCTCCTCGCGGTCGTGGGACAAGGAAACGAGGCTGGCGAAGGACACCGACACACGACCGAGCGAGAGCTCCGATAGATGAATGGTGATTGAAATGGAAATTTTGAGGTGTTCGTTTCAGCAGCTAACAGCTGCACGTCGTCTCGGTAATAATGTCTGGTTCTGGTTCACTGGGTCTTGCGCCAACCGTCACATTAAATAAATGAGGGGTTGCGGTCGCGTGGTATATGGGACAGAACATAAAGGGAGGATTCCTATAATCCGTACGGGGAGATTCCGCTTACACCACTCAGACCACCGCTTGTTCTATTACGACCTGAAGTATCTTCGTATAATTGAATGGACAGCACGTTATAAATCGAGACTGCGATTTCTTTAACAACTCTGTCTTTTTCTTAATCACGCAATAATAAGAAAACACATTTATCTCTTCTTCATTATTCCTTTACAGCCATTAGAGTTTGTATATTTTTTAACAATATCTCATCAACAAAGTAAATATTCTGAAATTAATGGAAAACGAAATTAATTTATTCGTTAACAGATTAATCTTCGACTTTGTTATTCTAAATAGAATTACATTTCATGGCTATCAAAATTTCAAATATCAAGCACATGTAACTGCAACAAATTGTAATTCACAATTAATATTGATTACACGTTATAACCAATTACAAACACTACTTATTCGCGCCAACAGTAGCATTATTTCAAAATGCTTTTTTTAAGGTGATACATTTAAAACTAGTAATTCGTACACCTGATACAATGGTATAACATCAATACAGTTGTTCCCATGCAATAATTTGCAGCGCACGTGCATGTCATTATAGAAGTTCCAAAAAGTTCTAAAATCCTATTTCTTCATAGTAATAGTTCATTATTTCTAAATTTTGAGTTCTATAATTGTTGCAAAATATGGGTGATATTTGAAATATATGATACATCTTTCTATCATTCTACACTTTTATATACTGAATATATTCTGCAAATGCTATTTGCTCATTTCAGGATTGAGCATTACCAAGTAAGTATAATTTATTTCAGTCACATTTTTCTAACAGCCATAAAATGTTTGAAACCTTCAAATCTATTTTTTTAAGAAATTATATAAGGTTTTTCTGTTTATTTCCTTCAGTTCGAAGCGACATCCGCGCTTTCGTCTCGAAGAATTTAGTTGGTGCTCATCTAATTCTGCCGAAAATCGTTTTACCTTTCAACGCAAGGGTCCTGTCCTCTACGAGCTCATAAGGCCATTTTGCCGCATTGGCGTTGGGTGGGCATTTGCATAACATGATTTATTTGCTGCGCAGCAGCCAGCAGCGGCGGCAGCGAGGGGCCACTTTCGCCCGAGTACCGGAGCGCGTTGGCTTTTGGCCGGTTGGCCAGGAGAGCGGCGGGCAGGGCGGCGGGCAGAGCGGCCGGCGGCTGGCGCGCGGGGGCTCGAGGCGCGAAATCGGCCGGCCGGGGAATCGAAGCCGGGCGCCCGGGGCGGCGGCGCGCAGGCGTCGGCGAGTGCGACGGTGGTGCGGCGGTTGGCGCGCGCCCGCGCAGGGGCGCGCACCGCCCGAGGGAGGGGGCTCCAGGGAGGGGAGGCGAGAACGCAGGGGGCGCGCGGGGCCGGGTGTGGGGAGCGGACTGGAAGGGGCGCCGGCCACGGCGGCGGAGGCGGCGGCGGAGGCGGCAACGACGGTGGCGACGGCGGCGCCGGTAACGATGGGGTGGCAGTGGCGGTGGCGTTAGCGGAGGTGACGGCGGTGAGGAGTGGCTGTAGCGATGGTGATAGCGGTGGGAGTGGCGGGGACGGTGGCGGTGATGGAGGCGGTGATGGAGGCTGCGGCGGTGACGACCGCAACCGTGGTGGAGGTTTTGGAAACTGGAAGAGTGAGGGTCGGCGGGAGCGGCGGCGGGTGAGGGTGTGAGCGTGGAAGTCCGCGACTTCGTGGTTGGCAGCGATGATGCTGGTAATGATGACCAAGGCGGGAGCTGTGGATGTGGCTATCGTTCTGTGGGCGGCAACGACCAAAACTCTAGATTATGATCTGGTCACCATACAGAATTTTACGCAGCTACATTATTTTATATAATGTGATTTCCCCACGTAAAGAAAGCTCAGGTGCACCATTGCGTCGAGCGTAATTCTTAATACAAAATTTTACAAAAACGTGAAAAGCCTAGGGAAGAAAGAAATTTAATCAGATGGCAAATAATAACATCCATAAAACATCTATTATTCAATGCCTCTCTGAAATTATGAGTTAAAAGTAATCAGTTACGGAAAAAATATTTGAAGGAGGTATTTCAATTTATTTTCCTATCTTTGTATGTGTCATTTTCATTGCACATTGTGACGCGTGAATTTACTCAAGTTTTTTACATTTTATTTTAGATAAAAAATACGATTTATATCACAGGCGTACGCCAATTGTCTAATTGGGCGTATTTTATGATACTTTCCGATTTTCCCCAACATCTACATGAATAAGCTTTGTAATGCACATATTTTAAAAATTCAACATGCAATTTTCTTTTATCTCGGTACTGATCCATACACTGCTGTCGGGTCGTGAGAGCGGTCTGCACTTGGCACAGAATAGCGAATGATTCATGCAGGAAGCATTTAACAGCTAACTTGTCTCCAAGTCTTCGTCACTTTTTAAAAGGTCAGCAAATGCATATACACGTAGGAGGAACACATTTATTGTTCGCTTCGTTTCAATGAGTCGCAGGTACCGAGCTTAGCTTTCAATGCCCTTTTCATGGTTGGCCGAAGATGTTGTAAATTACTTGTGAAGTGAGTCACCTGCTGCTGATTGTACACCTCCGTACAGGCCTTTATCTCGCTTTAAGAAATCCAGAGATATTCAATGAAATATAAAATAACATAGTTAATACATCTGGCATATAGATATGATGTATTAACTATCAGGGAGAAAATTGCCATCGAGAGAATAACTCAATTTACGTCAACGTAGATACAATTCAATAAGGAGATATATCTTTAGAGATGAAAGAAATTATACAGTTAATTCGCATGAAAAAAATGAAGTCAAGGAATTGTGAATTTTTGTATTTGATGTCCAACATGAGCGGTATTTCGGATGTAAAATTATTTCAGTCCCTCCGTAATGGTCAAGCAGATAATTTTTTGTGAAGTTCCTCGCCAAAGCTTCTGTTCATAGTCTCCCGCCCGTGCGGCACTCATCTGAAGCAGCGCTTGCGTGTGGTCGGTAGTATCCGCGACGTCGGCGCACGAAAATCGTGTTTCGGGCACAGGGTGCGGCACGCGGCGACGCAGAGGCGGCGTGGGTGCGGCGCGCGGGCGTCGAGTCGCGGCGGAGACGACGCGGGCGACGGCGGCCGGGGCGGCGGCGCGGGCGGTGGCGCGGGCGGCGGTGGTGGCGGCGGCGCCGGCGAGACGCGGCGGAGACGCACGCGCGCAGGGGCGGCAGGTGGCGGCGGCGGCGGTGGCGGCGGCGGGCTGCCCCTCTCCGGTGCCCGGGTAGGCCGCCCTCACGACACTCGCCGCTCGGCTCGGCTCCGCGCCGCGGGCGGGGGAGCGGCGGGGGGCGGGCGGCTGCGGGCGGGGGGCGCCCGGGGGAGGGGAGCGCGCGCGGCGCGCAGCAGCGGGCCGGGAGGAAGGGGCACGCAGAGCCAGCCCAGTGCATTATCTGAGAGCGGCGAGGAAAGGTACTCGCAGTCCGGCCAGCGCCACGCTCGCGTCCAGTGCCGTCCGAGCGCATGTGCTTGCCATGCGTGGCTCAGCAGCAGCAGCCGCCGCCGCCTCCACCGCCTCCGTCTAAGCCTGTCGCCTCTTGTCACTGCCGCCTCGCGCCGCCTGCGCCGCGCCACTCGCCCAGCGCAGCCGCCTGTCGCCGACGGCCCGCACCCGCGCCCGCGCACGCCGTACCGAGGCGAGTCGAGAGCACGAGCGCCCGCGGAAAATGTGCATGCCGGGTTCGCTCACCGAGCGCTAGAGCACGCGGACGTCGCCTCCTCTCGCGGCGTCGCGTGCCTGCCGCCGCCACCGCCGCCGCCGTCGCCGCCGCCTCCTTCAGCACCGTCGCCGTCGCCGAGTCGTCCCCCGCACGCGCCAGCCCGCCGCCGTCGCACCCGCCCGCGCTAGCCGGACGCGCGAGCGGCGCCGCCCGCGGGCCGACGCGGGCCGCTGCGCCGAGCAGTGCCGGGGCGGAGAGCAGCAGCAGAGTGTGATGATGGTGAAGCTGGTGCCTGTGACGGCTGTGGTGGCTGCTCCCCGTGGCACCACGCGCGGTTGACGAGCTGGATGCTCCTCACTGTGCGCACGTGAGTACCTGTCCGCGCGCAGCTTGAGTCGCGCGCGCCCGCTGCGAGCCTGACAGCGCGCGTTCGCGTTCGCGCGCGCGCGCACGCGCCGGTGGGGTCCGACGCGGCACGCGGCGCGTCGGGGCGCCGGCGCCCGGCCACCGCGACCGCCGGCGACGCGCCGGCGCGGCCCTCGCCCCCGCGCCGCCCCCGGCGCGACACCGCCGCCGCCGCTGCCGCCACCGGCGCCGGCGCGCCCGCCACTCGGCCGTTGCGTGGCCGCGTGCAGCCGTTAGCGCGCGTCCCGTCGCCCGATCCCCCGCCGCGATCCCGCGCCAACTGGTTTGGCCGAGGGGCCGCGGACACCGCGAGTCCGAAGAGCCCGCCGCCGGCGCATTCGACGAATTCCCTCTGTGCGGGCGAGTGGCGCCGTCTCATTCAAAACGTGTTTTTAAAACATAAAATCACACGGTATCTGAGACCAATCTCTCACCATCCACTTCTCTCGCATCCTGCGCTCGAAATGACGATGCCCGAAATTCGAAAATGTTCGATGAAACTTCCCGTAATTTTTTCCGCTTTTTCACGTTAACTATAAATAAGCAACGAACTAACAGAATTTGCTTTTTGTCTTGTACCGTGTGCAGTGCGTTTTTTCCACCCCGATTCTCACGTGCAATATAGTCGAGTGTCGGGCGAGTGCGCGGCCGGGTGCCGTGGGGCGCGGGCGCCGGCGCCGGGCGCAGGTGCGTCCGCGGCGGTGGTGGGCGACCTCCGCGGCGCCTCGCGCTCCGCACCGCGGCCTACTCCGCGCGCTGTTTACTCACTTTCCACTAAACCAACGTCCGCGGCGGCAACGACCCGTTTCGGTGCGACGCCGATGCCCCGCGCCCCACGCGTTGCTCGGCGCCGTCCCGCGCGGCGAAGGCGGGTCACTGGCATGGGCCTGGGTTCTCGTGCGTCTCCGTGTTTACCTCTTCGGGTTCGGAGATATCTATGTGTGTGCGAGGGTGGTATAATGTTTAATGTAGGGATGTAGGATGTTGCAAGGGCTCATGAAGGTTCAGACCGAGCTGGGTCGGCTAGGAGGTGATGAGGAAAATTCAGAGACAAAACCTCACCGATACGGCGGTCCCAGAACTCGATAGTACGAGCTAGCAACTCTTTAGAGCCAATTTTCAGTGACGATAAAAAATAATTTAATGATTTTCTGTTAAGAATTGTGTCCAGAGAGTAATATAGAATAAAAAACGAAGTACATAGACATCAACAAATCTATCACTTGGTACAGAATTACATATGAGCAAATCTGCGGAGTTTGCTTCTCTAACGTTTACGTCAACCGGACCAAATGTGCTGACAATAACGTCCGCCAGTTAAATTGTTCGAGCTTGGTATTGTCACGAAAAGAGCGTCGAATCTCCCGGGAGAACCGGAGACACGCACGAGAAGGCTCCGTCTCGGAGCGATACGCACGGGGCCCGACCGCCGGAGCCGCCGCCGCCGTGGCTGGAGCCGCGCTTCCTAGAAGCCCCGGCTGCGACGCCGCATCGCACCGCGCCGCGCCGAGCGCATTCCGGGCATTCTTCGAGGACGCGTGGGGATCCCGGCGGTGAGCCGCGCCGCTCCCCTTATCGCGCCCGTAATTGCCGCGTGCGTCTAGTCTTATCGCGGTAATTACCCGAGAGCGTGTGTGCTCGCGCGCGCGCCCGCGCGAGGGAGCGAGCGAGCGAACGAACGAACCAGCGAACGAGTCGAGAGAGCGCGTTCTGCGCCGCCCCCTGTCACCTGCGTCGCTCCCACGGCGTCGGCGTCGGCGTCGGCGTCGAGGCGCTGCTCCTCGCGTGCCCCCGCCCCACGCACCGGCGCGTGGCGCTCGTTTGCCCCTCTTCCCGCCGCCGGCTTCATTAGCGCTTCTTGCACTCCGGGGGTGACCGAAACTTTGTATATATTCCCACATGTCTGCAGGACGGTTGAGGAAGTCATGGATGTGTATAACTTCTCGTTTTGTGTTCATTTGTACGGGGGGCGTCTATTCTTTGCTGGTAGTGAAGCTGAACGCATAGTTTTCTAGGAAGAGGGTAATGATAAAAAACAATTAAAATCAAAACGGGAGGACTCCAGCGCACAATAGCAGATCCGTGCTCCTGCGCCTCGGGAAGGACCATCGCCGGTCTTCAGGTCTCCCAGGCCCCTGGTCCTCCACCGGCCGTGCACGCGTCGGCCCGCACCCGCTGCCCGTCGCTTCCGCGCGCCGCCTCCACAGCTGCCGCCGCTTCTTCCGATTTTATCCCCTCCGACAAGCCTTTAAACGGCGATAAAACGACCGCTTGGGCAGACGAGCGCGGGGTCGTATTGTGTGGCCGGCGAGGGCATTAAAAAGAGAGCCGGCGGCCGCGGCCGGGCGCCGCGCGGTGCGGTGACGACGGGCGTGGACGCTGGCGGAGGGGCTGGAGCGCTGCGGGGTCGGCCGCCTGGGCTGAGCGCGACGCAGCGCGCGGGGGAGGCCGCTGAGGACGAGGCGGCGGAATAGCCACGGAATGAATAAGCCTTCCCGGCCACCCGCCAGACGCAAGACGCGCGCGGAGGCGGGTGGGCGGAGGCGGCGGCGGTGACGCCGGCCGCAGCCGTACAAGTGGACGAGAGCGCGTTCGCCACCGCGCGCGGACATCGATCGGCTTCGGCACCCGCGAGCCTCCTCGCCCCCGGCCCCGCCCCCGCCCCCGCCCCCGCCTCTGGCCTCGCGCCACCCCCGCCTCGTCCCGCTCCCTCCGCCGTTATCGATACCCAACTTCCTTTCGTGTCTTCGTTCTCGCGTCTAAATTCATTTTTATCGCGACCAGCTGGGCGAGCCACATGCTTTGCATGACAGTCCAGCTGTCTTAAGACCGTACGGTCAAGGTTTTGACTTTTCTCTCCATAAAATCGCTTGTTGTAATTCAACTAGAATTATACTCAATAAATCTAGATGTACTCGTATTTCTGTGTGAAATATCTTCTTAGAGCCTCCGTTTAATACGTCTTAATAAGGCCTTCTAATCTAATTACGCAAAACGCTGCTAGTACATCATATACGCATGAATCACTCGTTCAATCTCCGCAATAACTCATAAATAACGCTGTTGCCGTCCGTCTGTCTCCGCGTCGTTCTGTCCGTCGACGCACCTCCACGCGCTCTCAACAATATACATAAATGATCCGATCAAGCGTAGAGCTTATAAACAAACCCAATTAAATTTTAAATCTTCGAGTGGCACAACCGGTCATACCACTCCCGAGAATTCTTTCAATTCGAAGTTTATCTCGATTAATGTGAGCAAATGAGGTTGTTTCGTAACAGTGCGGGAGACGTGGTGGGCGGGGCGCGGGCGGAGGCGGCAGCGCTGGCGGAGGCGGGGTGCGCGCGGGGGCGGGGACGGAGGCGGGCCCGAGAGCGAGGAGTCCAACGCCGGAGGCGGCAACCGACGCCGTTTGCAGGTGTAGTTGGCACCGTCAACGGCGACGTCGTCGCCTATGTCTTCGTTGATCTGCAAAGTTCACGACGCTGCTCGTAGGCGAATTTAGACTGTTGTTTTTAAATATCGTCTGCGTACGGCGTTCAGGGAACGACAGAGCTTCTGAATTGATGTTGGACCATAAATATATAGCCCAATGCGGGAGTGGACAGCAAAGAGATCTGGGTAATGTCTGTTCACCTCCAAACTGAAAAAATTGCATAAAAATAATGGTTGATGGAATTTCTGGTTATGCTTTGTACAGGTTAAAAATATTAATGCATTTCCGTGTTATGAAATATGGTTATAAACTTGAAATAAAGGCTATCTGCTATTAAGTTTATTTTTAGTAAATGTTTCCAATACTTTTTTATAGAAGTCAATATAGACCTCCAATAGTTTTTTTACTGTCTATAAAAAAGTTTTGGAACCTTTTAATAAAAATGATGAAATACGGTATTTAAAATTTAGTTTTCGCTTGTCCCAATACTTTTAATTAGTGATTTGTTGAGACTGATGAAAAAAATCTCGCTTTCTGTGTGTATTCCATTTTAAATCTAAGTGCGCTAACTGCGCGAAGTCCCGAGGGCAAGTGTCGTATCCAAGTGCGGTGAACCGAGGAGGCGGAGCGTGTGCGGCACCGAAGCGTGCAGCGCGCCTTACGTAAGGCCGCGTTCACCGGAGCCTCCTTGCGTAACTGTAGCGCGGCGCCGGCGTAAATAGGAAGACCCCAGTTCCTCTCTGGCGTCCGCGTCCTGGGCTTCCGGCGATCCCGCGAAGTCCTGCTGCTTCCTTTCGGCCGCCATTCACAGCTGCTCGCGTCGGGACTCACTGTGGCCGGACAGACCGACTCTGCTCCGCCCTATTGGCGCAGGTGGTCAGCGATTCGGATTAAAGAGCTGTTATAATTTTGTAAGCTTTAAATTAAACGACACGTGTTGATATAAAGCGTAGCCGAGGCGTTAATTTTTATAGCTTGATATATTTCAAATAACCTTTTTTTATCGATGTTGACTAATAACGGCGAGTAGTATGCGATATCATCTAGGATGACTTAATAATTACGGAATGTTATTTTCTGGTAGCCAGTTCGCCGGAAAGGTTTCATCATCTTTTTAACTGTTCTTCTGAGTAGGAGGTTAAAACAATTGCGTACGTTTGGACAAATATTTGAGAGGAGAAGGGAGTTACGTGAAGGGTCTAGTTCCGTAGAAAACGCGTTTGAGCCGGGAGTGCTAATAGAGAGGTGGATTCTCTTTCTCGGAGGCTCGACCGCTCGATGCAGTCGGGTCGAGTGGCAATCCGGGGAAGTCGCAGGCGGTGGGCGGGGCGGCACCGGCGTCGGAATTACCACTGGCCGAGATCCGGCGCCGGGCGGCGCGCTCACCCGGCGACTCTGTGCGCGGGACGTTCTTTCTGTGTTGACAAGCGTACGTAACAGCGTAATCTTTCTTTGAAATGAGTGTCTCTCGGTTCGTCTAATTTCACTCAATTTAAATACTTATACTATACAATACAGTCGTTACTATCCAACCCTATCATCGCGCACGATGATGCGACGATTCACTATGGAGAGATTCATTACATTTCAATATCTGGTTGCATTTATTGTGAATTTAAAGAAATAGTAGTTATGGAATATCTTAGCCGGCTATCAGAAAATTAACGTATCCGTAACAGTAGTTTCTCCAATCTTCTTTCCTCAAGATACACTAATACTAGGAAAAACCGTTAAACCGGGTAATTTTTGATGACTGGGCACCATGCCCAAATACCCTTATATCAAAGTACTGAACCCATTTGAGATCATGATCATCATTTTAGCTCATAAGTGCTAATATATATTTAATATGAATTTTTGTATTAATGTTTCGTATTTTCCTTAGTCTAAAACTATATTAAATACATATCACTGATTGTGAGTAATTAGTAATAGTATTTCGAATACTATAAATAGTGTAACTGTTGATATTTAATAAAATTACGTGCTTGTTATGAATACATGTATTGCATTTGGTTCACGCTGTCAATGTCTTTATCGTCACCCTATGAAAAATTATTGGAAGATGAATTTGTGGCATTCCACTGGAATTCTGCCATGATTCAGCCATTTTTCACCTTCTTCAGTGGGCGAGTCGCTCATCAAGACCCCTCATTTCCACCAATTTATGCGCCTACCTAACGCAACGCACCGGAGTCGGTCATTTGGTGGGCCGGCGGCCGCCCGCGCGAGGACGCGAGTGTGGGGGCCAACAGGTGACGCCGCGCAGCGCCGGCGTCGTCCGCGTGCCGAGGTGGGCCCGGGAGAACCGTCCACCGGCGGCCGATCGCGGTGTGATCGCCGGCCGCGTCTGCCTCTGCCCGGCCCGATACTCGTATTCATGAGGGCCTTGAATTTATGAAAAGTAATGCGTTTCCCCGTGGAGGTCGCTTTGGCGGGCGGCGCGGCGGTTCCGCGGCGCCGCGGAGCCCCGTGGAAATGAAAATACGCACCGGAGACGTTCCCGCCTTTATGAATACGAAAAGAAAGATACTTATCTGCGCCGCCATTATCGTTCCCGCGGCGGCGGTGGTGGCGGTGGAGGAGGCGGTGGTAGCGCCCCCGCGGTCGCCGCGCGCCGGTGCGAGGTGTTGAACGGCGGCGGTGGCTCCAAAATAATCGACGGCGACTCGCCTGGGCGGGCTGGCGGGCGGGTGGGCTAGTGGGCGAGCGAGCGGTCGCTCACGACGCGGGCGAGCGGCAGGCGTGACTACACGTTCGGCTGGAGGAGTCTCAATTTGCGTGGGGGCGTCGTTATCGGCGATGGATCCTCCTCGCGCTTTGTGGGCGACGGCGGTGCGCACACCCGCGGCGGGCGAGCGGCCTCGGGCGGCGCGGGCCAACCCGGCTGGTCGGTCGCTCGGGCCCGGGAGGACCGCCCGCGGACGCCGGATGATTGAAGGGCGAAAGCGGAGGAGGATGAATGGCGCGTCGAAGGCGAGGAGGGCGAGGGGGAGGCGGAGGGCCTCGCGCCTCGCGCGCTGCCCACCTCGCCGCCGCCCATCGCCACCGCCTAACGGGCCCGCGGCCAAGGGCCGGCCCGCCCTTTGCGAGGACCTGCCCTGGGGTTGCCGTGGAATTTCACAGATTTGCCGGTGCGTGCTCGTAGCGGTTCTCCCGGTCGTAAAGTCAGTGACGGTTGTATTTCTAGAGAAGTAGCAGCGTAATTTATGTAAGGTGGTGTCAGATGCCGACCGAAAGGGATGGACTTTCGTTACCTCTTGGGCGACGTGCTGTTTGAGACAATTTGTTTAACACCTGAAATCTCGGGTTACAAAATTCAAGTGTGAAAATGTAATGAATTGTATCTTAGTTCACAACAATTGAATTAATGTGTTAATAATTAATTTATATGTGAAAATATAATTAATTGTGTATTAGTACAAGAAATTTAATTAACGAGTGTTAGCAGCAGAACTGACCGTAGTATTATACTTACTACCGCACAACACCTTCAGCCTAAAAAAGTCTGGGGTTACGATGTATAAAAAATACTTTGCAATATTGATCTTATTGATCAAGAAAGTATTTATTTTTTATAAAACGTCAAATAAACTTGAGAAATGAAACCAATAGAATTACATTTACAAATAGCAAAGAAAACTGGTTACACATTCGTAGAACAAAAAATAAATGAAAATTCCCGCTATCAAGATACTCAAAGTGAATGAATATTTAGGGATGACAGTTTTAATAATGAATCTCCAAAATAGTCTAAAGTATTTTTTAAATTTTATTTAACTTGCTCATTATCTGTAACATTTTTTATAGAATTCCAAAATAAACACATAGTTTTTAATTGTAAATGAAAACGTATAAAATAATATTCCTTAATTTAAAATATGAATAAAAGTTTCATTGGAATTCATTTGTGTATTCATGTTTTTTTCCGTAAGCAGTAACAACGCTCTCAAGAAAGAATAAAAGGAATGAGCGGTAATGTAGGACCTAAAGCGTGATGTTGTCGTAAATAGAAAGCATTTCCATGAATGAGATCACTCCATGAGCAAATATGTCCCGGGTTGCTCGCTCTTTGAGGCGAGCGTGGCCCGCCACCTCGAGCGGGCGGTGGGCGTGGCCGGGGGCGGCGGCGGGCGCCAGGCGGGCGGCGGGCCCGGTGCGGCCTGGCGGGCGGCTTCCTCCCGCCACTTAAACCGCTTCCCGCGCCTGGGCCTTGTAAAACAACGACCTCGGGCGATGAAACGGCGTCGCATTAGCCAATTAACAGCGGGCCGACGCGCTCGGCCGGAGCGGCAATCGACGGTAGTCGGCTCCGACGGCGGGTGGGGGCGGCGGGGGGAGCGGGCGGCGCGAGCTCGTAAGCGCGTGTGCGCGCGGCCCAGCGGCGCGTGAATGCCAGCGGCGTGACGAAGATACGCGCGGCTGAATGGGGGATTAGAGAAGAATGGCCTGCGCTCGCCACCTAGCTCCCTCGACGGGCAGTGGGTTGCCCTGTGGGATGGACGCTAATGGGGATGGGGCACAGGAAAAAACTGTGCGCGGTGGCGGAAAAGCTGGGGGATTTCGGATTAGCTCCTTCAGTTCACATAAAACATTAATGTACTAGCTGTAGTAAAATATTAAATATCTTGTATTGGAATTAGTTATCATCGTCTGTTCCGTCCTACACACTTCATGTATTTCGTATAAAACATTTTAGAACTTAATGTTAAATACGTTTGGATTCCAAGCTTAGGACTCGTTCCAACAAACGTTCTTAGAAGTATGCACGAAAGATTGATTGTGATGTAAAAATATGCTTAGAATTAATTTTGACAAAATTCAATTTTAATTTTTAAAATGAGCGTGTTTCTTCAGAATTTCTTAACGTGGATCATTCATATTATTACGCAATAATTTGGTCCAAACACTATTGCCAATGAAATTTTGGCGAATATTTTTTTAATTATTGCAATAGTCCAATTTCTTAATAGTAAAGTGTTTTAAGTGAGCAGTAATTTTATTCAACTGAAAATATTTATTTTTGAAATACTATTAATAATTCAAAAAATGGTTTCATATTAGCGATGAAAAGGAGTGAAAGTTGATTCTTTGTATTTGACAAACTGCAATGTTTCTAGATTGATGTATATCAGTTCCACCACCTGACACTTTCACACAAGTGAATTTACTTGACTGTTTGTAGAAAAAAATACCCATGCTACAGCTGTTCCGCTCACGTATTAGCCCTTGGACTCCCGATTTCATTGGAGCAAATAGCCTTCTCCCAGTTGGGCCCTGGTGGTGCTCCAGCGGAAAACCTGGCGTGCCCCTCTGCCGAGCCTCCCTCGGGCGCGCGCGCTCTTCCGATCGATAGCAGTTCCGGCCGCGGTAGAGCGATCGCGGCTGCGGCCGCTTTATCGGCTTTGTTTTATATTCAGCACCCCGCTCACGACTTTCTGCCGAGTTGTAAGCGCCCGCCCGCCCCCGTCATCGCCCTCCCCAACGTCACCGTCACCGCCAGACCGCCATCGCTACTGCCACCGCCACTATCCCTGCCCCTGCCACCGCTATCGCCCCCGCCACGGACACCGCCACCGCCACCATCCCTGCCATCGCCATCGCCTCCATCACCGCACCCACCTCCACCACCGCCACCGTTGCGTCTCCCGCTTCGACTACTGCCACCGCCTCCGCCACGTCCACGGCCACCGCCACCAACCCTTACCATCGCCATCGCCACCGCCATCGCCTCCATGACCGTTGCCTTTCCTGCTTCGACTACTGCCAACGCCTCCGCCACGGCCACCGCCACCAACCCTACCATGGCCATCGCCACCGCCATCGCCTCCATCACCGCACCCACCTCCGCCATCACCACCTCCACCGTTGCCTCTCCTGCTTCGACTACTGCCACCGCCGTCACCGCCTCCGCCACCTCCACCGCCGAGTGAGGGAAGCGGCGAGCGGTTTGTTGATTCCACTGGCGCGGCGCTGACCGACGTTTGACGGGAGAACTCGTGCGTGCGACGGATCGGTACACGACGTGAAAGGATTTTGCGCGGCATTAGCCTGGCGGTTGGGTGCAAGAGTTACGAAGTTATGAATGTGTTCGCTAACCGTTTATAAATTGCGTACTGACGTTTAGCTCTTTATTATGCGTGTCTTGGCGGACATAAGAACTGCAGAATTGCTAATAACATGTAAGCAGGTGATTCATGCGTGTGTTTTGTAGACACTGAAAGTTTCAGGAAGTAGTGTGGAGACATCTGATTGCTCTTGGAAAATATTACTTCTCCTGCCCCTACTTTCTCGTTCAGGAACTAGAGTCCCAAATAACAGTTACATAACTGATTGCTTTTATATTGAAAGCAGATCAGTTGAATGTTCCGGCTTGTTCACTACACAAGCACATTCGAAATAGGTTTGTTTGACCATTCATTATTTTGATAGTGAACTGAAAAATATTCTTTTTAATAGGTATTAGATAAATATTATTTTTTTATAAATCAAGAAACTATTGTTTCAAAAAAAAGATAAATTATTGCGCAGATACAGTAGAATATATATGATTTTCTAGAAATGTTAAACCTAGTCAAACGCTGCTTTGAAATATTATTTCAAGACTAATTTTAATTGAGAAGAAATAGGGCATTTCATTAACGTAACCTTATGGTTTACTCAATGAATTTCCCCGGTAATTATCTTTTTCTTTGTCATAAAGCTTGTAGGCAATTTGCATAGGGAAATGAGCGCGTGATATAAACATGAAAAAAGGTTAGTACGTTGACGGACGGTGATTGATGGGACGTTTTCATACCCTTGGGAAAATCCACGCCCTTGTTTGCACGCGCTATTGAAATCAGAGCATCGCTACAAACCGAGCGCAGCCGAGAGGCGTCCGCGGAGGGGAAACGCGCACTCGGAAGTGGAGAGGCGGCGGAGGGGCTCCTTCCTTCCGGCCGCTTGACGCCCTCCGCCGCTGCCCCCCCCTCCCCGCTTCCGCGCCCACCGTCAGCTCTACAATTGCCGGCGCCGCGCCCAACCGCGTCGAGCCGCCACCGCTATACTGATTCACCACCTCCGCCGACGCTTGTTGCATCTCAACGCAACGTCACCCCTCTTTCCTTCGTCTGCCCTGTGTTAGCATTACAATCGCATCGCTGAATCAAACAATTTATTACTATCGAACGATTCTTACAACCGCATCCCTACATCATCGCTGTCGTTGCTGACCGTGCATGAAGATTGCCTTGTGCCTCTGTCTAAATCGTGCCTATCGCAGTGATCAAAGCCGGCGAAACCATATCAAAAGCATGGGTAGTGTTCCGGTGCGCTATTACGTCTCGTGTATTCGCCTCCTACGCAGTCTTCGCCGGCGTCCCCGCCGCGGCCGCGTATTTCCCGCCCGTGCCGTCGCGCCGTGCCGCGCCGCGGCGCGTCGGCGGGTGAGCTGGTGCGGGGTGAGTGGGCCGGCCAGTTTGTCCGACGATACGTTACGCGGCTCGGACAAAGCCGGGGCGGTGCGGGGCGGCGAGGAGTGTTGCGGGGCGGAGCAGAGCGCGGCGGAGCGGGAGGCCAAACAATGAACCCCACGCCGCGGGCCCCTCGCTAATGACAGTAATCGCGGCGGGCGGGCGAGGGGTGGAGCGGGGTGGGTGGGCGGCGGCGGCGGCGGTGGTGGCGGGGCGCCGCGTGCCGCCCTGCCGCCGCCGCCGCCGCCGCCGCCTCCGCCGCCACCGCCGCACCACTTAGTGCGCGCCGACCGGCATTAGCGGTAGCGCTCGCCGCCGCTGGCCGGCGCCCGGAGCCCGACCGATTCCGCACTGCCCCTAACGGCCCACGAACTTCCTGCGCCGAGCGAGGCGCGGCGGCAACGCTGCGCCACGCAGGGTCGGATTAATATTATATCGCGGCGACTACTTGTCTCATTTGCAGTTAACTCTTCAATTTGCAGTTATGTATACTTACATGGAAGAGTTTATGGTGTAATAAGATGAAACATTAAAAGGATACGGTGGTCGAGAAGGAAATAGACGGAACTCTTCCATTTATTTGTTTCTCGTATTAAATACAACAGGAAATACCTTTTCGTTCTTGGCTAGTTGTTGGCTGTTTTAATGATATCTACTGGATGATTGCGTCATCAACGTTTGATTCAGAGCTAAGACCTAAATTCTTTCCTGATATATTGTTGTTTTTCACGTCTGGAATCGCTGCAGGTAAATGTTAAAAGAAATACAGCGCACAATAGCATTGTCAGAATAATCGTTAGGTAGAATACAGTGCCGTTAGAATTGTACAAAAACGTCCTCGTGCAAGTACATTTGAATTTACGACTCAAAAAATCCCGTTCATTTCTCTCTGTCGCTCCGACATTGTTCCACCAACGGTACGTGCGCTTAATATTTCTCTAACTCCGTGATTTATCGGGTTAATGTTCCTGTCGGCCGACGGCGCCACCTTGCGCGGAGGTCAGCCGGCCGCGCGAGCGCCGAGGAAGCCGATTTCCTTTGAAGGCGCGCGCGTCCTCTCGTTTATTGACAGAGGCGTTCGCATCCGAGCCATTAGCACGCCTGCCCGGGTGTTTTCTCTCCGATTTCTTGCGCAACTTCCTCACCTTCGCCCAGCGACGCGGCGCCTCGCGGCGCCGAACGCTCACGTGTCGGTCGATCGCGCGCTCGCAGCGCTCGGGGAGCCTGCCTATCAGCCGTTCAGGATGCCTGTGCGTCTGGTCTGTGCCTATCTGCCTATTTGTCAACCCACCTGTCATCCTGTCTGCGTGTCAGTCTGTGCACGTGTGTGTACGTCTGATTGCCAGCCTGTCTGTTTGCCGCCTGTCTGCGTGTCAGCCTGTCTGCGTGTCAGCCTGTCTGCGTGTCAGCCTGTCTGCGTGTCAGCCTGTCTGCGTGTCAGCCTGTCTGCGTGTCAGCCTGTCTGCGTGTCAGCCTGTCTGCGTGTCAGCCTGTCTGCGTGTCAGCTTGTCTGCGTGTCAGACTGTCTGCGAGTCATCCTGACTGCGTATCAGCCTGGCTGCGAGTTAGCCTGTCTGCGTCAGTTCAACTTTGAAAGAAAACGCCCATATCAATTGCAGAGTAAAGTGATGTAGCAGGAAAGTTCGACATAAAATGTTTGGGTGGAAGTAAATAGTCAGGCTGTGGTGTGCGATTCCAGATTCAACACTGCGTTTCTTTGATTACCGTTACCAAATCTTCCTGAAAGCTCGCGACAAATCTTCCACCAACACCCACATTGCAACCATTTCCACAAACATTCAATTTACCGTCGGTTCCAGAGCCGTGTCAGTCAGCTTCACCACAACCATTGGCAATCACTAAAACTACTAAACTTTCTGTGGCCAGAACAGTCATTATGGTCATTGTGTCCCCTCCCCCTCCCTGGCCGTGTGATCCGCCGTCCCCCGCCCCGCCCACCCACTGCCTGCCGTCGCGGCTACGCCGTCTCCACGGCTCCGCGGCCCGTGCGCCGTTTCCTGCCTCGCCCGTCGGCGACAATATTTAGTTTGGGCGGCGCTATGATAAAAGTTGACCTCATTTTTTTATGGGCGACGCAGACCGTGGCCGTTCCCAAAGCCGCAGCCGGCGATGGCGAGGGCGGCGGGGCGGCGGCGGGGACGGGGGCTGAGGCGGAGGCGGCTGCGCAGCTCCTCCCGCAAGTAGCGCCACAATTGCGGCGATAAGGCCCCCAGTCGTGCCGCGCGTGGCGGCAGCCACGACTCCGGCAGCGATAGCGTCGATGGCTGTCCCGTAACTCTCAGCGCCGGAAGAGCGAGGAGAGATTCTCTTCGCGGCGTGGTGCTACTGTTGCTTTAGGAGCAGTCCCCAATATAATCCCAGGGATTGTCTGATTCTTGCGTTGTTTTATGTATCTCTAGCGCAATTTAGTTCGGAAAGGAAGTAACAATTGTAGACGACTACTTTCGAAGATGTTTGGACTCGTGGTGGCATACATTATCGGCAATATTAGAATGGTTTTCTTCGTATGATCCTATGCGGAGATAATTTGCAGTTTTGAATGAAGCTGACAGGTTATTTTAATGTGAGCAAATGCAAACAATCATTTATATCTTGATGTTTCATTTCAGTCTTCTGAATATGTGTATGATGTCTAATGTCGTTTGATGTCTAATGTCGCCGTCAAGTTATATTCCAGCTATACGATTCCATACAATTCACCTATTTTTTCTGTAACAATGCTTTGTATTAATTTGTCGTGATCAGTATGACGCTTACCAATCTGAAATATCCTTTTCAAGGAAATTCGTATCAGTGTAAGGTTGTTATGTGAAGTATCCAGATGGAGATTTCTTGTTTATTTTGGTCTCTAATCTTTCAGGGAAACCTCTTTAGAATCACTTTTTCCAACAAGGTTTAGAATCCTTTCTTGATTAACAATAACACTAAAATGAGTACACGGTTAATGAACGCTCACCGCTGCTTGCAATCGTACCAACATTGTATCTATGTGTTCCAGTATCTCCAAAGTATTTCCCTTATCAACGAGGTCATTGTACTTAAGACAGGATACACATGCAACGTCAGTGAGCCACAGATGAGAGTTATCTCAGACAGCACGTGTAGTGCAACAATGCGCTTCATTCATACTGCATCAAAACTGCGTCGTACGTAGTATGATGTGTTTTTATTTTGATTGTTTCCTTTCTCCTAGTTTAAAGAGAATTTAAACCTCGTTTCTGGTAGTTGATAATTGCGATGAATTTAAACAATTGGGCACGTTCTTTTTATTTTAGCTAATGGACGCATTTCAGTACCAGAACCATAAGAATATGTATTGTTACATTAAAAACATTTAATGTTTACATAACAATAATCATATTTTTTCTACCATTCTAAATAATCCTATCAGTTTCCCAGGCAATTAAGGGATACCTCTTGTCTACTATCCGACCCTCATTTCGTATTATTGGTCTGTGGTTAAGAATTCTTGTACTGTGTTTACGTTTTTTAACGCGGTAGGTTACAACTTCATCGTATCTCCCATATTTACCTGTAGGTGCGGTAGCTTTTACCAGAATGAAGAGTATCAATGTCTTGTAACAGCATAAGAAAAATTGTTGGGTCCGGGTAATGATAAGTTGTCGAGAGCTGTTGTCTGGAAAGAGGCACGCGGGCATTTATATTTACGTGGGTAAAGAAAGCCGCGGGAGAATACCCCCATTCAACTTGAGGTGCCCATCGCGCACTAATCCTTTTGTGCGTGCGCGTGGTCGTGCCGGCCGTCGCGTCGGGCTGTGGAGGTTGTGGAGGCTGCAGGGTTCAGGTTGCATACGCTTCCACTGCGTTACACACGCGTCCGACCGACGGTACTCTTGTGTAAATTATTCTTAGTAACAATGACAGCTGGTGGGTGTTCCCACTTGCTAGAGAGGTGCATTTTCTAGATTCCGAACTTTCTGCCTTTCCCTGATTGTTGTATTGAGTGAATTGAAAACGATCCTTGAAAATGATGTAGCGTTTCAGTTATTCCATACTGACAACAAAAAATGACTCAATATAAAATACACAAATTAACTCGTACATCAGTGATGAAGTACATATTTGCAACCTAGTCACAAAAATAGATATACTAACAAATAATTGGCATGATGATTTAATGTTTCTAGTAGTATAGTTTTATTTAGTTGTTGGCTCCACGTTTCGGTATTTCTTATTTTTTGCATACAATCTTGACGTGGAATTGTTCATGCCATCTAACATTTTTCTTACAAATAAATGTTAAGATGTTATTCCGAGATCTGAACGTCTCGGTAGTTCTAAAAAACGATACAAAAATTTCATCTCTGGCATCATCTTCTGCGGCATTTGAACAGTGGGTGAGGGTTAGGGTCGTCTTTGCCAGAGAGTGCATGGCACCCAGACGGTTCTTATTCCATGCCCCGCCTATCTAAATGGCGCTGGGTCCGCGGTTCCGCATTTATGATCTTTTTATCATGCGTGGGAGCGCATTCGGGTGATTGTGTTGAAGTTGTTCAGTAAGCTTGTGCTTCGTTAAGCTCGCGGGAAAACATATGTTGCATAACATGCTTTTATCTAAGTCAAGTCCATAGACGTGTGGGCAGCGAGAGATTGGTGGGTTCAGGCTTTCTTAGAAATCTCTCTTGTGAGAGGATAATGGAAGGAAGGCAGCTCCGTTGAATTCTAACACATATAAGCCATATATGCTGTATGTCAGATTCCTTTCCCCTTCTCATTTCATTATTTGGGAGTCGACTAGAAGTGTGATATATTGGTTTTGTTACTTTCTCACAAGATGCCCTTTTTGACGCATATTCAGTGATAGATGTGGATGATTCAGTGCTGTTACTATTCTTGGGTAACCTATTTTGTATTGTAAACGGGACGGAAGAGATTAGAGAAGGAAAATTGTGAGGGTTATAGGAAGAATAAGACAGATGTTCTTTCGGAGTGATAAAAGGAAACCGCCCTAAAACCACTTCAGTGTGACCAGCTGTAATGTAAATTCCTTTCCTCTTATTTGAAGATAAAATGATTGATGTAACTCCCTACCCTACAGGGCTCATACCTAGTAATATAAATTATTCGTCGTTCTACGACTTAGATTTATGAACTTTTGAGCATTATTTTACTTTTTGCCTAGAATTGTTATATACGGTATACAGCAAACACTTCAATTTGTACGTACAATACGATTGTTTGCATGAACAGGAAGCGAATAATGTGAACTGCAGCTCGTATTAACTAGTACTGCCAATAAACATTAATCCAGAACGTCATTGCAGAGCACGACTGTTTTACGTTTAAATAAGAACACTATGACTATTCTGAATTATATCCTTGTTGTCCTAGCTAATTAAAGGTAGTTCAACGACTAATTAAGCAACGTGAGGCACATTGCAGTGTTGGTTTTTAGTTGATTTTCCGTGACATTAATAGGAAGTTAATAGTTTCTTTAAACTGCGAATGCATTTAACTCATATACTGTCAGGTATGAAAGTATTGCTTAAAAGACGGTTGATGTATGCGTTTTTCTGAGTAAAGCAATAATGTATTCAAATAACTGGGCATAACAATTAAAATCATTTCAGACGGACGGATGGGCGCACAGAAAAATGGAGTCCTTTCGAGAAAAAAATCGGTATCAAGCACCTTTCAACGTGTTTGGCTATCAAAATATGGGAACTTTTTCTTTCAGTATTACGTAACTTTCTCTATAGGGAGTATACCAGAAAATTGAAAAGGTTGTATAGGAAATAATTTAGAACTACGTCAAACGAAGCGTTTAAGTAACTTAGGGCAAATTTTACAAATATATTATGGAGCTAATAATACTTAATGAAATACATGTAAACATAATCATCATTACCAACAATTTACAAATGAATCCATTAAATTTCTGAATAAAAATAGAAAACAAAAAAATAATGTTTGGTTCCAAATTAATATCTCCTTTCATTTACTACCAATAAACCTCAAACTCAAGTTACATTTCGTTTGAACTGCGCGCTGACAACCAAAGCAGCCCTGACTGAAACCTCCCGATAACAAGGCGAGTGAAGCGATAACGCGATGATGAAACGCGCGTACCTGGCCCGCCCACGCTCCGGCGGGGCGCGGCGCGGCGCGTGCGGGCCGGCGGGCGGCGGCGGCGGGCGAAACTCGAGCGCGTCTAGCGGCGGGCGGCGCTCTCTTTTTGCTCCATTTGTTGCGTTTCGCGGATCGCGTTTCCCGCACCGGATCGCCCCCTTCACCGCCCCACCCCTCTCCACCCGCGCCGCGCCACAGTGCACGTGACACGGAACAGCTGGAGACGGAGATGGTGGCGGTGGCGGAGGCCACTCTCCCGTCCACCCGTTCCCTGCTTACGCCCGCCGCCCCGCCCCGTCTCTCACGCCCGCTCCCCCGCCCACTCCCCCGCTCGTTCCCCCGTCCACCCGTTGGCCCGCTGCTCCAGTGCCCCGCTAGCCCGTTGCCCTCCACACATCGCGTTAACGCGCTGCCGCCCGACCGCTGGTTGCGAGAACGGAGCTGCCAAATTGCTGCTCTTGCTCCTAGGGAAACATGATGCGTGCCTGAGATTGCCAAAACCATGGGAAAGATTGGCTTCAAAGTTCGGAAAAAAAATTATTTAGAATTTTGATGTAATATTGTTTCATCAACAAATTACGATGGTTCATTTGTCAAGTCATTAAAGCGGTTAAAAAAGCCTTACATTTTCCGTAGGCTGACTAATGTGTAGAGTACATCAGTGAGCAGTAAAATTACGTTCATTGTAACACAGCTTTGTAAATATATTTAAAAATCCTTTCAGTTGGTTGTCGACGCCTCCTGTAAATGAAAGACAATGGCTTGATTGAAAACAAAGAAGTCAAACAAAGCAAATTATTCTGAATATTTAGTGGTGTGTCATTCCGTTTTGCATGGTATTATGTGCACATGAATATACATATATGGCGAAATATGACGCGTTAATTACATCTTTGTGTCATTTATGTTTTCTGTGAAATTTGAAGGGCAGGGCTGATTACATTTTAAGATATTATCGGGACAGTGAGTGGTCTTGATTTTTGGGATCCAATATGTGTGATTTCCCATTATGAAATGCAATAAAAAAGATATGTGGTAACATTACACTTGTCAGATTTGTTATTTTGTGAGCGGTTTCTCTGAATCGTTGAATTATAATTTGCTGATTTCTCAAACATTATGTCGATAAACTGGTTTTGAGGCATTTCGATTTAAAATATTATCCTCTGAATTCGATTTTTCTTATTGCTACATTTATAACCATGAAGTCATGGTTCTGAGACTCGAATCATTAAGCATACCACGAGAGCGAGAATTTATCCGACATGCCGTATGACGTCTATCAGTACGTAATCAAATCCTGCCCACAAAATTTCCGGTGGGCCAGTTCTTTTCATGTGTGCTTTCTTTCCATTTCAAGAGTTTGTAAGTGGTGTCTCTTAATCGAATAAAAGGTGTGGGACAATATTTAATAAGATATTTCGTATTCGAATATGATACGACCGCACCCATGGTTTAATGTGTCATTTATACATAGTAGCGTCGACGCTTTCTTGGCAATTGTTTCTCTTCCATAGGAGCCACTGGAGGATTATAAGCATGTAAGGAGAGTAGATCGTCATAAAATACGCTCATAGTGATGATCACATTCGAGGGAGCATATCCGGACGCTTGCACTAACGACGTCGGGTGCCGTCGCTTGCGCTGGCGTCGCATCGTGTCGTTGCTCGCGTCCCGACCGCGCTCGACCCTGCATTTCTTTTCTTTTCCCTTTGTGAACGAGATTTATTGGCTTTCTGCTTTCCGGGCTTTGCGAACGGACCAAATAACAATTACAGCGTGCACTGAAGGATACGGCGCTCCATCGGACGCGAACTATCCGGGCGGCAGAGAAGATGGAGATGTGTGTCGGTGGGAGGGCGAGTTGGCAAAGCGGAGCGGAAGAAGGTCGTCGCGAAGGGGCCGTTTTCTAGTCGTTCGCTGGGGGCCCTCTTTACGTTCATGAAGACAATCTGCGGGCCAACTGCCGCGACTTTGTGGCCGTTCCGCGGCGGAGGCACTGCGAGGAGCGGAGCGCATTTGGCGTCCTGCTGGAGGGCCTGAAATACTACGCGGCTCCGTCCTTAAGTAGCTTCCATGCAGTAAAATCATTTCTCTAGTTAAAATAATGCATAATAAAAAGAAACCTTCTCGCTTTCTCTCTCTCGTGTTTATTGCTTGGAAGAAAACATGACGTTTTCTGTGTATGTTCTAGAACGTCCACCTATTTCGTGTAATTTATTTGGCTTAGAGAATAGGGAACACTTCAGCTCACGGTTAGTTACGGGTCTAAATCGTAGAAACGCAGTTGTTCTGCGTGTCCAATTGTGGAAGAGGTTACCATGAAAACGACCATGAGACAACTACGCCGGTTGGTCTAAGAATTCCGAGAAGGCAACCGCAGCCGCATCGGCGTTGTCTACATCATACACCTGTTTTGAGTGGGCGATTCTGTCTTGCTACCAGGAAGAATAGGAGGCATTTACCGTGCTTAGAATTATATTAGTTAATGCGCATGACACTTACGTGAAGTCAAATTCCTTTGCTTATGTCATCAGAAATTATAGGAAGATGATGAATCATTATTTTTATACTATTATTTTCCAAATGAATGCTTTGTACTTGTGACCCTGCAAACATATATGATAAGAGATTCCTTTGATTATGAGCAATCCTTTAACCAAGAAAATATATTGTTGTGATTGTATATTCCAAGATGATTAGACTGCCTTAATATTTCTCCCAATACTCCCTATTTTTTAATTTTTATCATTTTGGAAAACAATCCAAATTCAAAGCAACAGATTTTTTTCTTCACTCTGGATCCCACACGGTTCTTTAAATTATTCAGGAAATGTGGAAAGTGTTGGACTGCAATTATTTCAATATATAGTTCTGTAAGATTTGATTCTCCGCAGAAGATGCGGTAGAAAGTCGAGAGATTAATTTGAATGATAGTAAAGTTAATTAGTTCAACACTCGTCTGTATAAATTGAACCATGAACCATGTGAGAGTAATTTCATTACGCGAATGAAAGTGCATTAAGAGGTAGCTCTATCTCGTCTGGATGCTATTACTCCCTGGAGAAATCCGTGCTTCTGGCGCGGCGGGAAGTGCGCAGCGCCGTAGGGGTCGCTTGTGCCTGCGGCGAGCATCGAAGCTCGAGTCGCTGCTCTGTCTCACAGCGGACGAGCTGGAGGCCGTCCGTCAAGAGCGCCGGCGTTCTCGCGCCTCTCGTTCCTCGGGCCAATTCCGTAACGCGTCCGTCCGTCAGTGCTGACTGCGAAAATTGTTCCGCGGCGGCGACTCCAACCAATGGACCAGATTCTTCCAGACGGACCACGTCACTCCCAGTGCGAGACAGTTGGCGTCGTTGTCCGCGGAGAGCTATGACTTCACCGGCTGAACGACGCAATCTCGTCGCAAGAAAAGCGGCAAAAGACGAACGAGTCGCGACGTCTGGCGCTTTGGGAGGAGCGGGCGCGGAGAGGGTGGGAAGGGGCGGGAGGGGGCGAGGCTCAAAGGGCAGAGATGGGTGGGGGAGTGCGAGAGGGCTGAGCGGGGGATGGGGAGAGAGAGCGAGACGGGATGTGGCGGGAGGGAGTGGAACGACATGGGTAGCGTGGGAGAAGTGCAGCAGGAGGAACATTGCTGGTCGGGGTGGGGCAGGAAAGGCCGAGACGCGGGTCAGGGTTGCGGGTGTAGTGGGGTCAGTGCGGGCGGCGCAGCAATGAGGAGAGCTTCTAGAACTCCCCACCCCAAGGCGCAGATTGAACGTTCTTCCGAACGACTGGCGACGACCACCACCCCCGGGCCGGGAGCGCGGCATTTCTTTGCCAGGGCCGTCAAACGTTGTCGAGTGAGTTTATTGGATAATATCATTTTACAGAGTGGCTGTGTTATTGGAAGAACATCGTTACGAATTGGGGATTTTATTTAACAATGACAGCTATTGAGTGCACAATGCAATATACTCTGCGCAGTGAAAGAAAGTGATGTTTCTTAGAGACGAAGTATCTTTCTTGCAATTCGTTTTGTTCTTAAATGCAGTAATTGAAATCAATGTCTCGCTGCAACATATAAACTTTAAGATTTTTCTATTACACAAAAACTTTTTACAGAATGGTTTCTTAAAGAACTTCTGAAAAATGTTTTAGTATTTATATTGGGAATAAACTTATCCACTTGACACTGATCGGTGTACTACTTTTGTTAAATAATGAAGACTGTGTTGAATTTTGAATGATAATTCATATTGCTTTGATTTCGTTAATTGTGGCAAAAATATACAAAATTCTTTTTCTTACTGTGCGCTGTGGGCTTTACTTCCACAGGTATCAGTTACGGTGCAAATCAAACTATTTCCCGCTTTGCTGCCTTCTGATGATAACATTTTTATGGAATTTATTTTCGTAAAGGAACGGTAAAAACTTCATGTGACGTGTGGGAGGGAAGTATTTTCTGGCAAACTCGGGAAATAAATTACAAAACAAATCCTGGGAATATAGACTCCGCTAGTCAATGCCATATTCCTGCTTTTCTTAATTTGTCATAGGGGATCTAAGAAACTGAAATACCACTGTAATACGATGTCATCGGTGACCGTTTTTCTATCCATTTGTTTTACTCGGTAGTATTTTCAAAAGCCAGCTTTTCAAAGGACATTAAACAGAGTGCTGTCGAATCCAAAACAATCACTTACCTCCCGCGGCGGGTTAAATGGATATTTGCTTCAGCTTAATTGCTATTGGTGTTGCAGTCGAGTGCCACAGGAAATAGGCGTGGGCCTTCCTCCGAAACACCACGTCGGTTGCAGCGTCCCGTTCAGGCGCCTTTTACAGACCCTCCCTCCCCCGCCCCGCCCCCGCCCCCGCCCCGCCTCCGCCCCGCCTCCGCCCCCGCCCCGCCTCCGCCCCCGCCCCCGCCCCGCCTCCGCCCCAGCTCGCCCCGCCCCGTCCCGCCCGCACCGCGTTCCCCGTTCGCTCTGCCCGCCCCACCGCCCCGGCGGCCACGCCCCGTCCCACCCCGCCTGCTTCACCCCACCCCAGCACCGGCGGCGCCGCCGCCGCCAGCTTTGCTTCCCGCGCGCATAATGAAAAGAGCGGCACTTCGCGGTGGGCTGCGGAGCGGCGGCGGGGAAGCAGCAGCGTCGGCGGCGGCGGCGGTGGTGGCGGCAACGGGGCAAAAAGTGCGCCCACAAAGGCGGCAGGCTGTTTTCCGAAGTGTTAACCCGCTACGTCCTCCAGTTCTTTATTGTACCAATTAGTGACTTCATATTTTCAAATTATAACGAGATGGTTGTGCAATTAGACAGCGGCGCAGCGGCCGCCGCAGCCGGTTCCCCGTCGTAAATCGGCGCTCCCACCGCCGCGCGGCGACGCAGCCTCAGCCTCAGCCGCAGCCGCAGCGGCGGCGGGGAGCAGCGGGGCGACGTCGGACGCCGCGCCGTTCGGCAGGCAGAAGCTGCGGGGAACCGACCCCCAGGCGGTGACCCCTGCCACATGCTCGCGACACACCGTCGCTCACTCGCCCAAACGTCCCCATACAGCCGTGCATTGGGTCTCCGGCAGTTTTCTACGTCATATTTAGCAAAGTAGTAGAATGTTTACACCTTAAAATACCAAACGAACAGAACGTTTTGTGTTTCTGGCGAGGAAACCACTATCCAAATAGCTCTTGCTTCGTGTATGTTGTTGCTTCGGTGATAGAGGTACGATGTACTCGGTTACCGGTTCACCTGCACTTCGACGTGGAGCGGAATGTCCCTTGATTCATCGCTGATTGATCGCTTTGTCTTTTATCTACCATATCTACAAATCTCACTAATCAACAGCATGTTAATTTTTTTTTAAAGAATCTGTGACGTCGCTGTTGATGCAAAGAAATTCTTATCCAAAAAAGTTGTATACGAATTTATCAAGTTGAGCCCTGAAAGCCACGTAACCGCCGCGTCCGTCCAATTGACCAGTTTTATTGTTCCCAGTGTATACGTCTATTAGTTCCAGTGTATTTAGTAGTAATCGCCCGATGTAAGGTGTTATGGAGTGTGCTCTTGCGCGGCCAAGCGAGCGTCGCTTCCTCTCGCCTGGCTGTGCAGCCGCTCGCCGCCCTCGCCGGCGCCCGGGGCGTGTGCCGCAGCAGGCGGCCGGCCGCCGATCGCGTTTGATCTCCCTGACAAAGGGGGCAATTTCGCGTGGTGGCGGAGCGTTAGCGGCGCCCCGGGGGGTCGTAAATTCAGTGCCCGGCGGGACCGGCGGGGCGCTTCTCCGCTCCCGTTAGCGCAGCCAGCCGCCAGTCGCCGGCGACCATCGCCACTCCGCCCCACGTCGGCGCCTGCTTGGCCCTCGCTGCTGCTGTTGCCGCCGTCGCCGTCGTTGCTAGGTCTATCTGTACTCTTATTTGTCTTTGCCATCATCGCAGCTGCCATATACGCAAGCCACAAGCTACTATGGAATTATTACTACTGCATTTACTGCCCGCAAACACAACCACTACCGCCTCTGAAACAATGAACAGTAGTACAAACTAATTTTAGCATCACCGCCGCTGTTACCGCCACCACTACCACAGCCACTACCAATGCCATTACTACCACCGCCACTCCTATTACTGTAACCGTCACTACCACCACCACTTCCACTACCACTACCACTACTACCATCATTATCATCAGCACTCCTATTACTATCACCACCACTATCATCACCACCTCTACTACTACCACCACCCCACCATCAACACCATCACCCCTACCTCCTTTACCACTTCCACCTTTACAACTGCTATTACCACCACCTCCCACCTACAGGACTACCACCATCACCACCATCGTCACAGTTCTGCCAGCCACCTTTGCATCTGGCGCCGTTAGTGCATGTAGGCTGTAAGCAATCGGTGCAACCGGCCTCCGTGGGCGGGGACGTCCCCGCCCCCGCGGCCTGCGGCCCGCTGGCCTGGCGTGCTGCGAGCGATCAGCGCCGGTGTTGGGCGGGGGTGGCGTGCTCGCCGCGCTATCGGCGCCGCCGCTCGTCGAACGGCAGCGGGGCTCCCTCGCCGCGGCGCGGACGCTTATCTCCTGGCGCCTACTTTTAGCAGCCCGCTCACTACTCTCGTGCTCTATATAGGTGTATTCGAGGATGAATTTCTCCACCACCACGTGCGCATAGATCTTGTCGGCCCACCGCGACATGCGCTATTTTGGTTGACGTTCTCGTGTACATTTTCGAGTCCTGATTTCGAGGCCTATGGGAGAAATTACGATGCTTCTCAATAATTCCGTAGACATTTTCTTCTATTTGTATAATAATAACAAGTCGATAAATATTTTTTCTCTTCATTCTAATTAGCGCTGATGAATAACAATTAAAATTCAATATTTTTAGTAGTTTGTAAAGCTCAAATAACAAGGATTTGTGCTATTTACACATTAATTATTTCTTTGTTTAGATAGGTAATCGTTGATCAGTATTGCAGTTTTTTCCCGAAAAGTGTTGCAGTAAAACTTATAAAACGTATATTCTAGAAATCTCATCAAATGTTATGACTTGAACATTTGATGTTTCCTATGATTAGCAAAACAATTTTGACGCAGTCGGTACGGCGATCTTACTGACCTCACGAAGCCTCACCTGTCTGTAAACAAAATCAATTGAATCTTTCGCCGAATCGATCAACATCAATGGAATCGACTCTATAGTAATCGCATGTCTGTATGAATAAATCCAAACCCTGATCCTCAATCTTTAAATGGAACACTATTATATTCATTTCTGTTCGAGTTTTTGCTGTCGGCCAGATAGATTCGTTTTCCTTTCCTAACGCTAGCATGAAATACCACACCCATTAACGTTAAATTCCTTCATATCATAATAGCCTCTTAAAACTCAGAAAATTGTTCGGGAGTAGTCTTGTTTGTATGGATTAATTGCTGCCTGTTAACGCCTCAGTGGGAGGTGAATGCAGAGTGGAGTTCACCGTTCCGGAAGGCAGCGGGGCGAGGGGGCGGGATGTCTGGGGTTTCGCGCGAGGCTCGGTGTCGACGCGCACGCGTGCCGGCCGGCGGAGCGGACCGGTTCCTTATCCCGCGAGTGCGGTGCGGAGCTGAGTGGCACGGCCCAGGGCGGTGCGGTGCGGTGCGGCAGCGTTCGCGGCTCGCGCCTCGTGCCTCGCGCCTCGCCCGATTCGCGCTCCGCTAGGAATAGGTTAGTGGGAGAAGGCCGCCCGGTTCGGCCTGGCACTCACCCGCCCGCCCGCCGGCCCGCACGCCACCGTCGCCAGCGGGCCTCTAGCGAGCTTCACCACTGTTGGTCCGGTCCGGCCCGGTCCGATCAGTTCCGACCCGACCCGACCCGACCCGACCCGACCCGACCCGACCCGACCCGACCCGACCCGACCCGACCCGTCCCGATCCGACCCCGGCGGGGACGCCATTGCTTCCGTGAGTGTCGTCGCCACTGATGATAGCGCATCAGGGCACTATGATGATGATGATAGCGCATCAGTGACTGCGGAAAGAGGGTATCTCTGGCGGAACACCAATTGGATTATTCGATATGACCGGATTGCCTCTCCATGTCGAAATAAAGTTCTCTTTGATTCAGTGGAAATGCTGGGGAATAAACCTTTTTTCTTTGCGAGGTGCTGACACGAAATATTTCGCTTTCATCTCGGAGAATGTACGCAAAAGTGTATTAGCAATCATTTTCATACGACAATGATTCTAATTCAGTACATATCGGGTTCTGAAAATAGGAAAATTCCCTGTAAAAGAAATTTGCTCTTTTGTGAAAATTGAAAAAAACAACATATAGAATAAAAGGTTATACTGCCGATTTTTAAGTAACTTTTTTAAAATGTTAAGGGAGTTTTAACGTTGATAGGTTTTTCTATTGCGTGATAACTGGGCATTTTATTGCTTTATAATTCTTTAGCTCATGTTTCATAATTGTCATGTCTCGTAATTTCCGTTACGCATCAATACTGGGTAATTAATTTTTTTGAAATTATCGAGATCTTGGATGTCATAATAACCTCACGATGTTGTCAGTTCCGGGGAAGTAATGATTACCGATGCATTTCGTTCATATACTGAAAAAGTTATAAAGTAAGTCACTATTTGTTCGTGAAGACGAAGGAAAGTGAAGGAGCAGATCATAAACGTTAGCGGAGAAGCTGTGCAAAAGGCGGAACCATTTTCATTCACTTGGAAATGGAGGATTCCATCTTGAACGGGCGTCTTCAGACGGAATTCCAGCCAAGATGTTGCTTGAGAGCTTCTGGCAAAGTTGACATCGTGCCATTTTAGTCTCCAACAACCGTTTTCAGATTTTCTTCCCCCTTACATAAAATGCATTAAGCCACTATGACACGAGAGTTCATACAAGAGTAAACATATGAACTGTGTCGAGAGAGAGGAACTTTCACAGAAAAGGAAACAAATGGGTCTCCGTCGTTGGAAGAAGATTGTTAGCGTCGTCGGGATTTCCAAATGTTACGGAAGTTCTGTTTAGTACGATAGCTCTCCACCTACAGGGAGACAATTTTCGTACGTCTCGTCGCTGCGATTCTACAAAGACTATTCTCCAATGTGCCTCTCGGAAGCGGAGAAAGTCGCAGCAAAGTTTTCATGGTGGCGGCGGCTCGGGGCGCCGCGTTGCCTGGCGCCCGCCGCCGATCGAAGAGGCGCCGCCCCCACCGCCGCCATCACCTCGCTCGGTTCGAACCCCGATCGGGGACGGTGGGCGTGCTGCCAACGCCGCCGCGGGGTCACCAACCCCGCCCTTCTCGGGGTCGCGTCCGCGTCCTCCGCCGCCTGTCAGACCCTCCGCGATGTCGCGTGCAGGGGCGTCCCAGGTTCCGTGATGTAGCAGGCGGGCGCGCGCGCTTCGGAAACGAGCGCGGTCGGCCGGCCGGCCGGCCCTGTGGTGATGCCGCAGGAACACCGGAGACCAACCTTGGGGACCGAAGAAGTATTCACAGCTAGCAATATTGACAGAGCGTTAGTGCTCACGTGTGCGCCGCGGTGTTTGCCCGCCTGGAGAGCGAGTGTCGCGCGGAGCGACGCGGCTGCGAGCGGCGAGCCGCGCGGCCGGAGGAGGAAGAGGAGGTGGACGAGGACGGCGGCGGTGGCGGCGCAGCGGACCGGACGAGGGCCAGAGGACACCAGGGGCGGGGGTGGTCGAGGAAGCCGAAGACTTCTTGGGAGAGTTGGCGTCGTCTTCGGACAAATGCTTCCCTCGAGCCCAACGGGGCTTCGTTTGACATTCCAGGCCTTTCGTTTACGAGTGACATTTACACATTTTGTCGCTGGTTTTGGCGGCAAATTAATATTAAAATGATATTAAGGTAATGTGTTGATGAGCTGTAGCGAACATTATTAAGTTACTTAGGTGTCGCAAGGAAATTTAAAAATGTCTAGAAGTAGAACTTAGCCGTGTAGACTCGTAGGATGGATTTAATCGAAATATTTTGGACCAAAACTTTTTGTGCTAATTGTCTTACTATTTATGCGCCAAGGCTAACCTAAGGTCATACATGCCTCATACTAAAACTCATACAATCCAAGGAAATGAAAATAACGTTTCTTCACCTTCGAATAGTTCTACTAGGCAAAGAAATGCGGGTACGGGGAACACAGCTGAACTCGATTACCCGAAGGGCCTTGTGAGAGGAACCGATGGCGACGGCGGCGTGGGCGGTGGTCCCGGTGCAGGGCCGGCCGCGCGTCGCCCTACAGTTCCCAACGGCAACAGTGGTCCGGTTATCGTAGCAGCGCTTCCCGGCGACAGTTCCATTCATCTTGGAGATATCGGATGTCACGCCGCGTGTCACAACCTGTCGGGGATGGGCGCCGACGCAATCACGGGATCCGGCGGGCGCGAGCTCGCGACGGCCGCGGCGGCGGCTGCGGCGTCCGCGTCCATGTCGGCGGCGGCGGCGGCGTCTTCCAGACAGCGCTGGCGACGCCGCCCCGCGGCCTGGGCTTAGCCTAATTAGAATCTAACGAGCCTGCGGCGTTCGGGAGCAGTCAACAACCTGAGGGCGGTCGTCCGCACGGCGAACGTGTAGCGTATGTGCGGGTTCCTTCCTGCGGCCGGTAGCTGTCGCCTAGAAGCTATTTTGGGATTTCTTGTTTTTTCCAAATTTGTGAACTGAAAGTAAGTTGAACTATTGCATTGCCTGCCTTTGACGCCAATTTCTTTCAACATTTTTCTCCCTAGATGTCCCATCCTCACATCCTGAAATCATAAAATTTCTTGACAAACATTTTTCTTTTTCTTGAAATGATACGTAATTTAATTAGAAATGTCTCAGGCATATACATTTGAGAGAAAATGAGCATTTGTATTGGCATAAGTCATACGTTGTCTGATTTTTCTATGAAATAAAATATCACATTCACGTATTCCTGAGCCTTCCTGAGAATATAAATCGTACTAACTGATTCAAAAATTCGCGAAATTATTTCTGCATGATTCAACTACTTAATAGGGTTGGCAAGTACCTTTCTCACAGTATTGTTGAGAATACCATAAATTCTATTCAATTTCTTCGTAACCATGCTTGAAAAGCCGTCGACAGTGACCTGTGAATTTTAATGAAAACCAAATAACCGGGTGCAGTCGTTCGCCGAGCCGCACCGCGATTCAAACGCCGCCGCCCCCACTCCCGCCGCCGCCGCCGTCGCCACGCCGCATCACTGGGGCGCACACAAACATGCGATAAATCATAATTAAATAATGCGCTCGCGTAGAATGGACGCGCGTGTCTACCCGTATTTATGTCGCCACAAATCTCCAGGCGCGAACGCCGCCGACCCGACCCGGGTCGCCCCACCCCGCCCTGCCCGCAGTCGGTCGTGCCGCTCCGCCCTGCGCTGGGATCGCTCTGCGCCGGCCGCCACCCGCCGCCCCTCCGCCCCTCCACCCCTCCACCCCTCCGCCCTAGCCTTTTCGCAGCTTGTTGGGAGTCCAAAGCCAGTCCCGGATTTATCCATCAGCGAACACAAGGCACATTGCGGGATCTTTAATTAGTTTGGTTCGTTGAGCTGTGGGGAATAAAGTATTATTTAGTTAATTCGAGCGACATTTATTGGCTTTGAAATTTATCATTATCATCATCATTATTATAATTATTATTGAATTGGGCGTTTGCAATTATTTTCGTAATAGATATTTTAAGAAAAGGTCTTTCATGCAACCAACTTGGGAACCCCGAGGCCTCGATGGTCACATTTGATCGACCAGGACACTAATCAGCACTGAGAACGAAGGTTCTTTAGTTCAAAATAGAAATGTTCTGTCGCAAATAGTCTTATAATTTGGCGGTGTAAATGTCTGGTACATTACTCAGACGATTACGATAAAACCGTTCAAAACTTTCTCGATCTTTCTAATTAGAGTTTCAGGCTTAAATCTACTTCTACAGCCTAGGGAAAATTTTCATTTGATAAGAAATCTTGTTTCAACATTAATTGGTTCTCAATACGGTACTTACGATCGTAAAATAAATTTGCCCAATATTGTTGAACGAGCGAAATTGGGAAGTAGAAACCGGAAACGAGAAAAACTATAGTCATGAATCTGAAGCGGAGGAGTGAAGGCGCACATTGATAATTATAGAGAAGAGGCCGGGAAAGGGCAAACAGTTGCGTCTTTACAAATACCAATCGTCCACTATTTTCAGTGTTTTCAGATTTTCGCGGAGTGAAACTAAAAATGTGTAAATGAGCATAGATAATACAAAAATACAACTTGTAAACATCCTTCAACAATTTTACTGCCCTTGTTTTCTACCGTTCAGTGACAATGTAGCGAACTACAGCAGTTTCATATGTGGACCCTTCCAGGTCTTTACAACGAGCTCAAAAATACCAGAGTAAGGAAATCAGTCCACCTTGGAATGTGGATCGTCAGTGGACGGAGGAGAATCGAAAGTATGTCGATAGAAACGAGTCATCTCACATGCGCCGTGACCCATTTGGTGTTGTTTCAGTGCTGTCCTGGGAGATGCTGGACATATCACAAGAGCATGCCATGTTGTTTTTGCCCAAATCCCAAACGAATACCTCGAACCCATTTAAACCCATATCTAAATGAAAATACATGGGCTGGGACTGGATCTGAACCAAATATCTTCGATCGCGCCACCACCTCGCCCGCCGCGGACGCGTCCTACTCTCGCAGCGGTATTTCCAGTTCCAGGCGCCGCGTCGCCTCTGTGCTAACCGCCAGCTGCTCGAGACGTTTGTTTTGTGTCTTTCGGCAGACATCCGCCTGGCATATCGTTCTCCGTTTACGACGCAGGTCGTGCTGGGCCGGGCCGAGCCGCTGGCCGGAGCGACCGTCTGTGCTAGGAACCTCCGGAGGGCACCGCCCCATGTCCGACGACCGTTTTGGAGAACGGCCAACGCGATCGGCGCCGCGCGCGGGGAATGAGGCTCGATAGCGGGGGCACGGGCCGCGCGGACTCCGCCGCGGAGACGGCGCCTCCGCGGGCCTTTAAAGCAGGGTTTGCGACCTGTGGGCGGGGCGCTCGGTTGATTGATTAGTGATTCCGGGAGCGTCAACGGCTGAGGTCATTGGTCCCGTAAGTGTAGCGCAAGTTTTATCACGGGAGGTGGCTGTGACATTCTCTCGCTGGATGACGAGATCCGGCACCGACCTGCCCGTCTTCTTTCGGGACTTTCCCCAACCAACGGAGCACACCCCCAGCCTTGACAAGCTCTAAGCTCCAGACTAGTCTCCTGGCATGTGCGGTAGTGTAGTGCATGTAGTGTGAGTGAATGTAAGCGAGGGTTGACGATAGAACGAGGAAGAGTATTGAAAAGATCGCGTGCGGTCCATTGCCCGTTTGTTAGGGTACTGCTCTGGTATTTGCCTAGTGTTGATTGAAAATTATAGATCAGAACAACCGACCGCTAGGATTCTCCCCCAGACAGCGGCTGAACTCAACCTAGCTAGTGCCGAAAATCCTGCCGTCGGGACACGAACCGTAGGACTTCCCGGTCAGAAGCACTGCTGTGACATCATTTGACGCCTTGATCCATCTAAATCGGTCGGAGCGCTCGTTAAGCCGACGTTCAGTGCAAAGTTCTGTGTAAGAAAGAGCACTTCCCAGAATTGAAAAGTGGAATTCTGGAAGATGTCAAGCGCCAAAAGTAATACTCACTAGGTATTAAAAAAATAAGTTTTAATTAATTTTTTTTTCTAGTCGCATTCAAGTATGGCATTATCATATACCAAATATGTACCTTGAATATAATAGTTTTGACATTACCCCTTGTATAAGCAATGAATACCCTGAAAATGTGCTTTAATGAAATATCATTAAATATTAATGGTTTCATTAAATATTTAACATTTAATGTAATATCTCGACAGAAATAATACTTTTGGTGATAATCATCTACGAAAATTCCTGTCGTCATTAGTATCACAATCATGAAGATGAATGATGATCAACAGCCCCAATGTTGTGAACGAGGTAGAATTATGTATCAGAACAAACAGGAAGACAAACATGTCTTGGAACGAGAACATGTTTTGAAAATAGAACACTTTTTGTGGTGTAGAAGTTTCCATACATGTATGAACATGCCAACCGCTACATTTGAAATACTTTAGAAGTATTTAGAGATGCCGATGAAAATCTCATTCCTTCAGTACTCTTGAGTGTGTTCGAGATATCAGCTGTTAATTGATGTGTTGTGCAAACAACTCTAGCCTGAGGTTGAGTTTGTATGAACGTGATAATTACCTACGATCTAATCGCTTATATTTGAGTGTACGCCGCCTCACGCTAGAGTTGTAATAAAAAATTGTGTAATGAATTTAATGTTATCGAGTTTTTAAGTGCTCACATCTGTCGGTTAGTTTTTTCTCTTCTTTGTACATTTCATTTTGTAATTGATTGAAATTAGCTGGCGTGGAATTAAGTTTACACTTCGCTGATGGAACGTACAGGCACTGAATGAGTAGGCAGCCAGTTGGCCTCGTTTTTGCGGGGCTTCCTCCTTATCGTTACTGAAAGACTGCTGGGTTAATTTCTGGCTCAAGGTCAGATCGACTTGTCTCGAGTGCTGCTCGTCATTCCAAAGGTTCTGCCCGTTACATCAAATCCCGGATGCACCTTCAACAGTACATTTTTTATCGCTTTGAATGTGAATGATGCTGAGGATAAGTGCGTGAACATATAGTGATGAGTGTAGTAAAACTGCTTTCGTGTTGATTATTTCTCTAATTCTATTTCCTACTATACAGCAACTTGATGTATAAATTCATGTTTCCTGTGGCGTTACTTACCATTTCATTTGGCCGGGTATACAAAATTTATTATATATATTTATTTGATTATTTTAATACATATATGTAATTTTTGTCTATCAGAAGCCTCTATTTGAACAATCGAATGCTGGGGAACTGTGGGTTACTTCTGTGCCTCGAGACTTTATGCTATTCTAAGCAAAGAACAAAGAATAAACATAGAGAATAGAGATGGACAACGAATTGGGGTCCCTACAGCTTCGTGACTTCTATCTTCCAAATCTGACATTTTCTTCGGAACGGCATGACTGTCGAAGTCCGGAGCACTCGATCAAGACATGCGCGGCAGCGGCTTCTCTTGAACGTACACCCCACGCGACACCTGTTCGTATCCGGGAGTGTCTTGATGGCACGTCAACACACAGCTGAAGTGTAGGAGAGGTGAAACGGAGCAAACCCGTTTTCGTCATCTCCGACGATCACTAGACCGGGATCTCAAGCGGCCGCTGTTATTACTCTATGATAATAAAAAATCTATGGCAAATTATTCTAATAATTAACATAATTAAAACATTTCTTTAAAAAAGAGGCATTTCTCCCGTGGATTTTCAGTTGAAACTGCACACAGGCACACAAAATAAAAAAAATGTCTGACCCAAAGACTTAATACCTCCAGTTTTCTTATCGCGAAAAATCACCGTGAAGTTGTAAATTGTAAATTTTACTGTTTTTTGCGATTTAAAAATACTGGAAAGTGGTGGCGCAATTCTAGCTTCAGATTCGGATTCAGCGAGTCAACATACATAGAGAAATATGTGTCAAGACTGGGGTCTGACTTTTGGCTTCTGTAGTTTATAGTATAACATAATGCTAGAAGACACCAAAATCTAAATCTAATATTCCCATATGATTTTCACAATGAAAAAAATCTAGAGGGTTGTGGCGCAATTCTGGCTTCAGATTCAGATTGAACGCATCGACATGCATAGAGAAACATGTGTCAGGTCTTTGCGTCTGACAACTTTTTTTTATTTTTTGTGCCTATGCTATTAGTGGAGCCAAGTATTAATTCTGAAAACAGTAGTTACATTTCGAACTTTTTATAGTAAATTCTAGCTTTAGTATTGACGTAAACATTAATTTAACACAATAAATACCTGTAGGTAAAAAAATTGGTAAAATATTATTCACGTAATGTTTCTTCATCTACAAGTAAAATTATCAAAAAGGAATTGCAAATGCTTCAGTGTTTAATCGTTTTAAAGCTTCATATTCTGTTCCTACTTACATACAATTTCCGCATAAGATACAGTGTTAGTCTACGACGCGCGTTACTTATCGCACGTGAACATAACGCTCATGTGTCACAGGCCTCACTGCAAGGGCAGATCAAGCCGATCATTTGGAAAGAGGGGCATAGTAGATTTTTGCTAAATAATAAACATATTTTTTATTATTTTGTATATTATTTATGTACTGTAGATATAGTATACAATGTTATTAATTAAATAATTACGTAATTCGAACAAAAATAAATATTTTAATCGATTTTGCCAAATAAAGGTAAACGAAAACTCTTGGTCCTTTTGGGGGGGAGGGGCCATTGCCTCCACGGCCCCCTGGATCCGCCAGTGCTTTACTAAATACAATTCCTTGCGCGCCCCCGCAGCTGCGTTTCGTCGCCGGGTGGCTGCGGGGGTGGCGCGAGGTGCACGCGGATATCCGGAAGCGGGCGACGGCGCGCGGGGAGAGCACGCGCGTGACGCCGGCGACGCGCGTCGCGTGGGAGGACGTGCGCTACATCCGCCGTCGGGTTACGATCCCTCCCACGCTGTCGTCTTCGCCAGTGGACGACGTCAAAGGGAGTGGCGTGGGCGGCGCACCGGAGCTGGCGGACGCCTCGTGCTGCCTGTCAGTTCATTCTCAAGCATCGGCTTAGGTGGCTCGGGGTATCAACTGATGGCACTGCAGTGCCTCTGACCGGGAGGCCCTAGGGTTTGAATCCCGACGGTGGAAGGATTTAGGACACTACCCAAATCGCTAGATGGAATTCAACCACGGACGAGAATTGGACGAGAATTCTAGATGAGAAATTCTAGCGGCTGGCTGCTCCAATCGGTATTTTCCTTGGTTTCTCCTATCAACACCAGACGAAGGCCGGAGCAATACCCTAACAAATGGGGCCACAGACCTTGTGTAATATTTCCTTCCTCATTCTTGACCCATCCTCTCCTTTTACACACTCACATGCCTAACTCAACTACACATGTTGAGAGATCAGTCGGGAGAAAAGAGCCCCTCCCGGTTGGGGCGGTGCCCCGCTGCTTGGAAATAATGATTGGGAGCATCCCGGAAGCCGATGTGTAGGTCGTCACCGGATCTCGTCATCCAGCTGGATATCCGCTGGAGATATCCGCCACCTCCTGAGACAAAAAAATCAATACATTACATACATATGCATACATACATGTATTACATGGTTTCGGAGACATGGGTTACTCGGTCACATTACGTTTCCCGATGGCAGGATAGGGGACTGTTCTTCTTTTGAAAGCACAACTCCAATCACGTAGTCCAGATCCACACTGATCCAGAACGTTGCAGAACATTGTGTTTGCACAGTGCGCGAGTGCACGAGCTCTTTACTCATAGAAATCGAAATTCCCCATCGAATTATTATTAAATTGCGACATACTGGGAGATTAATTAAGAATAGTGTGTTTTTTACTAAACAGTAAAGTAAATTTCGCTAGAGATGTTATTAATTTTCAATACCCATCAAATCGTTATGACGTTATTTGTTCTCTTCATCTTTGTTCCATTGTTCATCAATGTCTAGATATAGACGTGCATAGCGAGAAAACATGAGGCGGTAACCTGGTATGAAGTTTATAGCCTATGAATTTCATGGCCTATGAACTGCCCGCAGCGCTTCAATCTTTATTGGCAAATGTTATATGAACAAGTATTATGTACTGTAAATATTAAATGGAAGTGTCAAGACGGGAATGGAACGAGCTTGTAAAGTGTGTAACTGGAAAGAAAATGACACCCTGAAACAGAGTTCTGAGGTACCGAAAATCATTTACAGTGAATGTTAATCTATTTAGTAGAACTAAAATTGAAGGATTGTACCGTGTTCTCGTACACCATTTCCTAAATGTATTCTTTAAATTGAAAACTTAATGCGTACTATTATACTAGAACTAATTCATAACCTCCATCTTCAGACTGGTGAATAAAATCTAATCCTAGGCGTTATTTTCTTTGCTCTTTCGTTCCGGAATTAAATCTACAATAAAGTCTAAATGTATTGCGTTAGCACAAATATTCTCTCTTCACAAGGAACGTGAATGTTTGGCAACAATGTCCTACAGCACGCATGTGGAAAGTATGCAACTTGTTTGATAATTGTCAGGGTCTCCCTGTGGTTTGTGGAACCACCCAGAATGTTGCTCTAATTTACGCGTAACAACTTGTAAACTAGATAAGAAATCAGACGTGTGTGCGTGGCGTTACGCACCTGAGCGAGATTTCAGCCTTCAATGTAAAAATAGCGCCATCTTCGCTCAGTAATGTATTAATATTCTTTGTACGATCAAATGTGTATATCTCATGACAGCAAAACTGCATGACATCAGTAGGCAATGGTCATGTAGCCATCCATACCTCAGGTGGCCATAATTTAGCACGCAGATGTCCGTTGTGTTTTTTCTCTTATTTAATTCGAGCAAGGTGTATGGGGTCTCCTGACACCGAATGGCCAGTTTTGGGCAAGGGCCAAACTCAAATTGAAACCATCTGAATTGATTACTTGAAAGCAGCTTCCAACAATTGAAAGAAAACGATAATTATTCAAAACGCCCTGCCATGCAGTTACACTTTTCAATGCCTTGTGCGAAGTATTTCAATAATGTAAAACTCCCAGATAATTTTCAATTGGTACAACAATAGGAAAAAACAGGAGAAACTTCCCCTTCTGGTAAATAAAATTCCACTGAAACGCCATTGAAATATCTCTCAATGAAGGTGTACATTCACATTTTCCTTGTTGGAAGTTCGTTTTTTCTTCTTTTCTTCCACCTCAGCGACACACACCTTGCATGTTGAAAGTTTGACAATGGGGATTCGCAATGTATAATTTATACAATATTACTTTCGGAAACTATATAAATAGTGATTATAATTTTGTTTTTACTAATCATTTTATTACATTTGAAGAAATGCTATACTTTAGTGGAAAATTATTTTATTTTTGTTTACGAAAGTTGGTCGAACTAAAAATCGAAATTGCCAAGTGTTTGTTTTTCTTGCTCGGGTATATTTAACCTATTTCGTTTCCGAGGTACCGGAACGCCGTCCCATCACGTTCCGCCACAAATCAAGCCCTCGAGCTTCGATTGTTTGATTGATTTTTTCGTGTTTCCGGGCGCGTCAACGGCTTTGGTCATTAGTCCCGTTAGTGTAGTGCATGTTTTTTTCTTGGGAGATGGCCGTGATCTTCCCCCACTGTATGGCGAGATCCGGCGCCGACCTACCGTCAGCTAGTGAGTTTTTTTCCTAACCAGGACTCTCCCGCCAGCGGGGCACCGCCCCAGCAGGGACAAGCTCTAAGCTTCCGACCAGTCTCCCGGAATATGTGGTAGTGTAGTGCATATTAGTGTAAGTGTGTGTGTAAGGGGAGGGGATAGGACAAGGAAGAGGAAGGACAGATCGCGCGCGGTCCGTAGCCCGTTCGGTAGGGTACTGCTCCGGTATTCGCCTGGTGTTGATCGGAGAAACCACGGAACACTGTCGATCAGAGCAGCCGGCCGCTAGAATTCTCCTCCCGACAGCGACTGAATTGGACCTAGCCGAAAAGCTAGTGCCGAAAATCCTGCCGCCGTCAGGACTCGAACCTAGGACCTCCCGGTCAGAGGCGCTGCGGTGTCGGGCTTCGACGGTCGAGCGCTTGGTTGTGATTTGCGGCGTTGCTTTTGCAAATTCCGCGCCCGCGCGTCGCCGGGTTGGAGAGTTTCCTCCTCGCGGAATTTCCTCGCCGGCGGCGGAGGCGGGGAGGCGAAGGCGGCAGTGGAAGCGGGGTGGAGGCGGAGGGGCACCGGGCGTCACAGCGCGAGCAAACAGCGCCGTTGACAGCAGCACAGTTCAATGTCCAAGGGCTGTTCAGGGGGCAGGGCGTTGCTGCCACCTCGCTGGCAGTGGCGGCTCGCGATTAAAGTGATCAAAAAAGTTGAGGAAGTGTTTTCGTATCCATCATGCATAACAATCTCAGTCGTGCTAATAAAAAGTGAATTGAAATTTCTCCTGCGATTAGGGGTAACCAGTCAAAGATGACGGGAGAATATCAAACTCCCACAGATTTGTTCCCAGAAGTCTTTCGAATTTTGTGGAGTCAACAGTTTGTTGTATTTCAGTTACGTAATTCTGTATCTTACCTTTATGCAGTATAACACAACCATATCTTAGGTCTCCAATAGTTCATTTTTCAAAAATATTTTATTTAAATTGTCTTATATGCTAACTGTATTTGAATTAAAAACGTCGCAAATCATTGTAAAAAGTTTTTAAGTGACCGCTTTGGAAGATTTATCGTAATATTATTGTTTTTTTTCAGTCTGCCATATAAAATTAAGATAGTCGTCACACGAAATCAATTACAAAAAGCCTAATCAGTGTTGCTGTGTTTTGCAAATTTAATTAAAATTAAAATTAATTCACACAAACTGCGAAACCGATTGCGCACCCAGAAATCTCCTGAATTGTACTACCGGATGTTTGAAGAACAAAACATCTCCAAGCGACTGGGTCGGCTTTTAATTTTTAATTGTTTATTGGACGTTTTATTCGAAAAATAATTTTCTTTGTCAACTCATCCTTGAAACATAAATAATAAGCAAATTAACTCCAGTTCTCATCTTGCAGCTCAAACTTTACGATTCAATGTCGGAGATATAGGAAATTATGTTGTCGATTGTTCTAGGCCAATTCAAAAAATACTCCAGCTACAAATTTGCTAATTTTAAGTGCACCACTCTTTTAATGTATTAATATTTCTAGGTTAGTCGTGACTCTTTAATTTCACTGCGTTATTCTCATAATTGCTTAATTCGTGTAATGACAATTGTGTTCGACGCACGAAAAGCATTTCATTCATATTAACTGGTGAACAGAACAATATAAAAGAATCTCTAACACGATTCAATGGATTAAGGGAGAATGGTGAGGGTTTATGCTCTTTTGCCCTGTACTTTCACATAGAGATCTTGGAAAACGATTAGTTATGCCGAGAAAAAAATATTATTTATGGCACCCTCTAACCAGACTCTTGATAAACACAGACCAGACAACACAAGCGTTCCGTTTTCACGGCAACCATTCACTTACAGTAATTCGTGAGTTTCGTATTTTTCGCGCGGCACTTCAGTTCGTGATGAGCTGAGCACGAGACCCAGACTGCATGAGTTCTCACTGAAAGTAAGGAGAAATGAACTTAACGGAACATGCTCATTTGAGAAGCAAAAAATCAAATTCACAGTTTTGAGGAAATAATGAAACTAAAATAATATCCAGAAAATAAATAAAAGTAAAGCACGCTAAAACACAGGTGAATTGGCTCTTCACCTCCGGACGATCCGTCACTGCTCGCTAAAAGATTCTGGCGCCCGCCGGAAAGAAACAGCCACCAACCACTCGGAATTCACGACGAGCTCCTCCCGTTGCTGGAATTTTCATGTTAGAATTTCGTTCCGTTTGTGCATACTCTGAATCTGGAGACATTTTAGCAGGTTCAGTGTCTTCTTCATTGCTTTAATAATCTTTGTTATGATTCTCTGTTCTTTGCCTTTTCGGCTCTACATGGGATGAATGGTTATTATGGAAGGGTAACAGAAGGGAGAAAACCACCCCGAAAACAGTAAAACCTTTGCACCACGTGTCTCCCTGTTCATTGGTTCAAGATTCCCATCTTTCTCTTTACCTTCTGGAGTTCTATTTTCTTATATGACATCTCGGAATAATCACATATCAGCTACATTTCCACTGACATATTCAATCCATTCTTCTCATCACCCAGACACTTGACTTTCTGTGTTTACCGGTGAGCTATATTCATATTAATAAAAGTCTTAGCGAAAGTGTCCAATTCCAAGTCTGAAATGCATTGTTATCCAATTTTAATTTCTTTAAACCTGACATTCTTACATTCCAAACGAAAGAGCAGTTAAAAGGGGATCTCGAAAAAAGTGAAACATTAAAACTATTTGCGCTTTACGTTACTTTAAATCTAGTATAAATCGACCTCTTCTATAGCGATGTAGAAGCTTCATTTTTCTGAATGCATATTCACGACGTGAAATTTTAGTAATATGGATTGTGTTCTTTCCAACTACTGCTTTAATTAAAAACTCTTCATGAAGAAATTATATACGGCAACATATTTTATAATAAAATTTTCAATGGCGCAATAAATACATTTCACGATACATTACTTCGTTTATAATGCAAGAATTAATTCTATGCGTTTTATCCTCTCATGTGACATTTGTTGTCTTAAACGTACGTGATATCCTTCAAGAAGATTATTTCATATTACAAAGATATTAAAGAGATATTTAAGGGATATTTACAAAGATATTTACGTAATAGTTACAAGTATTTTGCGTGTTTCAAATAAAATATGTGCCATGTCCATGGTAAAAATTAGGGTGCTAATGAGAGATCTCATGCTCTGTATTCCAGACCTGGACGTTTGTTGTTGACTGACTTATCTTCCACTCCATGTAATGACAGTTCTGAAACTTTTAAGCGTCTTCTTAGCTAGTCTCGAGCTCTGTGGATAATGGGGATAAAGATAACACAACCTAAGGCATATGATACTACAACGTTATATACATACTATATTGCGTGGGCACAATCTCTACCTAATCCCATGTATATATATAACTCTCTACTCCCGTTAATCAAATGCATGGAATTCTATTTCCTCTGTACTTAGACTGATTAGAATGAGATAATGAATTTTTATTTGTTGATATTTCTGTCTACATTTTACCAGCCACATATACCGGCAATTGACAAGATATTGCTGAAATTAAGTGCTAATTCTAGTACTTCAATTCAAGTAAACATTCCTCGTTCTACAAAACAACTATGTATTTCTAAAGCTTTCTTAGGGAAGAATTATCTTCTTGCTGAAGTTTCCTGATGCCGTAGCTACATTTTATGAAGACCTTGTTCCTAATCTGGTCGAGAGAGAACAAAGATTGGTAACAAGTGAAACGGCGCGCCACTATATGTTAGTGATTATTGTCAGTAAAGATCGTAATTTAATTAGGAAACAATATTAATGTCTCAAGGAAAAATGGGACACAAATAAATATGTTATGTTGCATAAGTCCGCAGTTTCTTTTAAAATATGGCTTTAATTACTATCGCTATTTTTCCGTAATATGTCGAGACGTCTGTAAATGAAATATTATAAATCAGCAATATCTTTCAGGAATAAATCCCGAAAGATATTTATGATCGTAAAGCAATATTAAAGTGAAATGACAGTAACTGCATTTTATCAGCAAGACTTATTAATGATAAAATGGATTACCCAAAAGATAACCCTTTGAACGTGTAAAATAATAGACGTAGAGCGCATTCCCGCATCTATTTTTCAAAGCAAGTGAGTGAGGACGAAATTGTGCAGATAACGAGATGCAAAACGAGTCATGATGAACGTTTGTACTCTGCTGGTGATGTAATGGAAGTTTTCGCTACGACGTTTAACTCCGTTGCGCTGAGTTAGGGATAAATTCGCATCCACACCGCGTCAATTAACATCCTTATAAACACTGAACTTACAAGACGTTTATGCTTAATACCTTTGATATTAATGTCTCAGAACGCCTTCTTGCGTTCATGCTTGTAAAACGAGATTTCACACAGCGCTCAAGTTCAGAACGTAAATTGAACGTAAAAGACAATGGAATTACGACATATAACTCCATTCAAGAGCGTGCGTGGCAAATGGAAATACTTCGACATTCCTGTGTGTTGTACTTAGTGTTTTAGCACACTGTCAATATCGTGAGAGCAAATACGAACTTAGATCTTCACGATTATCATTCACAATTTTATTTTTTCGTATAATTATATTTTATATAAACATTATTAATATCATTTGAATTCTGAAAATTGCAACACCGACTTCATGCCTACTTTGTAATATATATATATATATATATATATATATATATATATATATATATATATATATATATATATATATATATATCAAATATTTGAATAGTAAGCAGTGCATACACTTTTATTTACACTTTTTATTGTACCTATTGACAATTTATTTGTTCCCATTTCATTGTCAACACGTCTAACTCATATATGCGTAGAATGTTGGAGATATTTGTAACGAAGGAACGTGTAGGTTACACAATAATTTTTCAATCTCGGATTCTGAAAGCTGAAAATATACAAACTATTTTCAACTCCCCTCAGTGGTAGCCAACATTTTTCATATCCCCAAGCTCATGATTTTTTGCCTTATTTGATTTTGAATGCATTTCACTTATAAAAAACATGCCCAAAATCCACTCTAGTGAATTTGGAAACTTTCCGGGAAGGAAAAGGGGATAAGCCGTACTACGCCGCGGAAATACAAAAACACACCATATATCATTCCGGTTGTATCGGACGTCTCTGAGAGCTGTTTCTCCGCCTCCCGCGAGAGAGCGGTCGTGCCGCCGCGCACCCGTGCAACTGTGCCGGAGCGTGTGCGTGCCCCCGCGGATGCGATGTCCGAAAGACGAGCCGCGTCATTTGAGCAGTGCTCCTCAGCGAGACAGACCAGATAAGGGCGATCTCCGTGCCTAGATACGCGGGCGCGCCGCGTGCACGGCTGACGATGGCGGCGGCGGAGGCGGCGGCGGTGCCGCGGGCGCGGGCGGGCGGCGCTCCGCGATCTCCACAGCCTGTGTTCCCACAAGTCTTCGTCGTAATCGGGCTCGTGAGAGTGGCAGCGGCCCAAACTCTACCGCCGGCACCGCCGCCTCTCGTAGGGGGCTCTGGGTGGAGCATAATGGCGGTGGATGCGGTAACGCCCGCTTGGGCGCCGCCACTGCCGCTGCCGCCGCCATCGCCTGCGCGGCCGCCACCGCGCCCTGCCCGCTCGCCGTCGCGCCGCCACTCTCACAAACGGCGGCAGCAGCAGTGGTGGCGGCGGCGGCGGCGGTGGTGGCGGTGGCGGCGGTAACTGTGGCTGTGGTGGTGGTGGCGGCGGCGGTGGCGGCGACGGCGGGGCGCTGGACAGGTCGTCTTGCGGTAAAACAGTTCTGTCCGGAGCGGCGGCCCGCCCAAAGTACCGGTGGCTGCTTAGATTGATTCCCGCCGGAGAAAGCCGCCCGAGCCGGGCGGGCCGGCGGCCGTGGCGGCGTCGGCGGCCGAAGCGGGGGGGGGGGACGTAGCGGGCAGGGTGGGGCGCGACGAGAGGCCAGCGTCAGATGGGGCGCGTTTCCACCCGCAAAGGGAGGCGGCACCCCGCGTATATACGCTACGAGGCAAACCGTGAGTTTGAGGATGCTACACCCGCACCAAACGTTGTCGGGCCTACACACCCCTCCGAGAACATTGGTGGAAGATCGTCTTGGAAGCGATTCTGGGAAACTTTTCATTTATACGCTTGTTCATCTTCGTCTTTGCTCGTCATTATTCTCCAGGCTGACATGTGTCGGGAGGTTGTTATCTGCGTCCGTGTCGTGTTTGTTTGCCCAGAGGTTTACGGGTGTAGTAATTGCGCCGGTACAGTTCCTAGTAGACTCAAGTTCACGACGAGACGTTAGCTGATTGTGGCAAGAACCTTTCTCTTCAGGATGTACCTAGCGCTTTGGAATGTTATCTTCCGATCCCAGCTTAAGATTAGAAGTGTACAGTAGTGAAACATCCTGGATTCTTTCTTTCTTTCTTTTGGCGGGCTGGATGTTGTTCCGATATTTAACTTCTTGTTCGAATGTTATAGTTGCTTGGAAAGAAGGCCTTTTATTCGAATTTTTATGTCCCTTCAGTTGAGCTTCCCCCGAGCATTTCTTGACACTCAGTGACAAGAGTAGGTTTTGGGGTGTTGAATATTCCCTAGAGAAATCGGGCTGAGGAAAGTTGTCGGGCATTGGACGTCACTCCGGGAAGAATGTCTAATAGCTTTCCGATACCGTCTTCTGGAAATCACTGCTTCGGCGGCTACGCCACAAGCCGCGCTGTTGATCCTCCACCGTCGCCTCGAAAGACTGATCGACATTCGTCTCGATGTTGAAAGAGAGAGCGACTTTGAAGGCTTCAGAAAGAAACACAAGTGATGAATTAGAATAAATATGTTGAATATTTAGGAAGAAGAATGTTTTGAAGGAAAAATAATTCTGGTGTTGTATTTTTAGTATCATAATTTTCTCCTTTGTCAAAGTTTTCCATAGGTGCTGTGTAGTATAAAAATGTAAATTTAAAGTAAATATTTACAACCTGTAAAAATATTTGAATTACAAAGTTTGAAGATACTTAACATTTTAAATGCTTGCTTACAGTGACCATCGAAGGCATATGATAATTCACCTGCACAATGTGTAGATAGTACTTGTTAGCAACGATATAAAACGAGTCAAAATAAAATGTAGTTTAAGTAATTAATTGAACTCCATTAGTAATATCTAGTATTGCTCTTGTGGATTAGATGTTCATATATTATTTATTTTCGTCGCTGCACAAGAAAAATAATTTATCTAAAATATCTATATTTTTGAGTTAAGAGAAGAAATATGTTTATTTAAAAGTATTTTACTAGTAAAAACATCTTTAAAGTTGTTTACCAGATGGCTGGTATATGAAATAAAACGCCGTGAAATAATCATATCCACTTTGACCGCGAAATAATGATATCCTCTCAGATTAAAATGGCTCTCCTGAAAAATACCAATGTTTGAAATGACACTTTTCTTGTGACACACTGATGGTATGTCGTGACAAACTCAATGTGGATGTACAAATCATGTCATTTTGGATAAGAATGCACAAACTGGACTTTTTAGCTATTGGTATCGCAAACATGTGTATATTATTTTTAAAATGTATCTCTTCCTCCTGAGTGGAATTTCGAGTTTTGTTTTGTGGCTATAGTCAGGCAAATGTGTATTTTGAAAATATTATCTGTTCACATTACTTCAGAGTAGAAACGAGAATATGGCTGCGTTTTCTCTTATTCATTGGCGAGCGAAACTCACGAACAACATTGGAAAGTTATTGCACACGAGACAACCTTATATGTGATTCATTTGACAGACGCTTTGTCAATATACGAAAGTGGTATTATCCTGAAATGGCTTTAGAAACAAATATATATTCTCCTCTGTTGCTTCGAAGTTGCCTTTACTGTTTCACAACTTCACTAAGTGATCAACTTTACGTGTGCTCGAAAACGAAGTATGCATTACCATTCAAACGACATTTGTAATGTTTTAACACCCTATTTTATGTACGTTTGTTTCCTCATAACTTTATTTTATTAATTAACGATTAACATGCGAGTATAATTAATAATTACTAACGTCGATAATCAGAATAAACTGTCCGTTTTAAGACGTACGTTTTTGAAATTTATAGCATGCCGATCAGTTGATATGTCCGTTGCATTAAGGACGGAGGGATAGTCTACAGCAACGGAGTACCATTTCACTGGTAGAGATGCTGCTAGTGTTTACGAATCCGTCAAAACGTCTCGTAGGAACCCGTCCCCACTCTAGCGAAAGACGAAATACTGTAGGCGGAGTGCGCGTGGCCTTACGTTTGTTTGTGGGGCGTGTGCCCACCAGGCGAGTAGCGACAGCACATTTGAGTTAACTTTCTACTGCTGAGCTCACATTTCAATTAGTAAACAATTTTTCATTAAAAAGAGCTTGGAATGGTTGACTGTGATGACCCGAATGCCGTTCTATTTTTCCTTGTCCCATAGATGCTGAAACTTTCCTTTGTTTGAAACGTTAAAGATGGTAGAAAAAATTGTGTCGAATGCAAATATTGAGAGCCGCCTAGGTGTAAATAGTTTCTTGGCAAAATATTAACATGTTTGCTAAAACATTTTTTTTTCTACTTTCGAAAAACAATGTTCAATATTCAAAGTTTCGTTTTTCGTATTCTGTACTTTCTGCTATTTTTGTTAATGACGTTTACTAAAGTTTTTTGTATATTTCTTTAAAGCGGGATTGCGAAATTTGCGAAAGAGCGTAATATCCCTGAAATGGGAACAATATTCTCTCTATATACATCACATATATCCTCGCACTGGAAAACGATGTAACATATCTCGGAAGAAACTCTTCTTTTTGCACGTTCTCACATTACTCATTATAATCCCAACACAATGAATCCCGAGGCTCGGGACATTTAATGGGATGCAAATTCATCTACCTTTAAATGGCTGCGATCTAGGCACACGTTGCATTTCTTTCTTTAAACGGAAGACTATAACGGGAAAGATTTTACAATTCGAACACATTTCGCGTGTCGGAATAGCTTCGAAATAAATATTTCTGGAATTTCAGAACCTCTTTATTTTAATATCTCACATTTATTGCATTTACGATATTCTCAGACCACATACGTAATATTTAATTTTTTATTTCGTAATTTTGAACTTGTTTTCATCCCAACTACCGACTACGCAGAACATTTGTGTGCAACCGGTTCGAACCGGCACTAGACATACTGGAGCGTCCTTGCAGCTGCCGCCAGACTCCACCCTCCGCACTCCACGTCGCGACGGGGTCTTTGTTTGCGTGGCGGGCCGGGAACACCGTGCTCGCCCTGAGTCTGCCCGCCCAGACGCCGCGTCTACGCTGCTTCCGTCGCTCTGCACAAACACACGTACTACCACCGAGCTATTCCATTACTGCACCATTGTTTTTAATAGAATTTGTTTAACATTTGAACGGTTTTGAAGGCGGAACACTAACTCTCTTAAATGTCACAATAAGCCGTGTAATATTTCCGTTGCCAGGTGGTCGTGGGCGCGCAGGTCGGCGCCGGACATCACGTTTCAGCGGTGCAGGAACACCGCCACCTGCCGGGATTTAATATGTTCTACACTTACGGGGCTGCTGATCGTACCAATTGACGGGCCTGGTAACAAAAGTATCAATCAATTCGGTTCTATTCATAGTTTATTTTTACTGAAACGGTGCAAATGAAGAACGATGGCGGATCCATTAAGGCTAATGCCTTCCCAAGCAACATTTTTTGTAATTCTGGTTTATTTACTCGAAACGATTATCACATATTAACTGCATCGCATCCAAAAGAGCTCTATTTATGCACATTTTTTAAAGATTTGAAGCTAACATAAAAAAAATTAATTTCAAAAATATTTATGGCGGGGAGCGAACTAAAATTGTCCTTCTCGAATACTTTCCGCATGTCCTCCTGCTCAGAAATATCGCATTAAACGAGGAGTTCGTTGCCTTAGCCACAAATGGAAGACATTCTTTGGAACCAGTGCAAATCGTAAGAGTCCTTCATAAGCGCCTGCTGCCTTGAGACTCCCCCTCGACGGTCCAGAGCGTTTTGCTGCTTTGTTTCCGGGCCGGCGACGGCGGGTGCTGAGGGCGGCGGCGGGCCGTGGCGAGGGGCGGCGCGCGCAGACGGCGTGTCTGAGGTTCCACGGCGCCGGGCACAAAGCGGCGCTGCGCCGCCGCCGCCGTCGCCGCCGACACCACCACCGCCGGCCGCGGGCCGTGTTTGCGCTGCTCTCCGAGTAAATTTATCGAGCGCGCGCGCCCGGCCGGCGTGCAGTGTTATGCAAAATAAATACGGCGCCGCATTGTTGCGCGGCGGCCCTCTCGCCGTATTAATAACTGGCGGGCACAAAGGCGTTTCAGCGGCGTCGAGGGCGAGGGCGACGGTGAGGGCGGCGGCGGCTTGGACGCGTACACCCGGGGGCGGGCGTCGCGGCGCGGCGTGGCTACCGCGCGTCCGACGTCAAAGCACGCCTTGTCGCCGCCCCACCCGTCTCGCCACCGCACCGTCGCCCGCCGCCGCCGCCGCCGCCGCCGCCGCCGCCGCCGCCGCCGCCCCCGGCGCGACGCGCCGCGGCGCCGCGTGGCACCACGCCCTGCGCTGCACGTTTCCTCGAGTGGCTGCGACCGCCGGGTTACTTCCAGTTAGTAGTATCTCCTCTCTTTCGGTTTTAGGTGTGTGCTTGCTCTTAGCGCGTGCACTTCTGCGGCTTCTTTTTTTCCGCGACGGCTTTTCCTCGTTCAGACTGCAATTGCGGGAAGTATGACAGTCTCAGAAGTTAAAGATGAAAGTTCTCAGTTTGGGGTTCTTGTGCCAGGGAGGTTTCGTGACATTTTCATGTGTTCTTCTTTCGAGGGACTAAAATTGTTACCACTGTATTAAATAACAAAATCGTTCTTTTTATGTTTCCTTTATATTTTCGGCCATTGTCATTGTAAGGTATGAGACAAATTTTGCCAGTGAAGCAGGAAGGAGTGTTTGCGATATAGGGATTTTAACTTTATGAAGTTTCAACCGTAACAAATCCGTAATTTCTTCACTATTTTCATAGTTTTCATAATTAATGATATTTTATCATACAAGTAAAATATCACAACAATATTTACTTATATAGTATTTCACTTTCGAATTTTCTAAAATAATTAATTTGACAAAATGCAACATTTTGCTTTATGTTTAATTTTTCTTGGCATTAATATTAGAAAAAAAATCAATGTCTATAATTTCTCACTTTTAGATACAGTTATTTTTCAAGAATGTCTGCAAGATTTAATAATAAACGTAAGTCGATCACTGTTACTACTAATCACTGATGACCTTTGAAACAGCTTAGCATATTCTTCAGATTTTACAGAATTTTTTTTCTAGTAATGATCATTCAATTTATCATGTTGATTTCTGTTATACCTTTGTTTCATAATCAATATTTCCTTACTGCGCTCTTAATGACCCTAGTGATATACCCCCGATTTTTCCCATTAGAAAATATCATTTATTTTATGTCTTATCTTATCGAACACCACCTTTAATAATTATGTTTACATTCTTCCTCGATACTGGTATCTTGTGTTCTATTTGCAAATACTGTAAGTTTCGAGAGAAGTTTTGCTCCCTGGTCGATGCACTCATTTCTTATCGACCTGTTTGTCTCATTAATGTTCTTGGGGTGAAAGTACTCATTTCGTTTAATTACCCGCTTCCTGAATATGTCCGTATTGATACGGAAAGTACTTTCTGTTTCGTTGGCTCCGCGCGCTCTCCTTAGGAACGATATAGGATCAAGAAGAAAAGCGGAGTCCGTGCCTCTGGGCGTCTGAGGAGGACTGCAGAGAAGGTGAGGACGCCGGCATGTCCTCGGTTAGCCGCCCTGCAGCCTGCGGTCCCCAGAGGAGGCCTACCGCCTCGTTCCTGCCCCCTTGTCCCCCCTCGGCCCTGCGCTCGTCCCCTATTAGAGCGAAGCTCCTCCGTTGAAGTGAAATATCGCTTTTTCTTGGAAATTATGCCGCATATTAGCATACGGGAATGTGGGCCCGCTATATATCGTGTAGGTTTTGGAGAGTTGAAAATTAGCCCGAAAAATTGGTTGCCCCTCTATAAAAAGCAGATGTCGGTCGCCACCAGAGGAGCTGCCAGGCAAGGCAGTTTATAGGCGCTGCATCGCCGCCGGAAGTGCAGTGAGATGCACTGGATATCGCGACGACTCTGCGACTATGCGAGAGCTCAGAGTGCAACTACTCAATGGGATGATCTGTTATCATATTCAGATGTCAGTTATACTCACGAAGGTGTAAAGGTATATCACCAACCTCTTCGTACCGTGTATCTGTCTTCCAATGTCTTTATTTCGTGGCCTAAGAGGTTCAACACGGCGGTGTAATGTGTATTTTTGACATTAAATGTACAATTTCAAAACAATTGTTTCATATTGTGTAGAACTATCATAAAAACATTATTGTTTACGTAAGCAATTCTTTATTTCGTTTCTCATTTCAATATTAGGAGCAGAAGCGTTTTGATGCTACGTATATGAATATAAATTGTACGTTTGCAGTGTTCAGCTTCAAATCGTTGTACAGATTCGTATGATTGCAGTAAGAAACAAATACGGAAATTGTTCTGTTCCTTTTCGTAAAGCATACTCTATAGCGGATTTCGGGTCACTGTTTTTATTTACACTAGTCCACAATATGTGTAACTCTCAAATGAAAGCGATTGAAGAGCCTATCGCAAGGCGGAGAACGAATGCGCGGTTAAGCAGCCCTTTCGTCTCCTCCCCTCCACCGCAGCCCACGCCGCTCTGGCCGACGGGCGCTTTCACTAGGAGTGGTGCGCAAGTTTTCTAATATGTATATCCGAGTAGAAAATATTTATGCAACAGATGCAATAAAATTTCAAGTCAAGGAAAGTGCCAACGCATTACGTGCACTTCCTTTGATCATTGCAGCAGTCGCAATTGAGGCGTGAACAAAAATATGGAACATGTTTGCGTAATATTCCGTTGCTCACTGGCAATGTCATTAATGTGATATAATCGTCAATAAAAATGTCTTTGGAATCTACTAGGAGAGTTCATGCTACGTCATAACTTGCCGGGGTCTTTGATGGTCGAAGTCTGCAATGTCTTAACTTGCCTCTCGTGGATATTATGTGTGTGCCGTCAAGACATGTTTTGACTATTTTTCATATTTTTTTCTGCTGTATATGAAATGAAGTGTATCCTATTTAATAGTTACGTGAATTCATTGTTGCGTCTATTTGTTCCAGACCACAAAACAATCTTTATGTTGTTTTGCTTTAAATCAGTTTTGAACGTTTAATTTCATTAAATGAACAGAAAGTTTTTGAGCTACGTTTTTCAATGACGCAGTGGTTGGCCATTGATCTTAATTAGTACTTCTTCTGAGTTATTACAGTCGTGAATCACTCTTAAGTCACAATGAACTATTTCTCCTCTCCTTTTTTCCGATGATACGCGCACACGGAACTCGCACCGTGGCAGAAGTATGCCGAAAGAATACCCGAACGAAAAGTTAGTTTGATTCTTCCCGATTTGTATACATTTCGTTTTGACTCTGCCAACAATATATCAATTTCAAATTGTACATTTAACTTTATGTGCGTTAAACGTTATGTACGAACGTACGTAAGTTTCAGAAATATGAAAGAGAACGGATATGGTTTCACACTTCAAAGGACATTAGGTTGCGCTGTTTTCTGTCGAGTAAAGAGAAGACTTTAAAACAATGTACTTTTGTTGTCACGATGCGAAAAGAAATGTTAATTATTCAGCGGCAGGTAATTAGTATTGCAAATAAAATATAATTCAATGAAACACTCGTCCACACGACTAGGAAAATTTGTGTAACATTTTTCGCGTGAATTTTTATCAACTATTTACCAATATATGGATTGAATGTATAGAATTCTGCTTGCAAGCTTTTGCAATAAGATTTCATTATTTAAAACATTTCTACATTATTACTTGAAAACGTCAACACGCAGTAGTACTTAAATTCCTTAAAACAAACCTGAAAATCCGCAATACCTACTATTGCTTTCACGACCACGCCTGACGCACGGGAAAAATTCGTGTGCGTTGAGGGAGGTCGATGGATTTACGGGAGGAGGAGCTCCCTTTCTTTTCGAAGCCGGAGGTCTTGGGCCACTCCCTGCGCGCCGTCACAAATGATGCACGCTGACTGTGCGTCCTCCTAGAAGCCGCCACCGGCCAGACGACACCCGGGGCCACGCGGGCCGCGCGGGGCGCGGAGGCTGGGGGCGCGGAGGGCAGGGCGGGCGGGCGGCGCGGGGCAGGGGCCCGGCGACGGAGGCGGATATTGGGCGCCGGCCCGCGCTCATCGCCTAACGAGTTGATTTCTGGCCGCGGGCCGCGCGCCGCCGCCACCGCCGCCTGACGGATGGGCTGCCGACGCAATCACCGGCGACAATTAAGCTAAATGAAGCGAGCGGTCGTCGCTCCTGGCACGCCGCTCAGCACCGCCCGCCCCGCCGCCCCGCGCCTCCCCGCGACCCCCTGCGCCTCCCTGGGCTTTCCCGCGTCTCCCCGCTTCTCCCCACACCCTCCGCACCTCCCCGCGTCTCCCCGCTCCTCCATACCCGCCCCTGGACCTTCCTGCCCATCCCCACTGCTCCCCGCTTCTCCTCTCGTCCCCCGTGCCTCACTATGCGGCCCGCGCTGCCACGCCCCGTCTGGCGCCACAGCCACCCCCTCCACTTCGAATCTCGCCGCCCCGCCCCTCTCCGCACCTTTACGTTCTCACGCCCCCTCTCCCGCGCCGCGCAACTCTCCTCGTTGCTGCCTCCCTTCATATCTCGTCGACTCGTTTCACCACTTCTCACCTTGTCCCACATCTCGGTCTCGCTCCTCCCAACCTTGCACATTCGGTTGACGCATATCTTCCGAGAACATATCTCGGCCGTCACGTCTTCCATCCCCCTCACAGGCTAACTTTAGCTCATTGCCGTTGCCTGGCCGGGAGATCCTAGGTTCGAGTTCGGAAGTTGGCGGATTTTCGATATTAACCAAAAAGCTAGGTCGAATTCTGCCAGTTAGGAGGAGAATCCTTGCGGCCGGTTGCTCTGATTGGTAGTTCTCCGTGGTTTCTCCAATCAATATCAGACGAATGCCGGAACTGTACCCAAACGAACGAACTACAGCCTGCGCGTGATCTTTCCTTTCTCTTCCTTGTTCTATCCTCTCTCCTTATTTACACGCACTTACACTTGCACACACTATGCTACCACACAGATCGGGAACCCATTCGAGAGCTTAGAGCTTGTCCCGGCTGGGGCGGGGCCTCGCTGGGGGAGATTCCTGGAAGGGAAATCCTCTGGAAGGGCCGACGTGAAGGTCGACGCCGGCGCTCATCATCCTGCGCGGGAGGAACACCGCCACCTGCAGGCAAAAAATACTTTACTACACTAACGGGACTCATGTCCATAGTAGTTCACGTGCTCGGAAACATCAATCAATCAATCCACCCTTTCCTCTCAGGGTCTTTCATGCTCGTTATTGCCCCCAGCAGCTCGTGTCGCCCCGCCCCGACACTTCTCATTCTGTGTCACGCCACAGTTACTCTAATACAATTCTCATTTTACTTTCATGCACTAACACCCCTCAGCAAATCCCGCTGTCAGATCGTTGCACCTCCTCACTTACATTCCCTGCTTCTCGTGTTCTGATTTTCTCTTTGTTTCTTTTTCCGCACCCCTGTGTTGCGCCTTCTTGCCATCGCGTGTATTCCCACCACCCCATTCAGTTGCCACCCCTTTTGAACTTCAGCGTAGCATTGTGACAACGAACGTTTCTCCAGCGCTCCGCCGCGCGCCAGTCGCCTGCTCGTTTCTTCTCCAGAGCTGATTACGATTCCATTGTCATTGCTTGGACAGCGTCTCCTAGCTCGGTCGCTCTTATTGCCAGGACTCCCATTCGGAAAATCTATTCCGTATCGGAGAAATTATATCTCTACTCTGAGAATTCGAACTAAATAGAACCGAGAGTGCTCCACACATTATGTGTTCTTATTTCCCTTGTGACACTTTAATTGCTTTCTACTGTTGTACAATTATTATTCCTCGCAGAGACAATCCCCTTTCCAATTACTGAAGTTTGAGCGTGATAGGTTCCTCGCCTCGCGTCCGGATGGCGTTCGTATGCTACACGCATTCGGCGCGCGCGCCCCGGCGCTTGCGGCCGGGGCTGGAGACGCCGTTCGTGCCCGCGCGGCCATCCGGGGTCGGAGGCTCCAAATCGCGAACACGACTGCTCCGCGCCGCTTCTCCCGCCGTGCCTAACGCGCTACGGGAATTATGGCCACGTCATGTCCATATTAGCAAAACTCGTTAAGTTTCCATGAGGCGCGCGCGTCACAGATTAAGAAAAACACACACTCGCTCGCGCGCCCGCGACCGTGGCCCGGCCAGGAGGGGGCGGAGGGGGCGGGGGGAGTCAGGAAGTGCAGACGCGAGCTCAGAGGCGAAGAGCGGAGGATGGGGATTTAAACGGAACTTTAAATGGATAGGGTGTGAAGGTGATTTTTGGCAGGTGGCGCAGAAAGTTTGGAATCAAGTATTGCCTGCAATGTAGAAATATCACTGAGAAATGCATTTCGTTCTGAATCGAAATCAAGCTGAGCAGATGAAAAAAGAGGAAGATGTAGAATTAATAAAACAAAATCGAAAATAGGAAAATAATAGGGTTTACGATCGCTGAATTGGAGCAGAGATGGAAAAATACGGGGCAATATATATCTCAGGAAAAGTTCGGGAATCTTGACAATCTCAAGGGGACTAGAAAAGAGAATCCGGACAACGGAAGCCGAAGAATGTTAAGTAGCTATCGGGAGTGCGCGTGTTTCGGGAGGAAGGAATCCAGAAGAGGCGCAGGCGAGGCGCAGGCGAGGCGCAGGCGAGGCGAGGGCGGGTCCCGGCAGCACATCGCCGCCTCCGCCTTCGCCCCCGCCCCCGCCTCCGCCATCGCGGCCGCGGCTCGTAAAGTGTCGCGCGCAGGTGGCGCGCCGGCTGCCCGCTGCCCTTGGCTTCTCCTCATTTCCAAATGCAATTAACCTTAAAAAGCGCAGCGCGCGCCCCGCCGCGCGGCGCCCGCGCGATCCCGCCGCCCGATGAATAATGGAAGCGAGGACTATTTAATCAGTGTGATTATCCTCTTCTAAATAAGGTCTGTTTAATTACCGAAGTTAACCGAAGCGGTGAAACTGTGAATTGCAGAGCAGTAATTATTCGAAGAGTAATTATAGAGCACACAAAAGCCGGACAGTAGTAGTCGTAAGCGCGTACTTTCGATTGGTTTATGCAAATGAGCGAGCAGGCGCGCGACCGTGTGTGCGGCGCGGTCGGCGCGCGCCTTAGTGTCCGTATGTAATCAGTCGGTGCGGCGGGCAGCTATGAAGACATGACAACGCCCCTGTTAGGCCGCGCTTATGCCGTTTAAGCATCCATTTGAGCTACAATGGGAAGATATTGATTAGAGTCGAGTTCGGAATTGATTCCGGGAGAGCTAACGGCTCGGGGGGAGCCGTCGCCTACTCTGCCTCCCCGCCACCTCCGCCGCCGCCATCGCCGCCGCCGCCGCCACCGCCTCCGCTGCCGCCCGGAAGCCTGGAAATTGCGTAAGCGAGGCACTCGCGCCGTTTGCGAGGCCGGCCATCAGCGCTCAATTACAGGGCAATCTCGCCAACTACGGGGCCACGCCGCCCTTCTCGGGCGGGCGGGCGGCTGGGCTGGGCGGTGCGGCGCGGCGCGGGGCGGCGCACGTGGCGGGCGGCGGCGCCGGGCGAGACGCTTTCCGAGTGGGCCGGCTCGGGCCCGACATGAGGCGCAGACGCCGTGAAAATCTCCATCACGCTCATCAGGGAGCGAGCGGAAAGGCGGGCGAGCGGCGGTGGCAACGGTAGCCCCGGGGCGATCCCTTGGGACGAGAAACCGGGACATTAATTTCGGGCCAACACTCGGCAATTACGCTTAACTGTAGGTATCACGCGTCGCCCCGTCCGGTCGTGCCGCGAACGCCCGTGCGTGCGCGTGTGCGAGCTGCGCGCGTGCGGGCCGCCGTCGCTGGATTTCGCTGACGCCGACGCGCGCTGATTTCTCCGAAGCACACGTGCTCCGCGACGGTCTGTGACCCAAAGGACCTCGGCCAAACGCTATGCTGTCTACAGTGTGTTGATATCACGGAGTGTTCCGTGATATCGACGTTTTCTGCATACGTTTTATAGCGTTCGCATTCTTAACGGCCGTGTCTTTTATTTTAGTTTATGTTAAATTGAGAAATATTTGCCACTCCTTTTCGTTGTCGCTCATGTCCATTAATTCTTTTTTTGGTGAATATTACGAAGCGAGACCACTTGTAATTATGAAGTGAATTGATCCCTTATGTGGTAATGTTAGAACTCTCTCGAATAAAGATGTAGAGCCGACAAAGGCTCTCACTTTCACCAACACTTTCAGCGCTGTGTAATATAAGATCCTGTCTTCCATGAATTTATTTACTGAAGTATCATGGATATTGATACCAGTAACGTGGAACCTGCTATTTATTCCGTGTTACCTGATCGTTAATTGCAACGCACACGCTGATTTTTATCAGTCAATTTATTTTGCACGAAATTTGCATAATTCTTCAATTTAAATCGATGAACGAAAATATCCCGTAAGTCAAGCGCAAAATATTCCCTGCAGCTTAACGCAAACAGCCTTCTCCTCCGACACATTTCTTCCAGGTGTTTCTTGTACATATTCATCTAAACAAGTATACTCATCCAATAACGTAAAGGCATCCGTTAAGAAGATAAAATGAAGTATTTTATTAAAGTACATTTCTTGTCTTGCTTGTAATTATTCTGTTACCTACGTATATAAAGTGAACCGCAGTTAGCGCGAATTTAATTAATGTTTTTCGTGTAAACTACTGAGTAATGAGAACTTGAGATCGCGCCGCTTAAATTATAGCAGATCCTATAACCCGTCGTTTGAATTTCGGAGTATAAATCTTTGAGAGGCAGAACGAAAGTACATCAATGTTTACTTAGTATTTGGTGACGCGACGTGAAATATACTAAATGAAATATGCTGTTGAAAGTATAGAAGCCCTAAAATGTCAGTGAGCTTCACGATCGTTGACTAGAAATTGTGCATGTTATGTACGCATGCATTACAACTGAAGAGCAAGTATTTCTTCTCTTTGGATACTTGGGACGGAAAGAAATACGGCTTTGGCAGTAATGAGTAATCGAAGCGCGACCGCTTTAAGAAACTTTATCATCTTCTTTACTATAAGCGATATTAATTCGATTAATTGATTCCGTCCATATCAACTGTTACGATCGTTATTCCCATTAGTGTAGTGTATGTTTTGTCCCAGAAGTTCTTTATCCCCCACTGGTTAGAGAAATTCAGCACCGGCGTGGCGTCGGTTACGAGCGATTTAATCTCCAAGTATCTCCATCAGCGGGGCTCCGCCCCAGCTGGGACAACCTCTAAGCTCCCAATTGGCCTTACAATATGTGCGGGAGTGTAGTGTATGTAAGTGTAAATGAGAGTTAGTAAAGAAATATGATAGGTCGAGGAAGATGAAAAGAGTGAACGCGGTCCGTGGCCCGTTTATTACGGTACAGTTCTTCATCCGCCGGGTAATGATGGGCAAAACAATTGAAAATTACCGATGAGAGTAGCCGGCTGCTAGAATTCCCCTCCAGTCAGCGGCTGAATTCGACCTAGCTATAAAATCTGCCTTCGATGCGACTACAATCCGGTCAGATTCGTAAAAGCACATGACTTTTGAAATACTTAAGAATCAAATATGTGACAATACGTCTAAACTCTCTAACTGAAGTGTTTGAGCCGTAATTGGGACCCGTGGTGTAGCTATCAGACTACTCGATTTGCACTATTGAGACTGGGTTAAAATTCTGATCGATGCTTGAATAGGGTGCCATTGACAAAGTGGGTTCGCTATAGCCTCACATTCCAACATTTCTCCATCCGCATTCGTATATTCATAATAATCAACCCATCAAATTTACCAATTACCAGGTATGGCCATAAGGCTAAGGAACTTGTGTAAGGAAAGGGAGCTGCATGAAATCTAGGGGCGACTCAGGCGACTTGAACACATTGCCGCAGGCACATGCGCTCCACGCAGTCTACCTCTTCGGCGTCTTCAGGAGGGGCCGGCGCCGTTGCCCGGCGTCCTTCAGCAGCGCCACCGCAGGCGCCATCGACGCGACCGCCGTCCCCCGCCCCGTCCCGTCCACCCTCCCGTCCTCTCGTCATGTCCCGTCCCGATCCACGTCCCCATCCTGGGTCCGACCCCGCCGCGAGAAATCTTCCCGAGCTGCTCTTGCGGTGCGTGCCGTGACCGCACAAAAGGCGGGGCTCTAATGGGCGTTACGAAACGTGCGGCCACGGCCTAGCCAAGCGAGCGGGGATGTGTTGCGTTCGGATGTCGGGCGACGCCACTGTGTTCTCTTCTCGAAGTTCCCGTCCCCAAAGAACGATACTAAATCGCTGTTTTACGTTTAATTGGTTTAAGAAGGTTTTGTGGATAGCACATCTTATGTACGTAGCTACAGATTATCGTGTTTTTTTCCGTCGTCACCACACCGTTATTCTCTGTGTTAACGTCTAAACCACCAGAAGTAGTATCTCGTTATAGCACATTGTCGTGGAGCCTTGCCATGTAGTAAGTTCCACTGAGGTGGTTAATGAGATGGCACCGTTTCTCTTTAAAATGATTTCGATTACTTATAATATAGCAATAGTTGTTTCTTGGACACTCGTAAGCAAACTTTTTTTTCTACGTTCCTTTAAAAGATACTGCAAACATTATATAGACGTAAAAGTCTATGCACGAATTCTGTAATAACGACAAAATTCTGATGATGTCAGAGAGACGAAATCAAATCAGAATGCATTACAACGTATGTACACAGGGATAGTAAACACGAAGTAAATAAATAAAAGTTGACATAATGTACTTCATCAATATGACTAGAAGGAATGATAATATTAATTTCAATGTCCGATGCAAGATTCGCTTCGCATTGATTCTCATCGCAATATAAAAGATTTGATATACAATTTATCAAAAGCACCTGGGAGGGCCGTACCGGTTCTTAGCGGCCTGATTATCGCCCGTAGCTTCACCTACGTACGCGCCCTGCCGCCCGCGCGCCACGCCGGCGCCAGAGCTGTGGTAGCTGCCACCGCCACCGCCACCGTGGCCGCTGCGTCGCCTGCCCGCCTCCACCGTGCCAGCTCGGTGCTGTCGGCTTCCCGGCCAGATTAATACGTTAGCGCGCCGCGCCATTTGCATGATAAAGGCCGCGAGACCGCGCGACCCCGCGACTCCCGCCCGCGGCGGCAGTGGCGGCGGTGGCGGCGGCGGCGGCGGCGGCGCTGCAGCTGAGGCGTCGGCCGCGGCACGGCGGCGCCGATGCCGACACTCTTACCGACGCCGTCTGCGCGCTCGCAGGTGCCGCCGCCGCCGCCATCTCTCCGATTCTCTCTCGCGCCCGTCACACGTTCTCGCATTCCTGTTGTGATACTTGCTATCTTGTATTTACAAGGGTAATACTTGTAAGTCGGGTTTATGGCAGGTTGACGAGCGAGACACGTGCGCCGGCGCGGAGGGTCGGCGGAGCAGCCGGACGCGACGTAGAGTGGCGCGTGCGCCACGGGGCGCCGACGTGTGCTGGAGCCGACGGGCAGATCTCCTCGTCCCACCCCGCCCCGCCACTCAGGGTCCCGCCACTCACGGCCCCACGACTCCCCCCTCGACTCCCCACTCCACAACTCCATCCCCATGACTCTACGCTCTGCGACTCCATGCCCCGCAACTCCCCGCCCCGCGACTCCCCGCCCCGCGACTCCCCGCCCCGCGACTCTCCGCCCCGCAGCTCCCGCACCGCGACTCCGCCCGCGACTCCCCGCACCGCGACTCCCGCACCGCGACTCCACGCACCGCGACTCCCCGCACCGCGACTCCCCGCACCGCGACTCCCCCGCCCCGCGACTCCCGCCCCGCGACTCCCGCCTATGTTCCCCACCTCCGCGTTGTTTTTTTCTACCTCGCACCGCGTCCGACAAAACCCAACGGCGTGCAGGCGAGCCTGCCGCCAGGCAATGGCGGAGAGCGCGAAATAAAAATAAATGCCAGTCAACCTTTGGAGTGTACGTTTCAATTTTCCTCATATATCCGGTTTTAATTGAAATATAAAAGACTCTATATAGAATTATGTCGTCAGTGAAAGTGTTGCTGATTTATTTCCGTAATGGATTATTTAATTTCTTGTCATTGTTTTGTCAGAAAATACGTTGTGGAAATGGAAGACTGTTTTTGTTTAATGTAGAAAACGTGAGTGCGTGATACAAGAAAATTTATGCACATCAGTCACAATACAAAGAACGTCTCGAATTGATATTGTATGCAGTAAATCCGTATGAAATTTTGCATGCATTTTCTTTTTTATCTCTTCGAGTATATTATAACATTCACTGTAGCCATACTATTACTTCATAAATATAATTTTGTCACCGTGATGATAACCTCATATAATATATCTAATATCAGTAAATAATTTTACGAATATAAATATCCTAGTGCCTTTCGTATTCCATCCGTTAGCCGGTATCACGCTCCTTGTCAAATCTTAACCTTTAGATTTTGTAGTTTCAGTCCTAGATTAGCTGCCGACTTTCGGTCGTCTACCTTGTACGTGATCTGCTTTGAGTGTGTGCACGGCCGCATGCCACCGCGTGAAATGGAAGTGGAGTGTGTGCGTCGCGTCAGGACGTCGCTTCCATTAAACTTTCTTCGTGGTCGCAGCGGCGTCCTGGCGTATCCAGGCGAGGAGTGGCGCGAAGTGACCCGCAGCAGTGCATGTCCTTGAGTGGCAGTACTACTACGATGAAGTATGATTATGAGAGCGGAGCGTGTTGCCAGTGTCGGAGTATAGAGTATTTAAGGAATTTCAATATGAGAAAGTCTGAGCACAATACAGTGCCAATCAACTCCAATACGATAATAAATAAAATATGTTTATTGAATCTGTGTAATTATTCTATTGATACGCAATAAATTATTGGATAATCATATTAATGTTACAAGTGAAGAAGGCAATTGCCGTACATTTTAATCAGAACGCATGGTTTGGATATGCAACCCGTCATACGGAAAAGTGATTATGATATAGACGTGCGATGTGTAAGTTCGTTCAGGTTTTTTTCTACTTCTCACAAACAGATACGGGATTTTTATTTCGCTGCATACCTTTTTTAAACAACAATATTTGGATGCAACTATTGCGTACCACAGACAGGTATGGTCGTTTTTCCAATTCGAGGGATGAGTTACCTGTTTAATTTACAAATATTTGATGCGAGGGAAAGTTATAATATTTTTACGATACGTCAATAAAATACAATAAAACGATTTATTTACGTTCCTTCCGACAACCTTTCACTTGCTGTGATATGGTAATGCATTGCAATGTAGAAGTATGGAGATAAGATGACGCGTAGTAAAACAAAGCTCTTCTCTCGATTAGAGCGGGAAGCGTCCTCGATTTCCGCAGCGTAAGCCGCCGGCGCTGCCTTAATGCTCCGTACGTAAATTACGCCGAGGTAGAGAAACATCGTGGAGCGTGCGCTGGTGAGAGAGGGCTGGAGCATCGCAGTGGGGCCAGCTGCTGCTGCTGGTGGCGGCGGCGGCGGCGCGCGCGCGCGCGTCCGTCAGGCAGCCCGTCAGAGAGCCCGTCAAGGAGTCCGTCCGTCACGGCGAACGAGCCGGCTGCGCGCTCAGTCATTCGGCCACTTAGACGGCCCGCGCCGCCGCCCGCCCCTCCGCCCTCCCCGCCGCAGCGTCGCGACGCCTCGCACCGCCTCGCGCCGCACGGCTCCACCGCTCGCCGGCCGGCGCATCGTTAATCAGGCCGTGCATTTGCGGAGCGCTCGACTTGCTCCTCTGTCACTCCGCTCGTCTGCCAATTCATGCCGTCTCGTTTGTCTGTCGCGCCCTCGTCCGTCATTTCTTAATCCCCGGGCCTCCCGGCCAGCGACAATGCTCAAGCAGATGGAATGTTCATCCCAGTCTGTCAGAATTTCTATCGCAATTATTATGTGGGACAGTACCACGATAGGCTTGCCGTCTGACATTTAATAAGATTTTTATTTTTATTTTCTTCTGTTGTGAACTTACAAGAATGCTAAAATAATTTACTTCCTTACGTGAATGAAATTAAAAATGCAATGCGATCTCTCTCGAAGCCTTCGATATGAATATTGAGAAAATTTTTGTCGATTTAGTAGACATGAACAAACTATTTTAAAGAATTGATCAGTATCAAAAATATCTTAGATATTTTCTGTACTCGTTAGTAACGAACCAATGAAGACGTGTAATGATATTCACAGTGATACTACCCGCATCTACTTACACCTTCCAGTGTAAATGTTGCTTTATTTTTCTCATTGTCATTCTGAGTTTATTCGTGCGTTTTGCGGCGAAATAAGAGAACAGCGTACAATCTACCGCAGTCAATGCGACTTTAATTTGTTTTCCTTCCTTTCGTGATGTCGAGGTCGAATATTCTGAAGACCTCGACGCTGAAGCGATGCAGAATATGAATGATCACTTGAAAATCTTAAGTACAGGTCTTTATGAGTACTTCTCTGAATTGGACGACAGCTGTGAGAGTGTACAAGAAATCCCTTCCTTCATCCAGTCCTCATCCACAGCCATTGCCAAATAACCTCTGGAGACGAGAAGAACATTCTCAGAGCTCTTTGCTGAGGACTTTCAGAATCCCACCCTTGAGGCTGAGGCGCATGCATTTGTGTTTGGCGCTCTTTTTGACCGGTCTCCCTTAAAGATGGAAATTAAATGTCATAGTCCATGAGGAAATTATTATCTTTCTGAAGGTAAACTAAAATTTTAGTTGCGTTGATACTTTTAATAAATATCTGTGTCATCATGAATCTGCAATTTTATTTACAGGAGCACTAAATAATATGATGTGAATGAGTCGTCCTGGAAGCAAATAGTATAGTAGGTTTGCATACGGAACTTCGCGCACTGTACTTTCATTTATTTAGTGATGAAATTATTTAATTATAACTTCATTAAATGAATAAGAAAATATTTAAGTCTAATTTCAAAAAGAAATTTGTTAATTATGAAATGCAGTTTCTAAGAAATGTAGTAATATTACTACAAACAATGATCATGTAGTAATATTTTCATATGAACAATTAGTATACAGTTTCAGAATATTTGTTCCAGTTTCATTGTTCTATTTAGTGGAGTGCACAATAACATTTATATGCAAAAAGGGCATTACGTTGAGCAAAATAATTTTTTCCTTCGACTATAAATTTTTAAAACTTCAATTAAACTTTCTCCAGCCTTCTAGAAAGGGTCTAGTATGAGAGGACCACAACTCCACCATAATGACGTTTATTAAATTGCGTGATCTTGGTAATGTAAGGCCACCCTAAACAATGGTTTGATATAAAAAGGCCAGCGGCGCGTCACGCATACCACTTTAGTCACGTTAAGTAGCCCTGGGCGCGACGGCGGAGCGGGGAAAAAGCCAGCTGGCCCGCGCGTGTCGACCGCAAGTCGCGCGGCGCGGCGAGGCGCGGCGCCTCTGTCGGAACTTCAGTCAATCACGGCGCCTGCTCCGCCACCCAGGCGGCGGCGACAGCGGCGCCTTTAGCGGCAGCCCCGGACCAACCGCAGCGCGCCCGCTCGCGTGCTACCGCTGCCGCTGGGGCGGCGACGGTGGCGGCGGCGGGTAGAGTGTGTCAGTGCCGCAGGCCCTTCTCCACCACCACCACCACCACCACCACCACCACTGCCGCCGCCCCCCGTGGTACGTTAGTCAGCGTCGTTAAGGCGGCGGCGTTTTCCCAACAGTCGGCGCGCGAAAACAGCCGCGGGCCCGGCGTAATAGGAAATAACAGCTCCCGCGCTCCGTGCATCGCCCGTCGTGGTGGGCGTGAGCGGCGCCGGTCGGTGGCGCCGGTCGGCTGCGAGGTGCGGTGGCAGTGAGGCAGTACAAATGACGATTGCGATTGCACCGCGAGGAAGGAAGAAAACAAATGACTAACCGAGAAAATGAGGTGGCAGGGAAGTTTGGGGGTGGACCGATCACTTGGGGAAAACGGGGAAAAACGGTGGGGAACAAAGAGATGCGCTATGGTGAACGCTAGGGTGATGGGCGACTCAAATGTGAGTGAGTGGTCGGGTGGGAAGGCGAGCGCGTGAGTGTGGGAGGGTGGGAGTTTTGGAGTGTGTGAGGGTGGAAGTGTAAGAGTGTGGGAGGGTGGGAATGTTGGAGGGTGGGAGGTTGAGAGTCTTGGAGGATGAGTGTGGGAGTGTGGGAGTGGGGGAGGTTGGGAGTGTCGGAAAGTTGGAGGGTGAGACTGACGGAGGGTGGGAGTGTTGGAGTGTGGGAGGGCAGGAGTAGTGAAGCGTGGGAGGCCGGGCAATTGATTGAGCGAGCGAGTGTCTTGGGTGGCGAGCAACTCAAGGCAGCGGAGCGGCGCCGGCGCCGAGGCGGCGTGTCTCACACGCACGGGGGCGTGCACGCCAGGGGCAACCTCCCTGCCCGCCGCCCCCCGCCTTCCCCGGCTGCGGCGCAGCGCCACTGGGCCCCTGGCTCGCCCATTCATGCGACCCGCGCGGCGCCTCCGGCTCCTCTCCGCCTGCCCCGCCCCGCCCCCTCTCCCGCCACCGGCCCCCGCCCCCGCCCCCGCGCACCCTGCTGACGTGCGCTCCTCACACACTCCGCACGGAAGGCTTGCAGTCGTAAGTTTTCCGGGAACGAGAGTGTCGCCCTGTCTACTGGAACATGTTAGGTTTTTGAGCGAAATTGCTGCTGACGCGTGGGATAATTTGTGTGTATTCATTCCGCCGCTCCATTTCATTTTAAATTTTGCACGTTTAATTTTCACTGGAATTTGCTCTTTCCAGAAAGAATGCAGAGTTCATGGACTTCTCCAAGCTATTTATGACAGAAGTTAGTAATAAATTAAAAATTCTATTTCTGAATATTAGGAAATATTCCTTTAGTTAACATCATTATCGTTGTCTAATACTATTTTTTTCTTCTTAGGCATCGAAATGTACATTTTATGAAGCTTATGGAGATACTCTAACAAACGTTAAAATACATGTCGTATAGTGAGCTCTTGAAGGTCTGAGGTGGTTGTACAAAATACTCAGTTGAGTGTGAGCAAAGTGCCACAGGGCATTCTCGAACGTAATAGCATATCACCTTGAGAAACGACTCGCGTATGGTAATCCACTGCAAAACGCCGGAATGCCGGCACGCACACGGGTCAGATTTCTGTAGCATTAGTGTGACTCAATGTCTAATATTGTGGGTACCAAGCAAGGGAAATAGGAGGGCCTTGCGTAATGTTTACGTCAGAACTATATTCAGTTGTTTATCGTGAATTTGAAATGTTTTTTATTTGGATGTATTTATTGCAGTGTTGTAATGATGTAAAATGTATTTATGGTGAAGATGTAAGAGGCAGTGTGGATGGAATGTTTATCCTATTTTCAAAGTTTGTCGTTTATTCAAATATACAATAATTTGCAATTGTAACACTTTTTGTACACTACGACACTGGATCTACAAACTTTTCCACGCCAGATCAAGACGATTGTAGTATAATTTCCACTGTTAATTTTGTGAATGAATATGTTATCCTTAAATGAATGCATAATTAACTGATATAAAATCATTATTTCAAATAGGAAAGTCTTAGTATAATATGAATTCTATTGGTGTTCGACTTCCATCGACTTTTTAATTATCAAAACCGTTTATTTTAGATTGCATTAAAGCACGTGCATAAAAATGCATTCTCAACTCATTTGTATTCCTAATTGTGTTCAGTTGCATTCTTATGAATGCAGTCATTCCGCGCAAAAAATATCGAGAGGTATTTTCAGCCCAATAAAGAAAAGATGCACATGAATTGCAGTAAGATAATGCTGAATCTAATTTACGCGTACAGCCTTGCAGTCCTGTATAATAAACCATATAATAGGTCTGCAGATAAATAAAAAGTTCGCACCGAACGCGACCTATGTGATTTGAAGTACTCGAAATGTCCGCTGCTTATTCATTACAAATTAGTAAAAATAAAGTATTTCTTTGCAGTGTGAAAAGCGTAGTTTTGAATACGCCTAGTGATCTTTGCACCTCACTTGGTGCCACTCGTACAGCGGTGGAGAGGCATTGCCCTGAAAGATGCCTCCTTAGGCCCACTTTTCGGCGTGCACTCCTTGGCGCCTCGCGGCCTGGCGACAGCCCCGCCGGCACAGCGCCCTCGCGCCCGCCGCAGCGGGTGAGAATGAGGCGGCGGCGACGCATTCCAGTGACGTGGAACGTGAAAGTGTACACACGCCGCCCAGCGCCATACTCACCGAGTGCGGGGCGTTGCAGCAGGGTTCGAGGCGGGTGCGGGCGGAGCGGGAATTTGGGACGGGGACTGTACGCTGAGTGGTGGCGGGGTGTGGTGGGGTGATGGACTGATGGAGCGGAGCGGGGCTGGGTGAGACTGAAGGAGGAGGACGTGGCGGGGCGGGGTGTGACGTGTGTACGCTGTCTCGGGTTGCAACCTAGCGACCCGTCACGCCAGACAATGCTCTCTGCACACTGCGTGCGCGAAGACTAAGTAGTCTAACTGCGTCAATCGGCGCATAGCCCGGCGCCGCGAAAGCAATAGTGCACCCGAACACGAAACTCCACAGGTTCAGACAAAGAATACTGAAGTGCGTTCGGAAAGTATTTGAAAATCATAGCGCACACATACCATAGCATGGCAAATATACAATTTAAAATTATGGCGCCTGTAGATGCATGCAGAATGACATTTACGAATTCTCATCTAACACCAAAAATAAATCTGCGGATTCCGACGACCTTTGTTTAATACTTTGCTTTCTCCACTTCGTAAATCTTGGCATGAGAGGCGGACTTGTGGGTTGGAGATCGTTATATTCGTATGTGTGCTTGCTCTCTGTGCGAATGCGTGGCTTCGAGGGCGTTGAAAGCGTCCGCCCACCCTTCGCACCTCCGCCGCCTGTCACTCCACGCACGTCCGCGCGACGACACGCACGATCGCCTCCGCGCTCCTCACCCTCTCCGCCAGCCGGCGGTCGCGTGCACGCCCACCTGCGCCCATCCGTGCCCCGCCAGCCCTGCCTTCCTTAGGGGTCGTTCAGGGATGTTTATACAACTGGATGTTGTGAAAAAATGTGAAAGAATATAAATGAAACTAAGCCAACTAAGGTAATGTCAAAATATGAGAATTTAAGATATTTAAGAGGTGGAAATAATAAGGGATTTGTAGAAATAGAAAAATAGCATGGCTCTGGAACTTTCTAGCCTAAGAAAAAATTTAAAGCCAGTTTCGAAAAAGTTTACTTTTTGACCGTCAGTAAGCTGAAACATATCTCCAGCTCTATATAAGATATGCATGCATGCATGAGATATCTTGAATATGCATTATATGGAAGGGAAAGGGGTGTTCATAAATGTGATAAAGGAACACAAGAGTGGTGGTTTTAATGAAGAATAAAAGTTCTCACCACATTTTCGTAGCAATTATTAAATTATTAATAAGAAGCTACAAATTAGCATTACAGTAAAATATAACTTCTGTGAAAACATATTTTATTACAAATTATCAAATACATACGCAACGTCAACTCAAGTTACTTTAATTTGTAGAGTAGGGCAAGGAAGAAAATGAAATGTACATCTCATGAGGGGGGTTAGTGTTGCAATTTTTTAGAAATGGGGGGGGAGTAAAAAATTGGGCAGTAGTATTTTTAAATGTGCCCTTAAGCCTACTCTTGTTCTCCCCATTTCTGATTCTTTACCCTCTATCTACTTTCCCCCTACCTATTCTGAGTTCTCATTTTCCATTCTTTTTCCCTCGATTTTGTATATCTCTACTACCTCTCTTGCCTCCACCCGTTTGGTCTGAACTCACAAGTACCTTCACCCATCCCCTTTTTTTCTCTGAACGCATAGTCCCCTCCATGCCGCATCATTTCGTTCACTCACCGATTCCCCCGTGTTTCTTTTCACTCCTCCAGGCTGTATCTCCTCCACCTTCCACTCCAGTCGCGAGCGTCCGAAGCGTCCGCCCACGTGCCGATCAGCTCATCGCCAGCGTCACGCTCATCGCCATCGTTTACCATTCATCGTCCCCGCCCCCCGCCCCGTTCCCCACCTTTCCCCCCTCTCAACCGCCGCTCCTGCACTCGGCGACGTCCTCGTCCTTGTTACTGTCTTCGCACCCACTCTCGTCCCCACCGCTAGCCCGGCGACCACGCAACGCCGCCGGCGCGCCCGGCGCTGTTCGAGTTACTCGCCTCTCTTCCTGCCTTTTCCAAGTCGCGGCTGTTGAAAGGAGTGCGATGAGGAAGGTGTCGCCGTTGAGCAATATCGCCATTTTTTCTTTCTTCGCTGGGTGACGTTCGAAGAAATTTGTGAGGTTGTCATATTAAAACAAGTTGATCGTAAATTGTGAGCGCTTACATACGACGCCGTAAAATGCTGTGAATTACGTTCGTAATAAATTATTCGCATTGAAACTATGCCATGAGATATTTCGTTTCGGGTGATCCTGTATAAAATTCCAAGCACTGTGTGAAGGCAACCGCAGTGACAGTACTTTAAGTTTATACGACAAAATACCGTAATTTGTTAGAGAACTTGTTAGAAAGTATATTTTAACAGTTAATAATTTCTTCCATATGTAAATTTTTCTAATAGTTATCCACGAAACAGAAGTTTATTTTCAATGATCATCATATAAGCACTACTGTTTGTTATATAGTCACGTATAAACGTCACAAGCACTCGCATAAGTTCGAAAAGTTACTGCATATAGAATGTAGGAGGTTCACTTTCTGTACTGTACTTCTACACGGGTAACTGTTTCCGACTGCTCATATGTTACGTGAAGGCATACATGTCGAACGTGTTTATTCGGCGTGTAAACTAATGGCGCTGCTACGGCCGGGGCGGTGCACGCAGGGGGTCTGGGTGGGGGCGAGGCGGAGCGCGGTGAGGGCGGAGGGTGCGTGTCTCGGTGGGCGTGGCGCGCTCCACGTCCGTGTGCACGCCGCCACGCGCTCGGCACGTAGGGTGGGCTGCGGCGTCTGTGGTGGAGGTGGGGTGTCGGGAGCGGCATGTGGCTGGTGGCGGGGAGGCGACGGAGCTGGTGAGGAAACCGGCGAGGGGACGTGGAGTAGACGGTGTGGGGACGTGAAGGAGTATTGGCGGGATAGTGGGGGAAACTGGGGGTGGAGGTGGGATGCCGCAGGTGGTGAGAGTGATGTGGAAAAAAGTGGCGTGGGTTGGTGAGGTCGTTCGCGGGGGCGTTAGAGTCGTACGTGGCGAGAAGTTGTTTTTTTTTCGGAGGAGTAGCTTGAACACCTGGATGGGAGCGGTAAAGCGAGAAATGGTGGTGTACCGAGGCGAGTCTCTGCGGCGTTGGGATGGCGGGGAGAGGTGGCAGGTGCACTGACAGTGGCGATGGCGGCGGCGTTCGCGCGTTCCGCCTTTCGCGCGAGGTATGCGCGGCGGGGCGGGGCGGGGCGGGGCGGGGCGGGGCGGCACGGTGCGGGGCGGGCGCTGCGGACGCAGCGGGCGCGAGTCGTCGAAGCATTGACCCTGGGGGAAGGTTGCCGGCCCGTCGACGTCTTCGCGTCGCACGGCGTCGTGTCGTGTCGCGTCGCGTCCCGTCGCGACTTCGACTGCTGACGCCGACACTCCGCCTCCGCGGCATTCCTCGCCTCCGCGTGGCCACCCGACGCCTGCCTGGGTCGCGGCGGACGCCCGTTGCAGTCGCGGCCTCGCGCTTTTGATCGCCGTCGCCTACACCGCGACGAACGCCTATGTCGGCCGTAAGCGCATTCCTTACGTTCTAAAATGCTTAGTGGCCTTGCGCGTAAGTTGACGAGACCACTATTAGGATGAACAGTTACAGTTTCACTTCAAATTTATTCAAAGAAGACGTAATCGAAACAATGAAGTATTGTTAGGCTCCGATCACTTAATTTAATTTGAATTAAAGAATTTAATTTTGAATTAATTCGCACATCGACAACATAGACATTTTTTTAATGTAAAATAATTATTTGTAACCCACAGCTGTTTTCGGATTATTATCGATATGTTTATTTAAACATATAAACAATTTTAATTATATAAACAATTATAAATATCAGATATGATGTTTTTCATCGACGGTAATTATAATTATTTGGATTTTCATATCCAAGTTTAAAGAAAACATAAATGTCTTAGTTAATATCTCTAAGAAATAAGTAAAAAAATATTTTTGACTGATTCAGAAATGATTAATCTACATGTTGAAATAATCCTTTTGATTAGAGGTATGTTTTATTGTTTTCCTGATTTTATTGTGTAACTACTTCATTAAAAGGATTTGAAAGTATTTTCTTTTGTCGCACTATCGTCTTTTGTTAAGTAGCAGCATGAAAGGGATTGAGAATCGGTGCGCGGGACCTGTAGCCTGGGGCTGATCCAAATTATTTCGTAGGGGGAGATGAGTCAATTGCAGTTAGAAACCCCCACACACAAATATTTTTGACATTATTAAAATATTGTTAATTGTTATCTTGAGAAAATGTGTATTTATAATGGGAACTCACACCTTTGTATGGTATGCGTGATACTATTAATATGTGGTCGAAAGTGTTAGCTTTGGGGATTGGCGAATAACCCCAGTGAGCCTGCTCCCTTTTTCCTCAACCACCTCCAGCCCAATAGCCTCCTGCAAGGCCCCCGGCCAAGGGCGACGCGGGCGTCGCGTGTGCTGCTGGGCCTCGTGGCGGCGCCGGCGCCGGTGTTGGCGTCGGGCTGGCGGGAGGGCGTCGTGCACTTCCGCGGCGTCGGCCAGGCGCGCTTGCGCAGCGCGTTAGCGGATGTCACATTTGCGAACGTTTCTGCGCACGAGTTGACACAAGCGCTGATGACGAAGGCGCGCGGAGGGGCTGCGGTTTACAGAAGCCGGCTGGCGGGGGCCTCAGAAGGCTGCTGCACAAACATTTGTGATGGAATATCTGCTCCTGACTGCGCAACTTTTCGCAAATCTTAGGTTTCGCTTCTCGGTTTCCCGCAGAGTTTGTTTTCTTGCAGGTTCTGCGCTGAATTGGATTAAAACCGCGTAAGCTTTGAGGCAAAACGAATTTGAATTCTTAAATCGCCGAGTGTCCCTTTTCTCTTTAACCGACACCTTGCAGATAATTGTACGTGTACTTGAAGGTTATCAAGCTTCTTTTGCACATTAAAATCTACACAACACTCCTCGTTCCATTTGCTCTCGTTAATGCAAGAGATACAAAATCAGTATTGTTAACCTTCAAAATTCGATTAATTTTTTTATCGTCGTATTCAAAACTGATACTGTGACCTTAGCTCCATTGTTCCACGATGACCTAGACTACCAGCGGACTTTTCATCTCTGTAGTGGTTACGAGCATAATCACGTCTGGAGAAATCTATTACGCTCGCCCTTCCTGATTATAGGGAAAAAGGTGCTCAGATCTACGCGCACAAGCCTTGAGAACCGGCGGTAGAAGCTGTTTTACTGCACGCACGAGCGTTTGAGGCGGCGGCGGCGAGCGAAATGAAGACATCAGAGCCGCGCGGTGTGAAGAGGCGGGCCCCGGCGGGGGGGAGGGGCAGGGAAGGCGCCAAGCGGCGCCGCCGGCCGAGAAAAACGCGCCACACACGACGTTTCCCGAACCCAGGCCCGCGGGCGGAGAGAGAGGCTCCGGCGGAGCGGGGCGGGGCGGGGCGGGGAAGCGTGGGACGGGAAATGTGGGCTGCGGAAGGGGGGAGGTGCGGCGCCGGGCACCGTCCGGCGCTTCCCCCGCACCCCCTTCCCCTCCTTCCCGCCCCTCCCACACGCGCTGACGCCACCGCCTCCCTCCAGCTGAACTTTCCACTAAATGAGACATGAAAATGAGGCCTAAGCGCTTTTTAATTCCCGGCCGGGGCTACACGCCCGTGCACCGCGTTTGCGCATCGCTGCGGATGGATAGACTCGTCCCGCCGCTAAGCAGAGCCTCCGCCGGGGTCTCGGGCGATTAACCCCAGAATGGTAACGTGGGGACGAGAAATCGTCATGGATGAAACTCCTACTTAGTAGTGGAATTGATGGTGCAAATGTTAGGAGAGTCCCTGAGGACCAACTCTTCGTCTAAATTCTCCCGAATTTATGAATACGTACAATACATTCTGATTATAATAAACACCTGTAATTATTTACCATTTATACGGCGTTAGAAGTAAAAATATCTTGTACTATTATGGTACAACACTTTGTTTTTCAATTGAATTAATTCGAACACTCTGTGATGTTCGTAAAGCTAGTGATAACGCTCTACTCTTGCTGTTCTAATCCGTTAGCATTGGCGATACTAATGGTGGGAGTTCATCAAAATATAAGGAAAAAAGATGTCTGAGAAAACCTGCTGTGAACCCACCGTGACGGTCACAAATTCAACATTGATTTGCTAGGTTAGACTGCAACGCGGAGAAAAAGGAGAGAAACAATTTGGCGACGAGCGCCGTCTACAATGCCTGAGCTGTCCGCGCCACACCTGCCGGCCTCGGCCACGCCGCCCTTCCTATCTCCACCGCCTCCATCGCCGCATCGGCCACTGTCACCTCCATCGCCACCGCCACCGCCACAACCGTCCCTTCCACCGTCACCCCCCCTCCACCGCCACCATCTCCACGTCCACCGACGCTTCCACCGTCACCGTCACCGTCACCGCCACCGTACAACCTCCACGCCCAACGCCTCCACCTCTACCTCCATCACCACCACTGCCACTACCACCTCCACCTCCCCAATCGCCCCCTTCCACCGTCACCATCACCTCCACCGCCACCAACCTTCACGTCCACCATACCACCACGCCCAACGCCTCCACCTCTACCTCCATCACCACCACCGCCACTACCACCTCCACGTCCCCAATCGCCCCCTTCCACCGTCACCACCACCTCCACCGCCACCAACCTTCACGTCCACCATACCACCACGCCCAACGCCTCCACCTCTACCTCCATCACCACCACCGCCACTACCACCTCCACCTCCCCAATCGCCCCCTTCCACCGTCACCACCACCTCCACCGCCACCAACCTTCACGTCCACCATACCACCACGCCCAACGCCTCCACCTCTACCTCCATGTGCGCCACCGCCGCAGGGTGGGCGGGGAGGCGGCTCGCACGCAAGCGGCGGCGGAGCTCCCTTCGGCGCTGGCGGCCCCGGGGACGCCGCGGCGCGGTCGCGTGCTCAGCTGACGCAACGCGCCGCCCCGCGCGATCAGCTGGCGAAATGCCCGGCTTTCCGCGTCGCGCCGCGCCGCACCGCCTCATGCAGCGGGGAGACCACGGACCGGGGGTAGGGGCGAAAACGTCGCGAGTAGGAGGTCAATCGGGGTAAGATGTCTCGCCTTTGAGTTTGACCTATAGACGCAAAAGGAATAGATGGAGGATACGGACGTTACGGAATACGGAATACGTTACTAAATACGGACGTTATTAAAACGGAAATCGTGATGGGAGAGAATGGGAGGGACATGAAATGAAATTACACAGATCAACGCGTACACGTGATTGAGAATTGATAGGGAAAATATGACAAGAAGCGATAGTAGTTCATCGGTTGATTATCCGGCCGTTTATCGGTTGATCCATCGGCTCCTTACTATCATCCTGTACTGTACTGTATTCGTTGTTCCGAGGAAATGAAAAGATGGAATGATTAGGCGATTAGGAGGGAGGGACACTGATTTAATTTGTCTGAAACAGCGACCACATTTTGTTATTCGCTTCATGTTAGAATCACGTGCACTCGTTTATCACATTGGTAGCAAGACGGTCGAAAACATGCCCAAAGCGTGGAGACAATCGCATCCAAACCCCTCTGCCAGTAGAAGTGGATCTCCATGGTTCGAGGCGACACAATGCCGCGTGGGCTGAGGAGTTCCGGGGCGGAGCCCTCGGGCGCTGTGGAGCAGAGAAGTCGTTGGGGCGGCTGGCGCCCTACTGGGCAAAGAGCGCCCTTCCGCCAGGGGGCGATTTCGAATGCGGGTTAGTGCAGCGAGTGTTTCCTTGCCCCCTTCCGGTCCTCCGCCCCCTCGCCCCCCTCCTGCCGTGGTGAACGAGCTGGCGCGATTCCAAGCGCCGCTGCTGCCTTCCTTCTCCGCGACGAACTCTTCCCGGCGCAATGAGCAGTTTGAAAATTGCTCTCGTTTTTCAACGTGCCCGAGTTAAGTGGAATCGCACGATTGGTTTACGATCTGATATTTGTTACTTCTCCGCTTTGCTGTAGGTCTGGATTTTTATCTCAGCAAGAAACAGGTCAGCAACACTTCACGACCTATCGTTTTTCTAAAGACCGGGTTTTACTCAATAGAAACTTTAGTGGTACTTATCTGTATTTTCTGAGACAAATTGGCGATTCTTCAGAATCACGATTTTCAGAGCAAATACTTTTACAGATCCTTGTTTGTGTGTGCTGTAATATATCTCTTACTTTTCGTCATTGAAAACAACCAATTGTGTTTTTCGTAAGATAAATAACACAGTAAAAAGTTGCAGAACGTAGAGCTCGATACTTCACATCTGCAATTGGTTTATTGCTGCAGGTTATTACTACCACATTTTTCGTTCTACGGAGCCTAGTTACGTAGACCGCAGAATAAAGCGAGTTACAGTCTCATAAAGAAACGTGATGGCATCAGTATCCACTAAGGGGTTAGTGACGCAACAATTTTATCTTTGCTCCCTGCCTCTTTTCGCGTAAATTAATTTACTTCTCACTTTGAGTTATCTGAGACACCATCAAGGCCTTGTCATAAACTTTGTGTAGCGCATCGAATGGGAGAATAATGTGCAGTATCATCCGGTCAGCGCGCATACGCAACGCAAGAAACTTTTTCTTGGATTTATCATTTTAATAGTAGCTCATCTCTGGAGAAGCAATAATTACAAATACCCGTGGACACTTAATGTGCTATAAATTCTTTCTTCTAACTCAAGGCTTGAACTGTAATCTAATCTGGTAGTTAGGAAAGGCATTGCTTTAAGCAGGCAATGAGATGCTTCTCCATTATGGCGAGTTTCGATTTAATTTCTTCATAATCTCAGCACGTTGCAGGAAAAGCATCAAAAGGAGAAATAATTTATGAGTTCGTCAGTTTTCTTCTCGTTTATGATGGATTATAACAACTTGCGTACTGATCCAATGCCCTTGATAAATTTTTAAGCGTCCGTAAATTAAATTTCCTCGATTGTAGTTTCTTCACTAAAACATAATTCTGGCCTGGTGTATTGCACTTAATTAACTTTCTCAGAATATCTGGTGATATATATTCATAGAATATTGTTTGAAATACCTGCGAATATGTTACTTAAACTTGCCTTTCCTGAAGCCACAAAACATAAATAAGGTCTTTATGTGCAAATAATGTAATAATAGAGTAACTTACATTCCTCTTTTTCACAGAAATCCAGTATCATAGCTCGATTTTATACAAAACGGACTGCACAAACACGTACGAGCGAATTATTACAGCAACATACTGTAGTCCGTTCTTGAATTCATGTGGAATATAGTCATAGATACTAACTCTTCATTCCATAATCCCGATTTCGTCCAAAATATCAGGTACTATTATTTACATCCGAACGCCTCAAATGTAACAGTATTTTGGGCAGAAGAGATAATGGGCGTATAACGTAGAAAATTGTCACGAAGCCATGTAGAAAAGATTTGAAGTGTTGCCTTTCAGTTGCCGTGGTTTATGAGATTAATGGTTGGATTTTTGTCTCTTTCGTAGATGGAGTTTAACAGAAATACCAGACGAGTTATAGAAACAGGTACAAACCGATTAGTGAATTACGCGTGTGTCTGTGTAGCACACTAAAACAACAATTTTTTTAAACAAGTATTTTTTTCTTTTTACCTTCTTTTTTCTCGTGCTCCGTTTTCCCCTCCCCGCCTTTCTTGCGTGCCGCGCGCCAATCGTTTGAGATCTGGAGGCCACCCGCGTTCGCGGTCGCAATCGCCGCCGCTCGCAACGAGGTTCGGGGCTCGACTCTAAACGAGCAAATAAACGACACGTGTTCGCAGCGCAGAGTACTCGCTATAAAACGGTACATTGCTCTCCCGAGGCGGCCACTCCATTCCACCCCAGCCCACCCCAACACCCCCCAGCCCTCCTCCTCCTCCTCCTCCCCATCGCCCCGCCCCACTCCACTCCATCCCACCCCACCCTACCCCACCTCACTCCATCCCGCTCCGCACCGCTCCACCCCGCCCCGCCCCTCTCCACCCGCCACACCATACCACACCCTGCCCCACCCCACTCCACCCCGCTCTGTTCCTCCCCGCTTCACCCCATCCCGCCGCGGCGCTCACTTTTATGCCGCCTCCCTTGTTGCCCTCGGCTTCGTTCCATTACGATTCGCCCCACAGGGTTGGGTAAAGACATTGAGGGGGCCCGGTGCGACAGTTCCGTCGCTTGCGTTTCATTGCGTACCTTCTTGTATTTGGTATTCCCCGGTCGCATCGATTGAGGAGCCGCTGACCATTCGTGCGAAACCCCGAGAGTGGACCTGCCTGATTGTGCGAGTTTTACAGACCGTTGGAGACGAGATGGGAAGCCTGCAACTGCCTGAAGGTGAAGGTGAAAGACACGAGTGCGACTTGTGGCTCATTAGCTACTTCTTCAGTATTTACTTGTTGATTCCGGGAAAGAAACGAAAATTCTACACAGCGAATCCAGCTCCTACAATTCTTGTTTTCCGGAGAGGAGCCTGATGCATCCTATCTAATTAGAGTCGTTTTGTTTGGCGAAATTTGTAAAAAAGACGTAAGATTAATAAGAACTATTTTACTTAATTAGTAACTTAAATAGTAAATCTGTTAGAACAAGGGATAATCTCTATTCAACATGGTGCATTTTTCCGAATCTCGAACAAAGCGCCCTGCTTACTAGTGAAGGTCGCCGCTCGTTTGCACAGCCCTCCTGAGCCGTCTGAAGCGTGGAGCTGAGAATGCGACGGCTTTGGTTCGGTTCCCATGCCGTCCTGCAAGACGACCTCGCCGGGACTCCACGACGGAGACGAATCGGAGTGCGAAAGCGCGCCGGCTCATATTAGCGTCATTGCCGTCTTTCTCCTTCCTCGTCCTCCTATTCCGATTCCCGCACACACCATATAACTCACCGAAAATATATTTTACAAGTCGTAAAAGCGTACTTGCTGATCGTTACGGGGGGCAAAGCTTCTTTTGAAGTCGTGACTGGGAGAAGACAACTCAGTCTCTTGTAACAGACATCCTCGTTACAGGATTATGGCCTGTGCTAATAACGTTTCAGAGTTTTACTGCCGAGTGGTTCGTGCAAGAGAAAATGCTAGCCAACTCACAATCTTATCGGCGTGAATGAAAATCCATGAAATGAAGACAATGCTCGCAATGCCGTTTTCAATCAAAGATGATTTGCTTCACTTCACTCATCGGGCGATGAAAGTGGAAATAGAGAATGCCTTCCATTCTTGTAGTCAAGTTTGAACCGTACGGTTACGGATTATGGAAAGGTCGATAAAACATCGTATCACCTCATAGCAACTTAATGACTCATTAATTGAAAACAGTGGTACGTATTCTTAGCCGTTTAATATCGGTTATGACCTCGCTCATAATTTGAGAATAAATCTTTTTAAATCATCAGAGGTTATGATCTCACACACTTTATTACAGTGCAAAAATCCAGCCAAACATTTTCATAACGTTTTTATTGTCCCGTTTGCCCCCTCAGCTTGTGACCTTTAGAACGTTAATTATTTGTGACCTTTAATTACTATCATTGTTAAAACAAATATTGTTTTTGAACTTCAGTGTGGTTTGTAATTAATACGAGCAATTACGTAGCTGAGAATATTTAACTTGGCATTCAAACTTGTTTATCTATTTAATTGTTTAATGTAATCTGACAATGTGAATGTACTGTAATGTATCGTAAATGTGAACGTGTTGACACATAGTGGTCATGCATTATGAGTCCATTTTTCGTAGAGATCTTTGGATACTAACACCTGATTAATATAATTCTTATGTTGTGTGTCATAATTATAGATCTGTATTGAATTCATTCTTGAATAACTCAATTAAAAGTTCATTGCAAAGGAATTCACTGAAATAAAACGCATATATATATATATATATATATATATATATATATATATATATGCTAAATATAGACATAGAGGTTCTGGACAAGAAGTAGAAAGCCAACAAATGTGTTATGTGGCATTTGAGTTCCAATTAGTCAGTAAAAATATTAAATACCCTTTAGCCAATATTTTAAATGTTTTTGTTGCAAATAAATACGTATATGTAGGAGAACATGTAAAATGGTACTGGACAAGTAGAAATATATTCAAAATTTGTAATAGGCAATTCACAACAAAATAATTTCTCCAGGACAGGTTTTTTTATTGTACGAAATGAACTAGAATTATCTTCTGTGTCATGTATCAGAATTCAATAAGGGGTCATTGCTACTGCCTTACAAGTTATTGGGAGAGGGAAGGGGTTTGGCCGACTTGTTACAAAACGGTAGTATGGGGAAAGGAGTATTTAAAAATGTATGTACACAACAAACAACTGTTTTATCTAGAGAAATGTTAGTATAATGTACATTAGAAGCATTTAAAATGCTATTTACAGAAGAAGAACATCAAAGACGTTTGGGTTTGACAATTATAAGCCACTCAACACGCAAAATCGTTTTTGCATGAGTTTGGCAAGCCACTGCCGAAGTAGTATAATACAAAAGTACTGTATGCGGTAACTTTTAATACTAAATATATTCTTTTTGTGTTGATCACCTTGAGAGAATTCTTTGAATTTTCAATTGCCTTCCCTGTACAAGTCACTTAAGGTGACTGACTTTATCTAATCACATATGCTTGAATTCTATCAGTTGTAAAGAGAGGGATTGGTCTTGTGTACATATCCTTGTGGGGTTAGAAGGTTTTTGTTACAAAATTGAAGGGTGAAGGTGAAGTAAAAAGGAATTTTGTGTACGTAGTTAGCTTAATGAGACTTCTTGTATATTGCATTTCTCAGTCCGCATAAACCGCACAAACAGTGCAACCCTACACAAAAAGTGCGAAGTGTAGCTGACTGTCCTCGGGACTAATGATGGCAAATTTTAGCAAAACGTCGATAATTTGATACATTACCAAAAGGTTTACGATGTCAATGAAAACATTGACAAAAAACATCGATGTATAAAATATCGATGTTTTAAATATTTTAAAACATTTTGAAGTAAATTGATCTAGTTCTAATGTAATACATAACACGTCAATATAAAGTTATAATCTACCTCAAATTTGACTATCATCTAATTTTCTAATCAATTTTCTATGTAGTCAAGGGTAAAATTGCGGTTTAACTCTGTTACTGCATACAAAATCAAAAAAGGTATCAGCACTAGAGAAAGGTTGCGAATAGCAAACGCTTTCGTGCCGCCTGGGGATTGAAAACAGTGACTGTTGGCAATGACTGTTAATTGCAAGCAATAAAAAAATTATACTGATACACACACACACACCATGAGATTTTTTTTAAAACATCGATGTTTGTGATTTTATATATATAAAATATATATATATATATATATATATATATATATATATATATATATATATATATATATATATCGATCTGAAGAAAACATTGAAAGTAAAACGTCGATGTTATAATATCGATGTTTCTGCTCGAAAAGATCGATGTTTTAAAAACATCGATGTGTTTTTGCCATCCCTAATCGGAACCGTGTGTGTACGCTGTTACGAAGCGGTCCGCTCAGCGCGGGGCTCCGTGTAGCCCCGCGTGACTCCCAGCGTCTCCTTCCGCGCTCGCTTTAATCAGAGACTCATTTGTTCGCGACGTGGTGCGCGAGCGCGACGACACGATAACAATGGGGAAGCGCGGGGCGGCGACGGAGACACGTAGTGGGATGGCCGGAGGGGGGTGGCGGTGGGAGGATGGGAAGTAGGGGACTGGGTAGGGGGCGCGCGGCGGCGGCGGCCCGCGAGCAAGGCCCAGCCGCGGCGGTGGCGGTGGCGGCGGCGTGCGCCGCGGGGGCTCTCGGCATTTTCAACGCGTCACACTCCTGAATAATGCAACGCCATCGCGGCCCGCCTCGCGCGCGAGTCGAGTTGCGTGTGGTGAGGTCGGTGTCGCCGCCGCCGCCGCCACCGACGCCGCTGCCACCGACGCCGCTGCAGTTGCCCGCGTCCCGTTCCCGACGTCGGAGTAATCGATCGAACTCTGTCTTACGATTCGTGGCATTGTAAACTACATACTATTGACTATTGAGTTGTTCGTGAATTTGAAGATGAATATTCAAACAAGGGGAAGTGGGAAGTCTACAAACAACTATTCATACGTCCGTAATGTAAGTTTTCTAATGTGCACTTGACATTATGAAAATTGCAAAGCTATAGGTAATCTCATTAAAACCCTGGATCTGTTTGTCAGGTAATGTGGTTTATGAGAATTACTACGTACGTATATCGTGGGAAGTCTACAATCGGGCACAATAGGAAGAAAATGAAAAATTCTAAAGAGTTCCCTTCTTCGGTGGTTCAAGTGATTGGCGCTCACGAATAGATGTACATCATAAATGAATTTTGTGTACACTTAAGTGTTTGTATTTACGACCGTAAGCGTACATGTTTCACAACACATGTTACTATTGACATGCATATGTATGCATGACCTGCTATTCGTTATGTACGTCTGGCGTGTGGAGGAAAATTAGTTTCTCACATACACACACGAATATTCGCGTGGATTCATTTTTACATCGTCAGCGCACATGGTCTGAACTTGCACACCTGTACACAAACTTATGTTACACCCTTCAAGAATATGAATTCGAATTACCTTGAAGAAATCTCTGATATCCCGAAGACTGAATGCAATTTACTCAACTAGAAGAAATTGGAGTAAATTTCTGTTGATGGACGAAATGGAAACGATGAATGATTACCTACAATCATTTTGGAAATGAATCAATACTCATACGGGATGAAGGAGATGCGCTTACCTGACAGGAAGAAACATTGGAGAAGTAGGCTTCAGTGCCAGTAGTTTCCACAGAACATTCTTATTTTTGGTATATTTGTCGTAAAATTCTTCTGATTTTTTTGTCAAATTAACGTTATGCACTAATTAAATAAAGATAGCAACGTGATTTTCCTTTTCTTGTTATTATGTTACTGTTTATGACCGTGAATTGACATCCTCGTATTTTTAAGTTGCATGTTTGCTGATGACACTCTACCATATGCAAGTATGTACCATTGATCAGACACCTGTATCTAATCTTGTTTACGCGTTACGAAAAAGTAACGCTTTTTGCTCTTGGATCGTTCCTGAATCCGTTGTTCGGTACTAAGGTTACTTGGGAAATATATGTATGTCACACTTAAAAAACGTGAGTGTAATACCCCAAATTGACATCAGACTTACATCCATCTTCATTAAAATGTATTTTGAATAGTTATAAACGATTATCTCATTATGCTATTTAGTGTGCAATTTTCTGCCACCTGAAGTTTTCCGTCATCAACGGCCTCTTTTTCGAGCTAGATGTTGGTTTGTGCGCAGAACAAGGAGATATTATTCGTGCCTGATACGTATGCTTCTCATGCGTGGTTGAAAAAGTTCTTTCGTGACCACGTCAGCATTCGCCCAATGTGCGGTCACGTGCCGAGGAACACTATGCAAAGAATTAGCATATAAATGCGAGAGTGTCTGAAGAAGCCTTCTTTGCAATTTTACGAGCCAATTTGCAAACGGTTTATCTTGACATTCGATGCCATTTCAGATATCACCTTCGAAATGTATTCTATCAAAGGAATATGTTTCTTGCCGCTCGATTGTTTTGCAATTTAGATGAAAATTAAATATTGATATACCTGACGGGTTTATAGCACAGTTCTTTTGTCTCTTCCATAAACGTTGAAGGAAGAGTATGTTGTGAGCTGTTATTACTATACAGCCACGCAGTTTTCATTTGTTATTATCTCTTCACATCCGCGTTAACATATCATTCATTCTGCTTCTCTTTATCTGGGAGTAAACAATGCACTTCTTTGCTGCACTTTCAGAACTCTGAGTTGCCCATCAAAGGTATTTTAGAGAACTGATCACTCAGTCTATTACAATGACATATTGTGCACAATGCTATAAACTTCATATTTCATTGCCTTTGGAAAGTATAAATTGTGTTAATCTAAGGATTCGGGATAATATAATTGCATAAAAATTACCCAAATAATAGTTTATAGAATATGATTAGTGTTAAGCCCAGGATATTAATTTATTCAACCATTCTCTGTTTGATAATCTGATAAATAAAGAAATGCCACATTTAAGCCCACAAAATTGGCACTTTTTCCATTCTCTCCTTCAAATAAGTAAAAAATGTATTCTCAGTTTCAAATATCCTCACTAGTGTGTAAAACGAAAAAGAGTAAAGCCGCAGTAAAAGGATTTTTATAGCATCAAAAATGTGCGTGCAGGAGAAAATCCATTTCAACTAGCATTCAAACGGAATCATGACTGCGGAATAGGATCAAAAGTTTATTCTTTTAGTTCATTAGCTTCACGATTTTCTCTTCCGGAGTTTATATGATACCTCATATCTCTGACATTAATTCACGTTAATTTACATCGTTGTTAATAAACTGGTAAAATATTCTGAAATCAAAATACTCTTGACAAAACTTGGAAAACACGCAAGTAAAATGCACGCAAGACTGTTTTGAATTTAAAATAAGACTACTGGTCTGCAGAAGCAAAAATCCTGACGAACACCACCTCACAAAATTGTTTCAAAAGCGTTGCACGCACACTTCTCAAGAAAAACAAATAAAGTCTCTCGTATTAAACTTCAGTTAATAAAATATTTAAACAAAAATAGACTTCATGAATACTGCAATAACATAGTATAATGCAATTGTGTACGTGTACAGTTATTTACAACACTAGAAAAAACAGTTGGTGTTTCATGACGGAACACGTGAATAGCAAATACATATGAAAGACAACCTCTTCTTTGGAACTCAGCTGTCGCGTGACATCAGCTGCGTCCCAAGAAGTGACGCACTAAGTGTGAGAATTCAGTCGGTACGCGTAGTATGATAATGGGCGGATAACACAATCAAAAATTTGCATATTTTCAGTCAAAATCTCATCTGTTTCATAGTTTTATGTTTTTTTCCGAGTTCCTGGCAATCTAACATAACCTCAGAGACCTCTCACATGGACGGAAACTGGATCATTTTCATTGAATTTTTGCGCCCATTGGAAATTAGTAATATAGTTTAAGATATTATTCCATGTGTCAACTTTACGGTAGGACTCGGTACGCAAAATTTGTATAAGATTTTATGAATCTTGTATTACCAGAAGCTTCAAGTCCAAATTGTAGTCCAGGAAATAATTGATGGCTGGCAATATGCAAATTAAATTTGACAACTCAATTAATACAAGATCATTTCTTTTTTTTTTTCTACTGGCTTCAGTGAGATCAAACTTGCATTGGCATAGCATTGGAGCCATTGCAACTGCAATAGCCCTTAGTGTAAAGACAAATGCCATGCAGTTGAGAAGTGATGTTCTTTGAGCAACAGTTGACTTGGCTCGTCGGTCAAGTGCTCGTTTCGCGCTTGTTTGTTTCCGAGTGCAGACATTTCATTTTTGCACCTCTCGTCGTTACACCGCCAAGTGTTAACCAGAACAAGTTTATTAACGCTGTGCAGTGTTTTGCTTTTCAGATGTAAGCATGAACCCAGAGGGCGCCAAAACGAAGCAAAAGACTCGGTGAATGGGTGAAACCTAACGAGACTGACTCGAATAACGGTTAGGGAAGGCGAGAGCCTCGGAAGAGGGAGGTTACGACACTTGGGGAATTGCCGCTGTAAAGTGGTGTACGTGTAGCTTGAGCTGGTTTGAATAGCGCATTAGTTCCACGTGCTGTAGACCACTTGGCCGTGCGAAGCCTTGCCTCTCTGACGCAGAATGCCAAGTGGTTTATTGCAGCGGGAGTGGGAGGAGCGTATCTCCAGCGAACGGCGGAAACGAGCATCGGGCACGCAGCGACCTGCGCTGGGGCACCGAGCATTGTCAATACCGGAACTTGTGACGTGCAGACGTGCAGTGGCGTTGCGCCACTAACTCCATTCAGCTGCTTTTACAGCTTCCATTGACGTCGGTGTCAAGTTGCTCCTGTTTGATCCTAAGACGGAGGAGAAAGATCTTTGAAGAAGTTAGGTTTCGAAGTTTCATTTTGCTGAACAGATTTGAAGTTCAGACTTAATGTTTCATTACCACTCTAAACGGTGCCTGAAATCTAACATATGTTTACCGTAGAAAATATTTAATAAAAGGCATTTTCCCCCATCTTCCGTTAGAAATGTGATTCTTTGTTTTTGTTTCACTAAATAAAAAACTAATGGCGCTACATTATATATTATCTCGTATTATTTCTAATTTTTGAAATTTCTGAATGTTCAGAGTATTCAACGAAAATGGCTGGCGTCATTTTTAAGCGTTTTGGTCCTATCCGCAAAAGAATTATGAAAATAATTTGGAGCCGGTTCTAAAACTTTTGCAATTTCCGAAAATACATGGAGTTCGCCGAAAATGGGACCAGCACAGTTTTTTAAGTAACCTTTGTGCTAACCGAGGAAAAACGTTTAATAAAAATATTGGAGCAATTTTTGGGAAATATTTGAAAACGTTGACGCGTCATGTCAAGTACCCCCAAAAATCAAAATTTCCGTTTGGAACCCCCAGAACTAAAAGTTCGGCAAGATCGATCGGGCAATACCAATTCTGAAGAAAGAGGTTTAGGTGCTAGCGTTGACCACAGATGGACACATTTTGAAGTTGTAGGCTTCCGCGGGCAGAGTCATGCAAAGAATAAATAGCAATTTGACACCGAGGACACAATCTAGTGTAACGAACAAATTTACTTCTTCTGAAATGTGGGAATGCCGATTAGGTGTTGTTGCCATTATTCATGCATGAAATATGGAGTCATTTTGTCAACTTCGATTTATTAATACAAAATTTAATAATTATAAATTAATTAATATAAATTTAAGTCGACAAAGATGACCTCCATTATTTCATTCTCATGTGAAATGAACACAAATATTAGCTCACTTGGATCATGTACCTTCAATAAAATAGAAAAAGACAAATATGAATTCTTTGCCTTCGTTTCTGTGTTAGAGCCTGTTCCCTTCTGGGACCCAAAATATGGGAATGTCACAAATCGGATACTAATTCCTGCATATTAAAATACATCGCAACGGTGCTTCATTATTTATAGTTTTTGTCCTTCGGAGATATTTGATCAGATTTACGGTTGAACAGCGTAAACATCGTTCCTATTCGGAGGCACATACCAAGACCGAGGTCGGCGACAGTTGTCTTCAACTTGTGATCCGAAGGAGGTCCTGGCGTGAGGCACTGGGTGCCCCGAGCCGCGTGGCGGCGTGTTCCACGCGGATCAAAAAAATGGGTCAAAAAGGAAAGTGCGCGCGGGCTTGCATATCGCACGTCGCGGCGGCGGCGACGGCGGTGGCTGCGACGTCGCGACGCAGCGGGCGACACGCGGACACCTCGCGGAGAAGCGGGCCGAAAGAAAGCGGCGACGGCGGCGGCGCCTGTAGCGTCTGGCGCCGGAGCGGGGCGCCGGCGAAGGGAACCCGGAAAGAGGAAGAATGTGTTTCTTCTCCAAGTGCCGACGCGGCGTGAGAAGTGGGGCGGCATGGAATCAAACGTGTTTGCGTAGGTGCGTTATTGGTGGATGTAGGGAGGCCTCTTGTGTTGTCATGTTTCTTCCGCAAGTCTATAGGTTTTTTGAATTTCACATCAATATATTAGGTCAATACCGTACAGGGGAGGGGGAGCAAGAGAAAGGAGATACATTTGTTTTAATCGCTCTTAAAATTTTGACCTTCCGGTTGACTGCGCAACGAAAAACTTGGATGTGTCACACGCTATAAATAATTAACACTAAGAATTTTGCCGCGTTGTACTTCTGGATGGGCGAAATAATTGCTAAATGGTATTTTTTCAAAAATCAGCAGATAAGAAACAACTCATAATTTTAATGAATTTTATGGAATAAATCCAAGTGTATATATCGATAATTTCTTGTTCATAAGTATGTATTTTATCCATCAATTAATTTATTATGTAACATATTTCGAATCAATTCCACTAATTGCTTTTTGTTTTCAAGCAATAACCTAATGCTCGGTTTAACTAAGATAAAAAGTTAACCACACACAATGTAAAGTATGTAAAACATATCAAGAACACACATTTTAAATGACATCTCAGGATTGTAAGAATTCGAAGGGTAAATTGCTTCTGATAAAAAATGTACTCTCAAGCTGATAGGCACGTGAGATATACTCACTGTAAAGTGGCTAAGCCACTGAGCGGCGGGGAAGGGAGCGAGCGGAGCGGGGCTGAGCGGAGCGGAGCGGGTCCGTGAGGCACGGCGCATCCGCAAACAGCGCCTCCGCCGCCGCCACCGTCGCCGCCGCCGCCGCCGGGCCGCGCGTAACATTAGGAGCCGAGCGGCGGCCCGCGGGCCCTTAATCATTCGAAAGAAAATATAAAATGTATTGACACGTAAGTGCCGACGCTTGGAATGTTGGCTAAGCAAGCCGGCGGCAGCGACGGCGGTGGCGGCGGCAGCTTGACGTCGGCGCCGCCGCCAGCGACTCTCTGAGAGGCCGCATTCCTCAGCCGATGCTAATTACCTGGGCGACGACGGCGCATGCGCAGACCGCCCGCCACGCGCGCCTGCCGCGGCGGTGGCGGCGGCGCTGGTGGCGGCGGTGGCGGCGGCGGTGGCGCGGGCGGTGGCGCGCGCGAAAGTTCACCACGGACGCGACCCCACGACCCCGCGCCGCCTGACGTCACGCACGGAGGTGTGCGGATGGGCCTTCTGGCTCCACGAAGGTCGTTTCTGGCGTTGGAGATTCGGAGAAGCGGCTGTAATCGGTATTGAATAATAGAACGAATTTTAATTAGTTGTTGTGAATTGAAAATGAGATTGGAATCATAGCATTAGATAAACAAGAATTTTTGGACTGTTGATTTACTTGAAAAATAGAATTACCTCCAATACTAAGTCTTTTAGAAATGTTCCAACTAAAAAGTATTGTTATGTGTGACTTAATGCTGTTTATGATGGTAATAACTAGTGTTTTTAATGTATCCTTGACAGATTTCTGATATATTCACTACGAAATATGAATACATAGTAAATACTTTAAATGTAATATACTGATCTTCACCGTGATGGCATTCGGGTATTTCGTGAGTTTTCGATACGTTCCATATCTCACGTAACTGCTTCTTATAAGCTATAGATTTAGAAAATGTTTCCAAAACGGTAATCTTATTTTTCATTAGTCAGCCATATATCTCATAGAACACACATTATTTCTCAAACAACGAAAGAATTATACGAATTTTAATTCGGCACTCACTGTCAGTGAATATTAAGGAATTAACCTACGACATTTGGATTTTCGTAACTCTATCCCTCAGAGAATCTCGGAAGACCTCGGTCTGCGAGAACGTAGCTCCACCTGTAGCGGCGCGCGCATACCTTCGTGCTTGGCGCGCTATTGGCGGGGGCGCGCCCGGCAGCTGCGCCCGGCAGACGACGGGGGCGGCGCGGCGCCCGCCGGTGAACTCCACCTGTCACGGGTGAATCAGCGGCGCCTCCCGCCAAACCGTCTGCGTCGGGCGGCGGCGGCGGCGAGCGGGCCGGGGGCGGCGCGGCGACGGCGGAGGGGCGGCGACGCCACTCAATGTAAATACGGCAGGCCTCGTCAGCGCGGACGCGCACACAATTGCAGGGGCGCGCGGCCCGCGGCGCGGCTATGCTAATGAGCGATTGTTGCCCGATCGGGCAACCCATAACTAAGGTGTATGCTAATTAGGAACATCTACGTTGACTCATTCATTCGCGTCGCTGGAGAAAAATGTCACGGACGTATAGGTCCGGGGCGCGGGACGTGCGCCCCGGCGGGAGCGGGGCGCCGGGGTGGGGCGGGGGCGGGGCGGGGTGCGGGGTGGACGGTGACGGGCGCCCCGTGGGGGGTCGCGTGGGGCTGCTGCGTCGTCATCGGAGCGCGTGCGGGCGGGCAGGGGCGGGGGCGGGGGCGGCCGGACACAATCGACGCAGGTGGGAGCAGGTGGGTGCGGGCGGGCGCGTGAGCCAGCTGGGCGCGTGAGCGGCTGATGCCATCGACGCCCGTCGGATCCCTTTATTTGCGGTGGCTGGGCGGCGATGAAGACTGCAAGCGGCCACGCGCCGGCGCTGACGGCGGAGTCTGGGGCGGTGGCGGCGGCGGCGGCGCCCCGTAGGCGGCGTGTCACCTCGCCGCGCCTCTCGCCGCGCTCCCGCGTGCGCGAATCAGGACTGTGCGAAGTCCCTGCGGCACGCACTCCAAAATGCGAAATTCGGTGATTTCCGGGTTCTGTCTGATCAGATGACGAATAAGATGAATTTCAGAATTTTATTTTAACAAGAATTTTGCTTTTGTTTGCATTTTGTTAAAAATATGATAGTAAATAGAAGTCCTATTACACACATTGAAATGAAGACTCGATCTCCGATGTGCCGGAATAAAATCGTGCTGCTGCACTTGTGACCTTCAAAAAATCCCGCGGCATTGTCGCGAATTAATTCTGCGTGTTTTGCGATTGCAGGCGCTGAATGTTCTTAAAGTAATTTAACTGGACATACATTTTTTTGTGAAATGTGTACTGTGTACTTCTTTTTATCAGCACTGAATTTCTAATTGTAAATAATTTACAAGGACTATATCTTTTTTCGCTGTGCGTTTCGGTACGTTCGTAAACGGTTGTCCTAAATAGGGCAGTAAACCTAGAAATTAAGTTCTTTACACGCAAACGTATTCTGTCTGTCGTTTGTATACGGGTCTGGGTTTGAAATCTTATTTACATTTCAAGTTCGAGAATATTTATCTCGCAACTTTGCATTCATTATGCGAATGAATTACCACGTTAAACAATAAATTTAACGTATTAGTTATATAATACGTCGTTGGTATGTCTCACATACATTTAAGAACATTTGAATTTCAATGCGGTGAAGTATTATGTGAAGTCATAGAATTGGTTGAACTTGTGTTATCTTGGCGTTATAATCTTGTAGGCCACCTTGACAAGTGTTCTGTAGAAAGATGTTGCGTAATGTGCTTCAGAAAAGTGGTAGAGCAGATAATTTGCATAATGTATTACTTACAACCTTCGGTTTTAATGTTAAAAAATATCAATGGAATCTAATGGTTCTGCCATAAATAAAATAAAGTGAATATCTCAATTGTGAAATCATTTGCTCCAAAGTAGTTTCTTACCGAACTGAAAAGAATTTTCAACCCAATTATGTATTTCATCAAAACATTATTCTGTTCATTATCGGATACTCCGACTTTAAAAAGAAATATTGAATTAACTTTCCAGGGGGAAAAAATGAAACATCTGAGACCCTAGAACAAAATTCCAATTCCAAGGTCTTATTTCCATATAAAAAATAATGATTTATTCAATTTGATGAGTGAACAAAACTCATATGCACATAGATGGAGGTACGAGGCACACAGAGATATAATCAGCGATTCTCGTGTACGGAATGGAATGCAGTAGCGCCTATTTTTATCCCCAAGTCATTTAGCAGCATTTTTTTTCTACTTGGTCCGACGAAAAGTGTTTGTAAACAGCGTACGTAATTCCGTCCCCCAAGCGTCACCACACGGAGTCGCCCAAACAAGTGGTCAACTCGCAACGGGTACTCGAGTACCGCATCAGCCCCACCTCGTGCTGGGTCTCCACCCGTTGGCACAAAGGTCGCGGGCAGCACGGCGCGGCGCGGCAACGCCCGACTGGGCGAACGGTGCTGTGTCGCGACGTGTCGACGATTGATTGTAGCGTTGGCGGGTCCGTCAACAGCTATTTACAGTAGTCCCGTAAGTGTAGAGCATAACTTATATCTTGGGACGAGGTGGTGGAGTTACATGCTAGAACGAGGCGCTGACCTATACGTCAGCTTGTGGACGTGTAGTGTTTCCCTCTTCAAGGGACATCCACCAGCGGGACACCGCGCCAGTCGGGACAAACTGTAATATCCTGACTGGCCTCCCGAAATTTATGGCAGTACAGTACATATAAGTGTATGTGTGTGTGAAAGAGGAGAGGAAGGGACAAGGAAATATTGTGCGCGTTCTGTGGCCCGTTTATTAGGGCACTCGTCCGGCGTTCGCTTGATATTGATAAGAGAAACACCAGAAAACTACCGATCAGATCCGGGCGTTAGAATTTTCCACACGGCGGATGAATTCGTCTTAGCAGCTATTAAACTAGTGTCGAAAACTTCCACTGTCGGGACACGAACCCTACGACCTCCTGGTCGGAAGCATTGCATTGGCATCAGTTGTAGCCGTAAGCCAGCTCACAGATCCAGCCCATTATCATACAATTCAGTATTACAAATATACAAAACAATTATAAGACCCTTGCTACTAGACGCCCTGGTTAAATGCAGCAAAAACCAACCAAAGTGAACTTCAGATAATACAAAATCAATTTCTCAGAATTATTTCAAACGCACCAACGCATCAGTTACATAATGAATTCGACCTAGAGACTGTAGACCATCACATCACCTATCTAGCTACCAACTTCTTCTCAAACATATTCCAAATCCCTTCACTATCAGTTCACAGACTCGGCAAAACCCCTTCATGTAGAACCAGAATACAAAATAAATTTCCATTCCACATTTTCCTGAAAAAAATCTCCGAATTACATCCTGACGAGAGGAACCCAAAGGGTACCCCCACCTGTATTAGTTTTAAGTTATAATTTAAGTTAGCTATTCAGCCATCCAACATATGTATAGTTAATTTAAACTCAACTATGTATCCACCATCCATGCAAATAAATGAAAAAAAGCCAGCTGAGCCGTTAGACAGGAGCGAAAACGCGGAACGGCGACCCAAGGGCCCGGCGCCGGGGCTGCGGCGAGGCGGCGCGCGACTCGCGTCGCCTGTCGTGACGTCCCGGCGGCGCCTCTTGAAGCGAGCTCTTCCATTAACAGGCGATAGGCCGCGACGGTGGGCGCCGCGGCGGCGGCGGCGGTGGCGGCGGCGGCGGCAGCGAGTGGCGGCGACGCCTGGACCCGCTCTTAGAGCGGCGCTCCCAAAAAATTCATTGGATTGCGCGTTATCGAATGGCGACGGCGCCTTCCGCCGCGCCGGTGGGAGCGGGCCGCCGCGTCGCGCCGCGCCGGGCCGACCGCCCAGTGGGAGAATCCGCCACGATCGTTATCCAAATCTAGTTCACGAAATGGACTTAATTTTAGTGATAAATTAAATCCTGCGTTCGTAAATTCTTTCGAATTTGAATCTGAAGTTGTTTTTATGTGTATTCTGACTTATTGTATGTTCATAATTTTTTATGTGTTTTTGATTCGGGATCACAGCTCTGGTTTTCGTTACAACAAAAATTTATTTATTGCTACAGCAAAGTAAAATGACAGAGGAGACTGGGAAGTAATTGAAAGTATTCGTTTCTGTCTTTTAAAAGGCAATATTAAGGTAGGCTTGCCTTGGAGAAAATATTCGGGAACGTGAACCCTTGACAGAAATGAAAAAGATACAAATTATATTTCTGTAAAAAAAGGTTGATAAAGTTTGATATGATAAAAACGATTGAGCTACTTTTTAGGTCAACATTGAAACATTCTTTCTCACAATTTAGAAATATGCAGACTTTATTAGATATGCCAGTTCGGGGAAATTGGCGGTTGTCCTAAATTGGCGGGGGCCATCAGGAGACTGCAGTTCAGCACTCGCGGGATAGATTTAGTGGCTGGCAAATAAACAGCGGAGTCCAGGGGTCGCCGCGGAGAGCTCTTGATGCGGCCGACGGCTTGGCGAGCGGCCAGGATGCTGCTCTGTAGCACTTTTTGTCGAGCGCCTTGAGAGCGTGGCACGTGTTGGATTATTGTGTTGATGTGAAAGGAACTGGGAAGAAGTGAGTACTGTTCCAAAGAATGGTTCGTGTGTAGAATTATGAATATAATTTAATCTTCAAATTCGATAAACTGTCAGAAATCTTTTCTGGCTTTCTGAGGGCGAGGATTGGAAATATGTAGTGTATTTTTCGTGTTTACATTGTACAGCATGTGCATTATTTTAAATCGTGTGTTTCGTTTCTGTTTAACATGTGGAAATATACTCGTGAGTCACTGGTGTTTTATAATACTGTTTTAATTATTTGTGGGGTGACCAAGAGAAAATAGATATTTAGAAGATA